>CP106712.1:47243789-47843789 GCA_025503065.1 Gossypium bickii
TTAAACAGACTTTCATGATTTGGAATTGTGTGTATGCATGTGTTTAAGTTAGGTAACGCCTTGTACCCTATCCCGGCATCGGATACGGGTAAGGGTTGTTACACCATCACCTACCATTCATAATCCACTCTCAAGTTTTCATGCATGAATCATTAACAACTTTTTCATTTATCCAACAAATCCATATACATAACTTGAACTAACACAAAACATATATGCTTACATCAACACATATGTACATATTTCAAACACTCCTATTACATGCCACAAAACTAATTGGAATAGTTTCAAAGTCTACCAAAACGAAGTTGGATAGTGTGATCTTCAAGTTGATCCGATCGTCCTATTCCAGAAAGTGATATCTATAAGAAAGTAGGGAAAACAACGCGAGTAAGCTTCAAAGAGCTTAGTAAGTTCATAGATTGAAACGATATAACTTATCGTATAATCATAGTTTAATAAATTAACAAAATCATTAGCTAAAATTTACCCTATCAACCACAACCATTCAATAGGTGAGTTCCATACACACAAGTTATATAATCATCTCATTTTTATAATATCATTCAATAACAAATCACGATATAATATCACAAATCAGGAAACATATGCAAGCCATCAACAAGGCATCATAATCAAATATCAAATACATGTCATTTAACCATTGAAAATCTGCCTAATGAATGATATAAACATATACGGATACGCAATTATCCACCCAAAACACACCAGAATGCTCAACCGAGCCAATCTAACCAAGAACACACCTAGGCTCCAAGTGCCAAGCTTGTAGGCTAACATCCCTCCAAAAAAATTCCTAGACACCAAGTGCTAAGCCATTCACATATACTTGAATACCTAATTTACACCTTTAAACTTATAGTGATTGACTTTTGCAATTTTTACAATTTAGTGTTTTTTTCTTTAATTAATCTATCACACATCAAAATTTTTGGACCAAAATTCAATACACTTATATAGTAACTCTGAAAATATTTAATAAAAATATTTACGGACTCAGTCTACAAAAACAAGGTCCAGATACCTCATTTTCTAAAACCACTTGACTTTAGGACAAACCACTTCACTTTAACTAATCATTTAATTAGTAAAAATTATCATATCAAAATTCTATACCATACCATATTTGATTCGTAAATATTAAATAATAATATTTATGGACTCATTCATCAGATTTGTGGTCCCGAAACCATTGTTTCAAACACCACCGAAAATTGGGTTGTTACACGTGTGGCCAAGCCGTGTAACTCATTGTGGCCATGTGAACTAAAAATCACCCTGAACGTGTAGCATAGACAACTGTGTCAACCACCTGTTTGCCACACATGTTCGTGTGGTATCCCGTATAAAGCATAAATGACCTTTTTTTAAGCAATTTGCATACTATTCATACCAAATGACCTATAATTCCATTTAACACCATTCAAATCTACTACAAATATGCACATTATAAGACCAAAACATAAATTTAGTAATCATTCAAACAAGCAACCAATATTCCCTCATTGGCCCAACAATTCAATCATTAAACAACATGAAAACTTTACCATTTTTGACAAGTTAATCGTACCTAAACATTCATATGTAACCACCATTTCTTTAACAAGAATATCAATAGGAAAATTTTAACATATGGCCTAAAGCTTTATACCAATTTCATCAAGCAAAACATACCATAATTATCACTGCATTTAACCATTTCATAACACAACTCAATTATAGCAAATATAAACATTTACCTAACATAACCAAAGTTCGTTACCATTTCATGCTATCATCTAAACAAATACCTAATGCCATTCTTGTCTTTCCCATTATCATCTATATGTTAAGTTACCATATACATATATTCATATATTTATCTACATCCAAACTCAATCGTGCGAAACCAAAAACACAAGCTTAACATTTCAATAATTAACTCTCCTAAGTACATGCCACAAATAACAAAGCTCGAAAGATCAAAAGCCTACTAAATCGGGAGATGAAAGGTGTATGCTTCTCGTTGATCCGATCAATACGTCTCGGACATCCAAAATATACAGAAAAGTAATATCATGAGCAAGTATATAAAATATTTAGTAAGCCCATACAATTTAAACAAGTAACTTATCAAAGCTTGTGATCCTTTCATGGGGCAGAATGTGTACAAAGAGGTTAAGCATAGAAATGGGCATAAAGTTATCTACCAGAAATTAGAAAAGTATTCGCCAAGGTCTAAAGAAGCCTAAAATCCTTGAGCTGAGGAATTCAACAACATCATTTAAAGGTAATATTTGTGGAGACTCACTAAATTCCATTGAACTTACAGGCATCTATTTGTTATGTAGGATCTTAGAATTGAACCAGTGCAGAAGAAGGGACAAAGCCAAGAGCGCGCTAGGTTGGTGGTTCAAAGGGTGATATTATCCATACAGAGGGGCATTTTTGGATATTAGGCGTATAGTACTCTACACCATCATTAAGTGGGTTTTAGCGAAGTTTTAAGTTGTAACTTATTAAACTACATTCAAGAATTTGTTGTATTTAGTAAATGCCTTTTTTTTAAAAAAAATCTTTTGACTTAAAAAGTATATAAATAAATAAGAAGTATTTTTAGAATGATTTTCCCCATTGAAAACTTTTGTTAAGTATTTTTGTAATGTGACATCCTATATATAGGTCCATTAAATCGGATCAAGTATAGTATAGGATGTTACAGCTTCCTATGAATCTAGGGAGTTGTATGCGATGTAGTCTGCCAGATTGAGTGACTCTTTGAAGGGCAGACAAGGATGTAACCACCCTGTCAAAGGTTGGAAGGAACACCAGGGTTTATGTGGTGCGATAGTGAGCGATGCTGACATGGTTTCCTCGCAGTGTTACAGTAGGAATCATGATGAGTCAAACTCGGGGTAGAAACTGGAAAGTTCAAGGAAGGAACTTCTCTAATTTTTGAGGCAAAAACTTGTCCTGTTCTAGGTTGACTGAAAACAGAGACATGTAATCTCATATGGTAAAACATCTCCTCTAGGGACAATCGAAGTAGTCACTACTGTTTCCAAGACGACCTTTCTTTTTACCTATACCGAGAAAAAAGGTGAGGCTGGGAAATGAACTTCCCAATAAGGCAAGCCAACCACCATACTGTATTTGGTGAGTGTATCCTCGTAATTCAGGAATTATTGCTTCATATGTGCTCTCTATTGAGAATTTGATCAGTGTACCACCAAGGAAGGAAAAAATGAAGGAGTTGTTTTCTAGATCTTAACGCTAGAATAATGAGAGAAGTACACCCCAAGAATGTATATGGACTAGGAAACAGGAAGATATGGAGAAATGAGGTGGAAGATAATAAGAAAATTTGTTGATCAAGGGATGGTGGGCTTATGAACTTCCCTCTTGATGTTCTAGTCAATTTATAATCCGAGAGCTTGTAAGAGGAGTTACTGAAATTTAATGAATGGTAAGCAACTGTTTAAAACTACTAATTTATGGAGAACACCTATTGGCATAAGAAATGAGGAAATCTTTTAAGATTCCCGAAGTGAGATTTTTTGCCAACTATTACCCATTGGGGTGTAATCTTCATAAAAGTGGAATTAGATATAGGTCTGTTTCATGACAGCCTTATTCGAGTAGGATTGATAAGCCATGGATGTCATTGGAGTAGACCTCCGGAATTAGAGTAGTAACTCTGGTATTCCGTCAAAATGGAGATGAAAATGTTTCATGGGCGAGCTTAGTTGCCCTTTGTCAGGTAAGGAATTGGCCCATCAAATGGGCAGGGTTAGCATACAAATGAATCTAGAGATTGCAAAACTATCCGCCAGAATCAAGAATAAGAAGATGTCAATCAAGCGACGTTCACCATCGAGCATTCTCCAAAAATTAGGATTTAAGAGAAGTTATTGACCAGAATATGTTTAAGGTTGGTGATGCATGTTATTTAAGTTATACTAATTATTTGTTTTTTTTTCTAAAATTATACTCTCTCTGTTCAAATAAAAATGTCACATTTGACTTTCATTATTTTAAATATCTTAAATAATTAAATTTTATAAATATATATTTAAAAAGTACTTTATTAGAAGTTGTTATAATATTTTTTTTTTCAAATTTGCATCTACGGTCAATTTTAAATAATAAGTTAAAAGTTGAAACCTTTTTATCATTAAAAGTCAAAAACTGATAACTTTAGTAGAACAAGAGAGTAGAGTAATAATTTAAAGGTTATAATATACTTAAAGTTCTTGTACTATTCATATATCATAAATTTACTCTTCATATTTTTATTTTTAATAATTTAGTCTATTTACTTTTCAAATTTAAAAATGTAGTCCCATTCATTAACATTGCTATAAATCTTTGTTTAATTTATTGGTGTGACATTTTAAAATTAAAAAAAAAATATTCACTTGGCATCCATGTAACAAAAAATGACATTATAGTGGACTTGAATTTAAAAGATAATTTTAACGGTGCTAACAACTTAAAAATTCACATTAACATTTTAATTAGAATAAAATATTTAGACTAACTAATGATATTATGAAATTTGAGGTACTAAATTATGTAAAAAATTAAAGTTTAGATATTAAATCTCAAATTGAAACTAAGAATCAAAATTGAAATTTAACTAATCTTATATAAATCTTGTAATGAGCTTATTTCGCTCGGGCCCAATTAACCATATTAATCAGTTTATTAACCAAATTTAAAAAAAACCAAAATCCAGCAACAGTTTATTATTACAAACCCAATACAATAAAATGGCCCAAATTACAAACCCGAAGCCCAAATGCCTAACAAGGCCCAAAGTTCTAGCATTTCTTCCCCACAAGCAGCTTCCACATGCGCCCCTCCTCTGCGTCACTCCACACGTCCGTATGGCGGTTTTGGCTTGTAAAAAAGAAACAAAGCAACGAGAAGCCAGGAAATGTATAACAGAATCTAAAGTTCTTTTGTATTTTTTATTTTTTATTCGGTTATAAAAGAGACCGAAGGGAGAATATAAAGGGCTACATTTTTTTGAATACTGAATCAATACAAAGCCAAAAAAGATCAGAAAGGTTCTTGATATATTCTTACTTTATTTTTTTCCTTTTTCTTTTTTCTCTTCGAAACTTTTTTTTTTTTTTGACATACAAATATTTTCTATTTTTTATATTTTTTTAAACTACATATATACAATATTAAAATATAGTATAAGAATAAAAAATGAAAAAAATCACTTGTTTCGAGCTCCGGCTGCCATGTACGGCGGCAGTGGATAGCGGAGGACGGTGGCGACGGCACCGGAATTCTCGCCGGACTCTGGCCGGAGAGGATGGGGCAGAGAGTGTTTTGAGAGAATTTTTCTTTGTTTTTTGAAGAAATGAAGTGAAAATGAGGATTTTTGAAAAAAAAAAAAAACTAAAATATAACTGGCCCTAAAACGGTGCCGTTTTGCACCAAGTTCGTCATTGCCAAAACGATGCCGTTTATAGCCTCTGACCCGCGTATTGACCCGACGTAGGGGAGGATCCACGTGTTTTGTGAAAGTGGGTTATTTACAGCTTTGGTCCTTCCACTTTTTTATTAATTTATAATCAAGTTTTTTTTTTATTTTTTAATTTGGCCCTATATTTTATTTCGATTTCAATTGGGTCCCTTGTAAAACGCAGTGTTTTGGAGGGAGGGGATATTTTCCCCTTTAGTTCCTCCATGTTATTCACGCGTTCGGATAGGTCCCTTTCTTTTTATTTTTTTTTTTAGATTCACCCCAGATGTTTTTGTTTTAAGTTTAATTTAGTCATTTTTTTATTATTTTGTTATTTTGTCATTATTTTAATATTGTTATTATTATTAATGTTATTGATTATTTTTAATATTATTATTACCATTATTTTTATTGTTATTAGTATTATTATTCCTACTTATTATTATTATTTTTGATATTAGTATTACTATAATTATATTTATTGTTACCATCATTATTATTATATTTATTAATATTATTATTATTGTTATTATTAATATTATTATTGTTATTATTACTATTACTATTTCTATTATTTTTATTATTAATATTATTTTTATTTTTACTAGTACTATTATTATGGTTATTATTTTCACTATTATTTTTATTATTATTATAATTATTATTACTCTTATTTATTTATACTATTATTATTTGTTTATTAACATATTTTCATTATAATTTATTATTATTACTATTGTATTTTTGTTACTTTTATTATTATTTTATTATCTTTGAACTAATGTACATAATATTTATTTACTTATTTATTCGCTATTAGCTTTTTATTTATTTGTTTATTTGTTTATTATCTTTTTTTAAAAAAAAAACTTTTACCTATTATTTATATAAATTATTTGTTTTAGCTTTTTATTTATTTTTCCTTTTTTTTTGTTACTTACATTGTTACCCTTGTTTTTATTTTGTTATGCATGTGTACTGTAATTTATTTTTTATTTTACCACGATCATATTACATTTTATTTGATGTATTAAAATTTCCGTTTTGAAATAAGAAAATAATCCGCATTCTAAGGTTCGAAAGAAATCGTACCCTAACTTACTGGGTTTTGATTTTTCTCATCGAATCTAAAGAACTTATTATTTTCCTTTTAAAATCAAAGCACATAAGTTAAATAAAAAACATATTCTCGGGAATTCACAAGTGTTGTGTCCTAACTCACTGGATGTGACATTTTGTTATCTCGAGGTAAAGATTTTTTTAAAAAATAAAGGCAATATTATGTATTTGGAATTTTGAGAAATTGTGCCCTAACTTACTAGGTTTCGATTTTTCATTTGACCCAAATAACCGAATGTCCTTCTTAAATTTAAATGTATGAGTTTTGAATAGCAAAAGACAAGCTTAGTTTTGAGGATTCGAAATGTCGTATCTTAACTCACTGGGTATGATATTTTATTCCTTCGAAATAAGAGGGTCTTGGCATCCCGTTTAATTTATTCAAGTTTTTTTAAAATGAAGAGGATCGTATTTTAAAATCTGTTCAAATTTTTGACATTAAGACGTTAATCAATCAATTCGGTACCAATTTTGGGCGTTACCAGGGTGCTAATCCTTTCTCGTGCGTAACTGACTCCTAACCCGTTTTCTCGAATTTTGTAGGCCAAAATCATTGTTAATAAGTCAAAATATTTTAACGATCAATTTCAAGATGACCCGATCACACCTCAAAAAAAAAAAAAAAGATTGGTGGCGACTCGATTTTCATTTTAAAAGTTAATCCCATTTTCCAAACAAAAAAATAGTTTCGACAAATCTCAGAAAGAAAGTAAAAAGACTATAATTGAAATTTAACCATTATATTCTCGTCTCCGAAAAAATTTATAAAAGATGGATGGGTGTCGTGTAAAAAAAAACTTTAAGGCCGTACTTTTATATATAGTAAATAGAGGTTAAATAAAATTGAAAAATAAAACATGTTACAATCTCAATCCCGTATTAAATTTAGAAAACCTACAGGGCAGTAACAATTTTATTTAAGCTACAATTAAAAGGAAAAGGGAAAAGATGTACAACGGTATGACTTTGTTATGGGTATCTGATTCAAGATAGTACTGTATTTGCTCGACTATTGGTTTTTTATTGGTATTTGATACACATTGGTGGTTGTCGATTTGTGCTTGACTCATATTGAAAAATGGAAATGTTTCTTTATTATTTATTACTGTGTCTTGTTTAGGTTTTGAAATTGCTAGTTTCATGAATTGATGAGTGAGTAGTCAATAAATTTTTCTGAAGCTTTTTTTTTCTTAAGGATTTTTATATTGTCAAGTGTAATTAGATTAATGCTAGAGGAGTTCTATCATACTTTTATTTTTAGCTTTGAATTATTGGTATTTTTATCTTGGAATATCTCCACTGAAAATCTTTTGTTTAAGTTGGTGAGCTGAGTAATGTTTTGCTTGGAGGGGTATGCTTTAGGAGGTTTCCAAGTCTGAGTATTTTGGAATATGTTATTTCTTCGATTTTTGGTGTTTGCTTGTATCTTGTTTGGGGTTCTGTACAACATGCTTTTTGTATATGATTTGTCTTCCCATACGAGTTTTATGCTTAGGTGATGTTTTCTTGTATTTTGGTGTTTAGGGGTACTCTATGACTTGTTAGCATTATGCTATCTTTGTAACCTTTGGTTATCAATAAACTTTTGGCTTAGTAAAAAACAATCATAAATTACATAAATAGATTGTAGCATTGTTTTTTTTTTCTTTTTAAATACTATTTAAAATTTCAAATTCAATTGTTTTGTGGCAGCTAATAAACCATATTTTAGGCAACATTAGTGAAATTTGTCAAAATATCGTGATAGAATGATTAAAATTTATATCGAAACAAAAACTAAAATTAAATAAGTCAATTTATTACCTAAATGAAATATTCCGATCGAGGGAAAAGATAGTATGAAACAGTGACGCCACCTCATTTAAATCCCTTTTCTAATAGTTTAATGTCATATCAGTATTTTCATCTTGAATTTGAGCATTTTCATCATGAAAAAAAATCAAATCCTAATAAGACTCCTATTCAAGATAAAATTATTGATATGATATTAAACTGTTAAAAATGAATAATATCTATATTGCATATATTCTCTTCCAACTAATTGGTATCAACACAAAATGGATTAAGGGGTAACGGAATATGATAGAGCACAAATTGATGTTTTCTAATTTGTTGCCATAAAGGCCCGCTATGTATAAAAGAAACTATAAATTATATTTAGTGAACTTCAGCCCAACTAAGGTTTAGATCAAATATTAAAGCCGAAATTTCTCACTATTTCTTACCTTAAAAAACTTTTCGATGGAACTTATCTTAATCAACTTGATTATGATTGATTATGAGCAACTATAACTGCCATCCATGTCAAAAGCTAGACCTAAAAAAGTAATTAAGGTTAAAATAAACTTTGGTACAGGAAATTTTGAAGGGTAAAGGACGTTGGGCCTGTCTCGATTTCAAAGAGAAGAAGCTTTTTGAAGATTATGGGATCTACATTTTGAAAATTGTACTCACTTTCCGTCATTGTCTTCCAAGATTTCAATCACGGGACTGCCTAATACTGATGTTATCCTTGGCTATGAATGATGTGTTTAAGAATGAGACTGAAACATTACTTATAACTTTGATTTGTTTTTGTTTTTGTTTTTTTTTTAATTTAAGGAGAGGTGCAAGTATTTTTGCTACTTGAATAATAAAAGTTTATATTCGATGCACTAGCGTATAGTTTATATATTATCAATGAAGATAATATAAAAAATAATAAAAATAAATCAGAATATATTAATTTATAATAATATATTACCATCTAATTTATTAACCATATAAATCTAAAAAATAAATATCAACTTTCCTTTTTCTTAAAAAAATTATTATCTAAAAGAAATAGTAATTAATACCTCATTCGTAAATAATGATTTTTATTTTTTTGTCATTTCCACTAAAAGGATGTTGAATGTAATAATTGTGATAATGTAATGCAAATAGTATGCATTTTCATGTATATATATATATATATATCAATATTATTATATTAGATGTTAATTGAATTAGTGCCAAGAGTTAATTAAATATCAATTTAGTTCAATAATGTCACAATACTATTACTTTGCAAAGTACGTTATACTATTTTAAGTGTACTTTTATCTTTTTATATCTTTTATATAAAAAATAGAAAAATGAAACACCCCAAACCCGGCCCACGAGCTTTGACCAGATTTGGTATGTTCCTCAAGTAAACCGGTTCAAAGTTCTTTTGTTACTTTGGGAAAATAGTGTCTTTTTGAAAGAAATATTGTTTTGGGTTGGGCTCGAGTAGAAAACAAAATCATTTTATAATGAAAACCCTTTTAAATTTTAGGTGATAAAACGTATAGAATACATTTAAAGTAAATTACTTAATCTTTAACTTAATAAAAATTTCGTAACATAATAAATAAAAACAACAATAAAATAGTGCACTATGGCCTTATGGCCTTATTACATCAAGTAAATCCAAATAATTCGGAGTACTTAAAAATTAATAGTCCATAAAAATAAAAACTTCATGTTGAGCATGGCCACCACAAGTTCTGCTGTAGTCCCGGTCCATTCTGCTCATCACAGAAACATGGTCCTCAACGGGGTGAGTCAACAGACTCAATGTGTACACAACACTAAATAATAATAGAATCAGGCATAACAAATATTACACATTCATATCATAGCATACAAATTATGATGCATTCCCAAACCCAAACCTAATAAGCCATCCGCTACACTCCCGTACCAACTTTGTACACCGTGGGGACTACTAAGTCGACCCTCCTTCCGCTACACTCCATATCGCGGTCTTAGGTCACCGCATTTGTGGTCTTAGGTCACCACATTCAGATATCGCGATCTTAGGTCACCGCATTCGATTCATCGTGGTCTTAGGTCACCACATTCGATATACCACGGTCTTAGGTCACCGTATTCGTGGTCTTAGGTCACCACATTCACTTCCCCTTTCAATAACCCATATGCCCCATTTTGTAATATGCATTAATATGCCAAAGTTCACATTCTTATTCCCATGTTACAAATAACCTATTTCATATTCTAGTAGGAGTAGGAAACGCGTGCACAGTACTTAGTACCATAACATGGTACCTTAGCCACTTTCTTATTCTTAATATCACATATTTTAATTAGACATAGCCATAAAACTTATTAAGAATTAGTGTGGGGTACACACCTGATTCGCTTAGCAAATTCCTTGAGATCTTGTAATCTGATCTACCACTTAGATCCTTAATCCCTACATTTGATTAATCACTTACTAATTTAATAAAAAGCCATTCGGCCATAAATCCAAATCCTAGTAGGATTAGTATACTTTAAAACTTACCTTGTTGCCGATTGACTTAAGAATCAAGTCCCAAATCTCTCGCTATACTCTTCTTGCATTCGCCAAGCATTGAATCACTTAAACAAATTAGTTTCGGCTTTTCAAACGATTATGAAATAGATCTAGTTATCAAAACAGGCCTTGGCCGAACATACCTATGTGTTTACCCTCCAAATCCTAAATCCCTAATTGGATCCTTGCTTCCTTACTGTTGTCGAAAACCCTTGAAGCTTTAAATCCCAAAAAAATCCTCCTTTTAATCGACTACTCTGATAACCCCGAAAGATCCTTCCATATTTCGGCCAAAATCAATAATAAGGATTAGTCTTTGAAATTTCGACAAGTCTTTAAAGGAAAGAAGAAAAATCAAACTTTATCTTACCTTTACTGAAGAAATCGACAGCACCTTTATTTGAAGCCCTTCAAAGATTCGGCTATGATTACTTGGAGACTAGATGGTCACTTATGTATTCGGCTTCAAGATAAAAAGAGTAGGATATTAGGCTCAGAAAGAATCGGCACTTAATGGAGAAGTTTTGGCTAGAATACAAGATGTATTTTCGGCTTGGAGAAAGAAAAGAGAAGAGGGGATTTTTGCTAGGAGAATTTCGGCAGAGAGAATAGAGAAGGAGAATGAATGAATGGCCTATTTCTCGTCCTTGTGCTGAAATTACTAGGCCAAGAATCCTTTGCTTGGCCACCACTCTTCCTTATCATTATCCCTTAGTTTAAAATTTAAAGAACAATCCCTTATTATCTCCTTTAAAAATAATCTAAAATAAATCTATTATATATCCCTTTATTAGCCGAAATTTAAAGAGAATAAAACTCCTCTTTTAAAAGCCTTGTGCCGTCCACCTCTTTGCTTCTAGAAGAAAAAATAAAATTCCTTTTATTTGCTTCCCTTGTGACTCGAACTCAGGCCCAATACCCTTGCATGTGGCGCCATTTCCAGAGGCCCTAAATGGCATCTCCAGGCCACTTTTCCAAGCCTGTTTGCGTGTCAAATTTCACATACTTTTTCTCTTAAGGCCACATTGCCTTAATTTCCTCTTTTAAACTTAAAACTCGACATTTCTAAGTCATTTATAAGTTTCCAAAAATTTTCGTTTGCCTCTTTAAACTTGACATTTCCTTACATTCCCAAGTTTCCAGAAATGTTCATTTTCCTCTTTTAAACTATTTCTAAATCATTTCCTTACATTTACAAGTTCCCAAAAATGTTCACTTTCCTCTTTTAAACCTAACATTTCCATACATTTCCAGGTTTCCAAAAATGTTCACAATATATTCATAACACATAAGACATGTCATTTCGTACAATTAAACTGAAAATGCATAGGCCCTTTTCAGGATGTTACAAAAAATACACATACAAAATAAGATATGAACTTCAAACATCATTGTTCTCAACATTTTTACCTTTTCATTTCAACCAAATCTTTATTTATTTTTTGCAAATATTTCTACTACCTAATTTTATATTTCACTCACACAACCAAAAACTTATTTCTTTTATAAATATATTTATTATATAATTTTATTTTTTACCCATATCATAATTGTATCATAATCTAGTATATATGTATTAATTTTTAAATGCTTTTAAGTGAGTTCCAAAATCACACAGAATTGTCATCCTTTTAGGTAATCAAAATTGCCTAAGAAATGAATGATAAATATTCAAAATTACCAAACCTCTACCTCTATTTCTAGGAGAAAGGATTGAATGAAACAGTGACGCCACGTCGTCTGTATCCCATTCCAATAGATTTATGCCACATCAACATTTTTATCCTGAATTTCAGCATTTTTATCCTAAAAAAATCAAATTCAAATTAAAATCCTTAAATTCAGGATAAAATGCTGAAATTCAGGATAAAAATACTGATGTGGCATAAATCTATTGAAAGGGATACAGATGACGTGGCGTCACTGTTTCATTCAATCCTTTCCCCTATTTCTAGACAATTCAATCCTAACGTTTCGCGTTCGTTAACCTCTTGTCTCCACAAGAGGGCACAACTTTCTCTGAAGTTTCCATTATCTTTAAATATTTGATTATATTTTTTATATTTACATTATCATCTTAATAGTCTTCTTTATTATTAAGTATTAGGTATAGTGATAAAGTAAATTATATTTTTTTTAAAAAGAAAATAAGTTTAAATTTTAAAAATAGCGTTTTTAGAAAAATAATAACCACATATCAAAAATTAATTTCTATAAACTATAAAACCAAAATAAAAAGTAGCATATTTTCACTCAATATATATATTATTCTTTTTCTTTGGTGGTGGTCCATTCCCTAAAGGGCTTCTTTGCCTAGAAGCAATGCTTGAAGGGGATTTTATTTTGTAGTTATCCCTTTCAATAGTGTTAAGATAATGTCACCTTATGCAAACGTAATATTGCTATCATAATATTACCCACATAAGAGTACGAGGGCCTAGTAAGCAAAACTAGACACAAAGGGTTTAAATTAACGTAGAGTCGCCACTAACCAATTAGGACTAGGTTGGTTAGCCACTTATCATCTAAAAATCCAGAATTAATACTACGGAAAAATCTTAAAAGTCTAGACTCGATCTCATCACCAAATTTTGTGTTCGGGAGTACGATTACGTGTGAGGAAGGTTATAACATCCCCACAACGTCTATCCAGGGGTAATCCTACGAAGTTTTGGGAGCTAAGTTTTTTTAATTAAGCATATTAATGTCTTAATCTGAACTAAAATCTTATGAAAATCTTAAATAAAAACTCTAAAGAAAATGCTTCTGATTTACTTGTAACTCGATTAAGATGTGTTTACCAAGCTCATATAATTTGAAACTTAAATTAGAGATTTTTACTTTTAACAGGAACCCTAAACCATACCTAAATAATTTTAGTAATACCTCAATTCCTAAAATTAATTTTATTTTAGAATTCTAAAAAAAACCTAGAAATTACCGATGAATTAAGAGAAATATTAAAAATACATCTACAACTTATTCGATCTTTTATTAGTATTATTTTCTTAAAAGATTTAATTAATGACGTTGAACCTATCAGGATCTTACGAAAGTATCCTATGTCGGGTTTATAATTTATCTTACTTTAAAATTCTTGATCTAGGGTTTAAATTCATCAAAATCCTAAAATAATATATATATCAAATAACATATATTAGCTTTCATAAAAAGTTTCTAAAATAAAATAGTTAAAAAGACCTACTCATAATTTACAACTCACCTACAAAATCCTTAGTTTTAATCTTGAACAAAGTCCTAAAGAATATTTACATATTAATTTAAGATTTTAAAGAGGAATCTTATACAATATTTAAAATTAGTTTAAAACCCTCATAAAAATATCCTTCATATTGTTTATAATTTTTCTAGGGTGAATGGTAGATAAGATCTTAAAGACTAACTTGAATTCAAATGTAAAAAAAAATAAAATCTTATGCTTTCATTAAAATGTAACGCCTACTTAACTAACTTCATGTCAACATTTATAGGATGGAACAATGACCTAAAGCTCCCTCTTTTAAAACGAATAGTAATAAAATAGGAAAATTAATTTAATTGACTAAAATTAATGAAAAGTTAAAACACTTTCAAAAAGCGCAATAATAAAAAGAAAACTTAAATAAATGAAAGAAATAAGACATTGACATGATGATGATAATAATAACAATAATACACCTTATCCATAATATAATAAAAGAAATATGTGTAAGAGGAATGTGTAAAAAAAAAAGCATAAATGTAAATAGACATGAAAATAAATAAAGATGAAATAAGAATAAATAAAAATTATACAAGTGTGAATAAATATAAAAAAAACATTAAAATAAAGTGCATAATTGACATCAAATATATAAGGTATAAATGCAAATAAAAGGGAAGATATAAGTGTAAATAGCTTATTAAAGATGGAAACAAAATGACATAACTTGATTTTGGGACAAAAAGATAAAAAATGTGGAAGACAAAGGATTGATGTAGCAATTAATGTGCTTTTAATTTTGAAATTTCGAATTAAATCGAATGTTTGAATAAACAAAAAGGGTTACGGATGTAGATAGACCAGAGAGTGATGGCGGCGTTGCAAAAAGGAGGTATTTTTTAAAAAATTTAACAGGTAAGGGGGATGGGAATAAATTACCCATTTTGGCACCTATAAATAGGAAAACAACTATGCATTCTTTCATTTTTAACCTCCTTTAAAAAAAAAAAAAAAAACCCTTCCTCCTTCTATACTGGCCATGGCTCTACCGTTGGAGAGCCCAACAATATAGTTGAAAAATATTAAATTTCTCTTTGTTTTAAAAAATCAAAATTTTGTTTTAAAAAATCACTACTTTTATTAAAGATCAAATCTTTTATTTCAAAATAGTTGAAAAAAATCAAAACTTCAATTTTAAAAATTTAAACATTTTCCTTTAAAATAACTAAAAAAATATATTTATTTTTAAAAAATCTGAACTTTCTCATTTTCTAAAAAATTAAAACTTTTCCCAAGATCAAACCCTTTCTTTTAAAAGCCTTTATTTTAAGGGGAAAAAAAAAGAGATTTTGGGGCTCCTAAGGGCAGAGGACCGATGGTTCGGTGACGTCCCCTTCATCAGAGCCCAAACCCCAATCCCTCAATATATGTATATGGTAAAAAGAAAAAAGAAAAAAAATATGCTTCTTGTTGTCCTTTTTATACCTTAAAAAAAAACAAAATATGAAAAGCCCCCTCCTCTTTTTTCTTTTCCTTTCATTACATGTATATATACTATTTTTCAATATTGTTTATTTGTAATTTTTTGTTATGTTTCCATTGATCTGTTGATTAATGGTTTGATACTATTTTGAATGTTTGTGATGTGTGGCAAAGGGGAGGCTAGGTTTTCTAAAACCCTAGCTGACTATTGTAACAGTTTGGGCCTTGGGCCCTAAAAAAAGATAATAATAATATTTAATAATAGTAATAGTAATGATAATAATAATTTGGGCCCCTGACAGGCCCAAAAAATAAAGAAAAAGAAAGAAAAACAAAACCTCAATTTAACCAAAATCAAGTGTGCTTTGAATGAGCTCAAGAAAAAATAAATATTTAAAGGGAACAAATGAATCTCTAATTGAGCTCAAACAAAAGAGGGTATTTACCATTTTTATCTAATTGAAATGGTCGATTGTCTTAGATCTATAATTCTAATTATGTGGATGCCACCCAAAATGATTTTATCACTCATGTTTATTAAGGGACAAAAAGCAACGGTCAGAACTTGGATGCTAATATTATAGAGTTATGAATCCCTTGTTGTAACACCCCTTACCCATATTCTATGTCGAAACCGGATACGAGGCGTTACCGTACTTGACTCACATGGTCATACCACCTTGGGTTATCAAAATCCAATCCAAATTAAAACTTGTCCATTCTCATATATAACCTCCTTATAATGGGCCTACAAGGCCCTAAACATACTTTCAGAAGTTTTCGGAATAAATCAAAAACTTTTACACATTTAGAAAAAGTTTACCTAAATAGGGGCCACACGCCCGTGTGAAATGGGACACGCCTGTGTGGGCAGGCTGTGTGGTCACACATGCCCATGTCCCTTACCCGTGGTCGACACTGACTTATTTCACATGGCCGGACATAGGCCCATGTCACTCACACGGCTTCGACAAGCCCGTGTCTCAGCCCGTGTGCCAAAACAATGGCATTCTGTTTATGACGTCATCACCTCACTATGGTCACACGGTCAAGGCACACGTCTATGTCCTTAGAGCGTGTGTCAAATTAAATTCCTAAATTCAGGTACAGACTTCACATGGCCTAGGCACACGCCCATGCCTTTGGCCGTGCCTTTTACACGGCTGAGACACACAGTCGTGTCTCTGCCCGTCTGTTTACTATTGAGCTTACTGACTTGCAATTCTAACATGTAAGGGAACACACGGCCTGGTCACACTCCCATGCAATTAGCTGTGTGTCACACACGCCCGTGTGCCTACCTATGTGGACAAGAACAAGGCTATTTGCCAAGCTCTTTCATCACCCTAACTCACTCAAGCATAATTCACCATCTACCATCAATTCATTCATGCATATTCATACCTAAACAACCCAACCAAATACTCTACACACTTATGAATAACCTTTCATTCCATTGATTGGTAGTAAAGAGCCATTTACTATGGCAATATATAAAAGATTTCATCTATAAGGAGCTAACACATTTGGCCAAAATAACAAAACAATATACCTAGTCTAGCTCCTATACATGCCATTGCCATACTCAAAATGCTAGTTCTAAATATACCGAAATGAGCTGATAGTGTGGGTGATCTTTCAATTATATCCGTATCCCAACTCGACTCTTTGTCACTATAAAACAAGGGTAAATAAAAGGGTAAGCTTTAAGCTTAGTAAGTTTACATGTAAACAATAAACATCAGAACATGTGCTAATCAATAAATAGCATTTCGCAATCCAAGATCAAGCTTTCTCATTCATCTCTTACCACAATCCAACCATGTCACAACCAAATGCTCTTATTATTTAACATACATCCCTGCACTTGATCACCATATGATCACATGAAACAACACATCACAATTACACAATAAACCATTCTTAGTAATACCAAACACTCAGTGGTATCACACTTAGCCCACCATTTATTATTAACAGGGTGGTATCGCACATAGCCCACCAACAAGAATATTTACGGTGGTATCGCACTTAGCCCATCAAATAATAATACTAACAATGGCATCGCACACAGCCCATCGTGAATAAGTGGTAAGGTGGTATCGTAAATAGTCCACCAACAAAAATAATTAAGGTGGTATCGCACATGGCCCACCATTATTTACTACGGATAATATTCCACACCTACATATTTATTTCAACGTTCATATGGAGTTTATCCACTTTCTACCAAAATTTCCATCCATTTAAATTGTAAGTGTTCCTAATCATACAATGCACCAATAAGCAATTACATGTGTATTTAAGATGCATCGTTTACACATAAACTTACCTTGGTGCAAAATGTGTTAAGTTACGGTTTAATCTGAAACCTTACCTTTTCCCCGGTCAGGGTTAATTCCGCATCGTTCTTGATCTATAACAAAAAAATTCCCACATTCAATCATTTTATGATCATAATACATCATAATCTCTACTTAGGCAAAAATGACCAATTTGCCCTTGAATAATCCTAGCTAAACATTTCTCCTTCCTACAACTACTCTCAAATCCAACTATTTCATGCATTTATCACTAAAACACAACATTTACAACTTGGTCCCATTTAGGTGTTTTCGTGATAACACCTTTCACAAAAGTTGTTTCTCCTCTCATTAACTTTCATTTTCTTCCATAAAGACTCATCAAACAACATAAACTCTCTCATGGCAAGTGCTTAGACTTTCAACCATATTGCAAATTAGTCCCCTCCTTAGCTAGCTTAAGCTTTGGAGACTCCAAAAGTATAAAAATTTTCAATAAAAACCAGTAAGATCACTTACTTGTAGAGATAAGGAGTTGCTGAAAATTTTTAAGCTCCCATGATGTTTTTCTTTTGAAATTTCGGTGGTGAGAAGAATGGGAAAAGATGATATCTTTTCTTTTCCTTATTTTATTATATTACTAGACAAATTACCATCAAAATCTCACCTAATGCTTTGAAAATTTATTCCTTTGTCCCCTATGACCAGCTATTAACTTTAGAAACGTCTATTTGCATATTAGAGACCTCCAATTAAAATCTACAGCTATTAGACACCTTTTTGCTTGTAAAACGATACTTTCGCATTTAATGCGATTTAGTCTTTTTTTCGTAATGAAGTATCCAATCGCTAAAATTAAAGCACCAAATTTTTCATGCATCCTTATAAACATGCATTAATTCATAAAATATTATGAAAATAATTTTTATCAACCTCAGATTAGTGGTCCCGAGACCACTGTTCCGACTAGCCCCAAAATCGGGCTGTTACAACTCTCCCATCCTTTAAAGATTTTTGCCCTCGAAAATCTTATCGGTGAAAAGGTTTGGATATTGTTCTCTAATGGCTTCTTCCGGTTCCCACGTAGCTTCTTCCACACCGTGTTTTTGCCATAACACTTTTACTAAAGCTATGCTCTTATTCCTCAATTGTTTAACCTCCCGAGCCAATATCTTAATCGGCTCCTCTTCATAAGTCATCTCCGATTGTATCTCAACTTCCGTTGGAGGGATCACATGCGAAAGATCAGAACAATACCGTTGCAACATTGACACATGAAACACGTTGTGTATTTTCTCTAACTCTATCGGCAAAGCCAACCGGTATGCCACTGGCCTAATCCTTTCAGTAACCTCATACGGTCCTATGAATCACGGACTCAATTTGCCTTTACGATCAAATCTCAATATTTTCTTCTATGGGGATACCTTTAGAAATACCTTGTCACCCACTTGAAACTCAATTTCTTTCCTTTTTAAATCCGTGTACATCTTTTGTCTATCCGAAGTAGCTTTCAGACTATCTCGGATCACTTTCACTTTCTCCTCAGTCTCTTTAACTAGATCGACCCCATGCATTTGTTTCTCACTAAGTTCGGTCCAATACAAGGGAGTTCGACACTTGTGACCATATAAAGCCTTGTACGGTGCCATCTGTATACTCGATTGATAACTTTTGTTGTAAGCAAACTCAACCAAAGGTAGATATCTTTCCCAATTACCTCCAAATTCTAACACACAACATCGGAGCATATCCTCAAGGACTTGAATCACACTTTTAAATTGGCCGTTAGTTTGTGGATGAAACACAGTAATAAAATTCAACCATGTACCTAAGGCTTCCTGTAACTTCTTCCAAAATCTCGAAGTAAATCTAGGATCCCTATCTGAGATAATAGATACAAGCACTCCATGTAATCTCACCACTTCAGCAATATATAACTTAGCCAACTTATCGAGGGTATAATCAACACGCGTCGGTATAAAGTGAGCCGACTTCGTTAGTCTATCCATAATAACCCACACAACATCTTTTTTTCTCGGAGTCATAGGCAACCCCGTTACAAAATCCATAGTGATTTGATCCCACTTCCACTCGGGAACCATTACCGACTGAAGTAATCCCGAAGGTACCTGATGCTTGGCTTTCACTTGTTGACAGATCAAACATCTCATCACGAACTCAGAGATGTCTTTTTTCATACCTGGCCACCAATAAAACTTCTTCAAATTATTGTACATTTTCGTGCTACTGGGATGTACTGACAAAAGACCACTGTGTGCTTCATGTAAAATTTTTCGAATCAACTCATCATCTTTTGGTACACAAATCTTGTCATGAAACATCAAACAATCATCTGAACTCACCAGAAAGTCAGAATCATTTCCTGATTCACACTTAGCCCTCTTAGCTTGCATCTCATTATCATTCTTTTGAGCTTCACAGATTCACTGAATAAATAGCGGTCTAACCCTCAACTCGGCCAATATAACACCATCCTCAGACAACGCTAAGCTCGTACTCAAGGCCCTCAAAGCATATAGGGATTTTCTACTCAAGGCATCCGCCACTACATTTGCTTTCCCCCAATGATAATCAATTACTAGCTCATAGTCCTTCAATAATTCAAACTACCGTCGTTGTCGCAAATTCAAATCCTTTTGGTCCATTAAGTACTTCTAGCTCTTATGATCAGTGAAGATTCGGCACTTCTCACAATATAAATAATGACGCCAAATCTTTAATGTGAAAAGAATTGCAGCTAACTCCAAATCATGAGTCGGATAATTCTCATGCGGTTTTAGCTGTCTCGAGGCGTAAGCGACTACCTTACCCTCTTGCATCAACACACAGCCGAGACATTTAAATGACGCATCACTGTATACTACAAACTCCTTGCCCGACTCAGGTTACACTAAAATCGGCACTTCAGTTAACAATGGTTTCAATCTCTTAAAGCTCTATTGGCATTTCTCTGTCCATTCAAACTTGACATCCTTATGCAACAGTTTCATCATTAGAGTAGCAATCATGGAAAAACCTTTTACGAACCGTCTGTAGTACCCCGCTAAACCCAAAAAGCTTCTGACTTCCAGCACATTTCTTGGTTGTTTCCACTCCACAATAGTTGAGATCTTACTCGGATCAACTCTAATACCATCACCTGACACAATGTGTCCTACGAATCCGACCTCTCGGAGCCAAAACTCACTCTTGCTGAATTTAGCACACAACTGCTTGTCTCTTAAAGTCTGTAAAACAATTTTCAGGTGCTCTGCATGATCACTTTCATTCCGAGAATAAATCAGTATGTCATCGATAAAGACAACTACAAACTTATCCAAATACGGTTGGAAGACATGGTTCATTAAATCCATAAAAATCGCAGGAGCATTTGTTAGGCCAAATAGCATGACAAGAAACTTATAGTGGCCATACCTCTTTTGAAATGCAGTTTTCAGCACATCTTGCTCTTTGACTCTCAACTGGTAATAGTCAAACCTTAGGTCTATCTTGGAGAACACCGTTTCTCCCTTCAGTTGGTCGAATAAATCATCAATCCTTTGTAAAGGATACTTATTCTTTACAGTTACTTTATTGAGCTGTCTGTAGTTTATGCACAATCTTATCGACCCATCTTTCTTCTTCACAAAAACTACCGGAGCACCCCACAGTGAATAGCTCGATCTTGCAATACCCTTGTCTGTTAAATCTTGCAACTGAACTTTCAATTCTTTCAGTTCCAATGGTGCCATCCTATACGGAGCAACCGAAATAGGTGCCATTCCCAGAACTAACTCAATCCCAAACTCGGCCTCTCTAACTGGAGTAATCCGAGTAATTCTTTCGGGAATACATTCGGATACTCACATACCACCGGTACTGGTTCAATCTTTATTTTTGATTCTTGGGCATTCAACACAAAAGTGAGATAGGACTCGTATCCTTTCCTCAAGTATTTCTCGGCTACCATAGAAGAAATTATCACCAGTAAACTATTTGTCTTACCTGATTCAACTCGAATAGCATCTCCATTTTGAGATTCCAATTCAATAAATTTACCGCAGTTCACTAAAACACTATGAGCCGTTAACCAATTCATACCAAGAATCAAGTCAAATTCATCAAATGGTAACAACATAAGATTTGCCGGGAAACAATGACATCTAATTGTCAAAGGACAATTCCTACACACCTTGTCAACTAGCACATGTTTGCCTAACGGGTTTGACACTTTTACTACAATTTCTGTAGACTCAACAATCATGCTCACACTAGATACCAATTTTATGAAAATGTATGAATGGGTAGAACCCGGATCAATCAAAGCAATAATAGAGGTGTCATGTAGAGAAAAAGTACCCGTTATCACATCTGGAGATGATGCCTCTTCGTGAGCGCGAATGACATAAATTCTTGCAGGTGCTCGACCCTTCGGTCTCACTCTAAAATCTTGAGGTGCACCTTTACCACTTGGCCCACCTCCCGGGTTCTTTTGTGATCTAACCCTTGAAGATACGTTGCTGGATCTTATCTCTTACTTCTTTTCCTTGTCATCCTTCTTAGGATAATTTCAAATAAAATGATCGGGGGAACCACATTTATAACAATTCTGATTGTTTCCCCAACCCTCCCTAGTGTGCTGCCTACCACAATTTGGACACTCCAGTATGGACTTCGGATTGCCCACACTTGCCATCGAAGTGGCTTAGACTCTCGAGCCCGAGTAGGTATTACCTCGATCTCTATGTGAATATCCAACTGATGCAGTCGTTCGAGGGTTTACTTCTTTGGACCTCTTCGATTGAGCTTGGTATGATTTACTCATCGACCTTTTTCTTGCATCCCGGGCCTCACTCACAGCTTTTATCTTTTCCTTATTCAGCTCTTTGGCCTTACATGCCCTATCAACCAACACTACAAACTCTTTTAACTCTAAAATCCCAATTAGAAGTCTGACATCCTCATTCAGTCCATCTTCAAACCTCTTGCAAAAAATAGCTTTTTTAGACATGCACTCTTGTACATACTTGCTGGTCTTAACAAACTCGCACTCATATTCTGCTACAGTCATTTTTCCTTGCTTCAATTCAAGGAATTCTTTCCTTTTCTGGTCACAAACCTCTGACTTATATATTTTTTTCGGAACTATTCCAAAAAGAAGTCCCACGTTACCCTCACTCTTGGAACCACCGAAGACAACGTTTTCCACCAATGGTATACCGAGTCCCTCAGCAAAGACACGGTGCATTTTAAGCTCTCCTCTGGTGTACAGGAGAGTTCATCAAATACCCTCATTGAGTTCTCAAACTAGAACTCCACCTTCTCAGGATCATCGTCTATATTAGCTCTGAACTCCTCAGCCCCTTGCTTTCGAATCTTGTCTACCAGGGATTTGGTCATCCTCACTAAATCTATACCTTGAGGAGCCACAAGAACTGGCTGACATATAGAAGGGGGTGGAGGAGGTTGAGCATTAGGGTTTGCTCGTACATACTCCATGTACCAATTACTCATCATTTGGAGAAAGGCTTCCTGAGCCTTTTCTTTCTGACCCCTAGTCTCAGGTCCACTCTCTATAGGCGCGGTCCCTTGCTGGGGAGCCAGCGCTTACTAGCTGCGTCATCAGCAACTGCTCAGTCGGGATCCATTTGCTATATAAAAACAAAGTTTAGAATTGTCAGAAGCCACCACACTATCAATATACGCTTATGGCATGTATAGGTAGACTCTTACACACGCTACGGTAGTCTGAGAACCGACTAAACCATAAATCTGATACCACTAAATGTAACACTCCTTACCTGTATTCTACGTCAGAATTGGGTACGAGAAGTTACTGTACTTGACTCACAGGGTTATATCACCTTGGGTTATCAAAATCCAATCCAAATTAAAACTTTTCCATTCTCATATATAACCTCCTTATAATGGGCCTACAAGGCCCTAAACATACTTCTGAAAGGTTTTCGGAATAAATCGGAAACTTTTACACACTTAGAAAATTTTTACCTAAACAGGGGCCACACTCCCATGCGAAATGGGACACACCCGTGTGGGTAGGCCATGTGGTCACACACGCCCATGTCCCTCACCCGTGTCGACATTGACTTATTTCACACAGTCGAACACAGGTCCGTGTCCCTCACACGGCCTCGACACGCCCGTGTCTCAGCCCGTGTGCCAAAACCTTGGCATTCTATTTATGACGTCAGCACCTCACTATGGTCACATGGCCAAGGCACATGCCCATGTCCTTAGACTGTGTATCAAATTAAATTCCTAAATTCAGGTGCAGACTTCACACGACCTGGGCACACGCCCATGCCTTTGGCCGTGCCTTCCGCACGGCTGAGACACACGAGCGTGTCTCTGCCCGTGTGTTTACTACTGAGCTTACTGACTTGCAATTCTAACATGAAAGGGGACACATGGCCTGGTCACACACCCATGCAATTGATCGTGTGTCACACACGCCCGTGTGCCTACCCGTGTGGACAAGAACAAGGCTATTTGCCAAGCTCTTTCATCACCCTAACTCACTCAAGCATAATTCACCCTCTACCATCAATTTATTCATGCATATTCATTCCCAAACAACCCAACCATATACTCTACACACTTATGAATAACCTTTCATTCCATTAATTGGTAGTAAAGAGCCATTTACTATGGCAATATACAAAAGATTTCATCTATAAGGAGCCAACACATTTGGCTAAAATAACAAAACAATATACCTAGTCTAGCTCCTATACATGCCATTGCCATACTCAAAATGCTAGTTCTAAATATACCGAGATGAGCGGATAGTGTGGGTGATCTTTCAATTATATCCGTATCCCAACTCGACTCTTTGTCACTATAAGACAAGGGTAAATAAAAGGGGTAAGCTTTAAGCTTAGTAAGTTTACATGTAAACAATAAACATCATAACATGTGCTAATCAATAAATAGCATTTCGCAATCCAAGATCAAGCTTTCTCAGTCATCTCTTACTACAATCCAACCATGTCACAACCAAATGCTCTTATTATTTAACATACATCCCTGCACTTGATCACCACATGATCACATGAAACAACACATCACAATTACACAATAAACCATTCTTAGTAATACCAAACACTCGGTGGTATCACACTTAGCCCACCATTTATTATTAACAGGGTGGTATCGCACATAGCCCACCAACAAGAATATTTACGGTGGTATCGCACTTACCCCATCAAATAATAATACTAATGATTGTATCACAAACAACCCATCGTGAATAAGTGGTAAGGTGGTATCGCATATAGCCCACCAACAAAAATAAATAAGGTGGTATCGCACATGGCCCACCATTATTTACTACGGATAATATTCAACACCTATATATTTATTTCAACGTTCATACGGAGTTTATTCACTTTCTACCAAAATTTCCATCCATTTAAATCATAAGTGTTCTTAATCATACAATCTACCAATAAGCAATTACATGTGTATTTAAGATGCATCGTTTACACATAAACTTACCTCGGTGCAAAATGTGTTAAGTTGCGGTTTAATCTGAAACCTTGCCTTTTCCCCTGTCAAGGTTAATTCCGCAATCTTCTTGATCTATAACAACAAAATTCACTCATTCAATCATTTTATGGTCATGATACATCATAATCTCTACTTAAGCAAAAATGACCAATTTGCCCTTGAACTATGGCAAAATTACGATTTTGCCCCTAGGCTCGTAAATCACTTTTCATCACATTTTCTCATTAAACAAGCCTAGCTGAACATTTATTCCTCCTACAACTACTCTCAAATCCAACTATTTCATACATTTATCACTAAATCACAACAATTACAACTTGGTCCCATTTATGTGTTTTCATGATAACATCTTTCACAAAAGTTGTTTCTCCGCTCATTAACATTCATTTTCTTCCATAAAGATTCAGCAAAAAACATAAAATCTCTCATGGCAAGTCCCTAGACTTTCAACCATATTGCAATTTAGTCTCCTCCT
This sequence comes from Gossypium bickii, assembly GCA_025503065.1. Classification (NCBI taxonomy): domain Eukaryota; kingdom Viridiplantae; phylum Streptophyta; class Magnoliopsida; order Malvales; family Malvaceae; genus Gossypium; species Gossypium bickii. Next base: position 47,269,707 of record CP106712.1, read on the forward strand.
TAGCTAGCTTAAGCTTTGGGGACTCCAAAAGTACAAAAATTCTCGATAAAAACCACTAAGATCACTTACTTGTAGAGAGAAGGAGTTGCTGAAAATTTTCAAACTCCTATGGTTTTTTTCTTTGGAAATTTTGGTGGTGAGAAGAAGGGGAAAATATGATATCTTTTCTCCTCCTTATTTTATTATATTACTAGACAAATTACCACCAAAATCTCACATAATGCTTTGAAAATTTATTCCTTTGTCCCCTATGACCAACTATTATCTTTAGAGAGGTCTATTTGCATATTAGGGACCTCTAATTAAAATCTACAGCTATTAGACATCTTTTTTGCTTGTAAAATGATACTTTTGCATTTAATGCGATCTAGTCCTTTTTTGTAATTAAGCATACAATCGCTAAAATTAAAGCACCAAAATTTTCATTCATCCTTATAAACATGCTTTAATTCATAAAATATTATTAAAATAATTTTCTTCAACCTTGGATTAGTGGTCCCGAGACTATTGTTCCAACTAGCCCCAAAATCGGGCTGTTACACTTGTTGTCCCATATTTAATGTATACAAAAAAAAAATATTATAGATAAATAGAGCAATAAAAAATTTATTATAAATTTAAGTTTATAATTGAATTGGTATTATAAATAAACCTAATATTAATTTAATTAAAAATAATAACTAAAAAACTTTTTTATTTGGAATAAGTAAATATTATGAAAATATTTATATCTTTTAAAATAAAACCTAGTAATTTAAAAAAAATTAAAAACGTTTCTATTTTTCCTCCAAGCCGTTTGCTTATCTTTTGTTTTTCCCAGTAGCGGTGCTAGTATCCAGGTTAGCTATCGCCTGCTTTTTTCTCCCTCCCGCCAACTACTTCTTTCTTTCTTCTTCTCATTCACTCCACATGTATTCTCTCTTTTCAATTTGCAGATATATTTTATGGGTATTTTTGTTGTCTTCACAAGTTGTGATGGACAAATGACAGCACATGTCGTTCACTTAAACTCCACCAGCTATCAGTAGTTTTTCTTGAAAAATAGGTAACTCTTTGTTAGCTTCTTAATCTGTTTCTGTTTTGAGAGTATTTTAGAATAATAAATGATTTCACTAGTCGATTTGGACCCGTGTTGTATTAAGTTTTATGTGTTTTGTTTGTTTTTCCATTGTTTAATAAGTTTTTTATTTTAGAAGTTTTTATCTGCTCTTGTAGCATGTTTTTTCAGTCTTTCTTATGCATGTAACATTAGTTTTATAAGTGATTTTAAGGGATGATTTTGTTGTCTTCCTCTCTAGTTTGGTGAATGCTTGACTCTTTTGTCGATTTTTGCTCACCGCTTTGGACCATCATGGGTTGATTTGCTTATCATTTTATGTGCTTGCAATCACTCCAGATATGTTGTGCTTCAGTTGTGACAAAGCCAACTGTCAATGTGTCATGATGTTCTATTGATGCTAAGGTTAAAGCATTTGTTGTGTTGATGGAGCTTGTCCTTCACCATCTACGACGAGTGTCTATTATTTTTTCCCTGAATTGTATGATCTGATTCTTTGAATGAATTAATGAATTTACTTTTTAGAAAAATAAATCATTTGAAATTAAATAAATACACAAATGATGAGACTTAAATTTAAGCACAAGACCCTTAAAAACTTATTTTTACCATTTCAATTAAAAACTAATTTAATTTTTATATGATTTTTATAAATACGTTTTCACATATATTTTTTTCACTCAGAACTTGCTATATAATAAATTAAACTCCTATAATATTATTTTCCATGAGGAAAGAAATTGGGATTGACTTCTCTTATTTGAAGTATTCTAGAGACATAATTATACAACAAATATAACAATCATTAACTAAAATCTATAATATATTTAAAAGCATGGATTTAAAAAAATTTAAATCAACAAGAGTTTTCCATCATATTATTAAATTTATTTTAAAAATAATTATAATTTAATATTGAATTATTAGTTAAAAAGTTATCCTAATAGTTATTATTTAAATAGAACTCTATACATAAAATATAATTTTTTGATAAATATAAATATAAATATAAATATAAATTATAATTATTTGTTAAAAATTGATGTAAAAAAGTTGTGTTGACTTTTTTTTAAAATTGTACTAATTTTATTAATGTAAAATAAAGTTATTACTTGAATAAAACTCTAAACCTTTTAATTATCAGTTAATTAATATTAGATATATATATATATATCAATTAAAATTTAATTTTAGTTTCATAAATAACAACAAATAGTTAGTCATATTTAATCAAGTAGCATCTAAGAAAAATTGCCAATAAAAATATAAGATTGCTAGGATTAATAAGTTAGAATTATATAAAGGGATAATATAGCTTTTTGCCCCCAAACATGACAACTAGGTCCACTTTGGTACCAAACTTAACAATTAGACTTATCTTGGTCCCTGAACTTGACTGTCAAGATTTGATGATGTGACTAGTGTTTTTGGGACATGACTGAATTGGTTGATTGAATCAGAAACTGCTCGAAACCAATAAAATTGACAACTAGGATAAAAACCAATAGTTGAACATGTTGAACCGGTTTTTTATATATATTTTAATTTTTTTATGAATTTTTTATTTTTGATTTAATTATTGTTAGTTTAGCAGTTGAACCGATAAAACCGTTTGAATCGAGAATCATTAGTCCGATTGGTTCAACCACTAATTCGATTATCAGAATATTGCATGTGACAGTATAAGATTGTATCATGTTATCACCTAAAAATTTATATAACTTTTTTTAATTTTTAAGTGATGATGTGGCACAATCTCAAATTATTATATCATCAAACTTTTATATTTTTCAAGTTCAGGGATCAAAATGAATCTATTTGTCAAGTTCAAGCACCAAAATAGATAAAAAAAAATTGCATGTACCAAAGTGGACATAGTTTCCTAATTTAGGGACAAAAAAATGATAGGTAACAATAATTTAAAATTAAATCATTTGTATAATGTTGCCATCATTTTAAGGATTGATATTTGATGTACTGTCGATGATAGATCTTATGTAACACCCCAAACCCGGCCCATGCGTTATGAGCGGATTTGGTATGTCACATGAAGAAAATGTTTTGAGAACTTATGTATGTACTAACGAATGACATTAATATAATATAGTTAAGAAAGCAAGTTTGATTTATAACTATTCGATAAAATACAAATTTCGAGAAGTTGATTGATGTATCGGAAACCGAACTTTTGAACTTTAAAAACCATGAGGAAAACATAAAACATCATGTGATTCTTACTAAAACAAGCATTACTTGGTTGTGTTTAAGTAAAAAAGTTTTTATTTGTAAATATTTGATAAAATATAGCTATTTTTAAAAGATCGTTTGATGAGTCGAAAAATCGAGATAGTGAGCTTTAAAATCGTGAGTTTTGAAATGTCGCAGATAATTTTGAAAGAAAATCCAAGTCAAATCATTTGTAAAAGTTTGCTATAAAATCCATTTATTAATTAGTTTTGGAAACCATTATTTAAGTTTTTAGAAAATTCCCTTTTTAAACAATTTAAGGAAAATAATAAAAACATTCCCAACCATAAAGAAAAAATAAAAATAGTCCAGAGGCCTTATTACAACTTAAAACCTAAAATAGTAAAAGTAATAAAGTAACGTAAATAGAAATTCTAAAGTTCAAGAACACCGTTTTTGAAGTATGGCCTTCATCGAGTCATCCATGGCCCAAGTCCATGTCACTGAGCATTACCTACAAGGGTTAAGAAAGAAAGGTGGGTGAGTTACAAGAACTCAGTGTATAATCCCCTTACCGTTGTCCACTGGGCTTGAACCCGTTTAGCAAAAATTTAGGCCTGAGCCCATATAACAATAACTTGGGCCGAAGCCCATTTACAAAATAGAATATATCAAATGAATCAAATGAATGGAATGCAATCCCAATCCAACCTAATAATCCATCCGCTGCAAACCACCCGTACCATCCATCACACCTGTGGGGATCAAGTCAACCCACCCCGCCAAACACACCAATCGCAGGCATTATGCCATTTATAACAAATTTTGATTGTGGCAAGCCACCAGATTCACAGAGTATCATATTATCAAACATATTTGTGGCATCGCCACCGGGATTACTTCTCTTCAACATTTTCGCATCCCATGCAAAATTATGCATATGTAACATACATAGTAAATGATATTAAAAATATAAACAACAATTAATATCTCAAAGATCCATTACAAACAATTTGGCCCATTAACACTTTGCAAAATTGGCCCATTAAGGCAGTCTATCAAATCGGCCCATTAAGGCAATATAACAATTCAACCTATTAAGGTAATATAACAATTCAGCCATTAAGGCAATATATCAAATCGGCCCATTAGGGGCATTTCCATAATTCGGCCCCTAAGGGCATTTTCGTAAATCGGCCCATTAGGGGCATTTTCTTAAATCGACCCATAAGGGCATTTTCGTAATTCAAAAGTTCTACCCACTAAGGATAATTCGTTAATCTCGCAACCCAGGGGTATTTCAGTAATTTACCCTCCAAGGGTATTTTGGTAAATTTTACAAACCAGACTTAACTACTAATTTGGGGCATAAAAATTGAAACTGTCCATCTGATTCATACTGACCAAATTGACTATATCTTGAGTTAGGAATCTCGAAATCTAAATCCGTAAATTTTCTTTGAAACTAGACTCATATATCTTCTTACTACAATTTTCTAGAATTTTTGGCTTAGCCATTTAGTACTGTTTATTCCTTAAAGTGTCCCTTGTTTCATTGTCCAACAATTCTGACCTCTCTTACTTAATTTCAAATATCTCACTGTACGGTTTTCATATGCTGCTCCCACTTGTTTCTATTGAAAATAGGCTCACTAAGGAATCTATACATATAAACTCTAACTCATAATTCACTTTGTAAAATTTTAGACAATCTTTTCAAGATAGAATAGGGAACCACAAAGTCAATCAAAACCAGTCTCACTAAAATTAAAATATCACAGAATTTAAAATTCCTTTTCCTTTCTTCGTTTCTTCCATATAAAAATAGACATAGTAAGCTTTAATTCGAGATCTTATTCACTTATTAATCCCTTTTCTCCTCTTTTTCGTGATTTTTCAAAATCACATCACTGTTGCTGACCAAAAACTGTTACATTGCAAACTATGGTTACCACTACGGACATACGCACGCCCGAGTGATCACGGATGCCGATTTTCAATTTTCTTCGGTATTTCGACCGCATCACAGAATATTTCATGCAAACTTTCAGGGAAATATGAGATTACACACCATTTCAAACATGTATTCGCAAGGTACGGGATTACACACCTTGATTACAAGTTGTGCTTTCTACCGATTTCAACACCTATAAGGGTAGTTGATAGAAGGTTAGTCTCAACTTTGATAATCGTAACTAGAAACACTTTATTAGGCTAACTCCACTTTCCATGAATGTGATCTCCCTCAGTGCACCAAGAATCGATCCTACCCTTTGACTACTGAAATCCCGTCCTAACAATATTTGGTGAGCGAAAGAGTTGTTAGCAGTTATCCCACCTTTGGCCAAAACAAATCTTGTAACAACGTTCTTAACCCACTTGCTTGACGAGTCGACAATAATGATTTGGTTAATACAAGTCACTTGTGCTCCTTTACCTTGTTGAAAGTCTGATTCAATTAAGAAGAGGTTTTCCCACACGATAGGGAACGAAATGATGAAGAAATAGGATGATAATGGGTTCGGTTATAAAGAAAATCGAACAAGAAGATGCGTAACATCCCAAACCCGGCCCAAATGCTACGACCCAATCTGGAATGCTACGAGTTTAATGTTGAAAACTTTGCTTTGATGGGTTTTGGAAATCTCAATTTATTTATTTAGCTATTCATTCAAAAAAACAATATCTGATGAAAACCTTTGCTTTTTCGTTGAACATGTTTGGAAATCCCATTTTATTACTCCTTATGACTTAAATCCCTGAATATAAATTTATAAATTGTAAACATTAACAAATAGGAAATCGAAACCTAAGCCATAGGGCCTTATTGCATAAATAATCCAAAAATTAAAACTTAAAGGTAAACCGAAGATCTATTGCTCACCTCGAGTCTTCCTCGGCTCCCATGTCCACGATCTATTGCTCACCTGAAAAGTCAGGGAAAATAAGGGGTGAGTCACCAAGACTCAGTGTGCAAATCCCGAAGACACATAAAAGGCTTGAGGCCCACAAACACATTATGGGCCTTGGCCCATACACAATGGCAACAGAACATTTACATGCAACATGGCCCAACCCAACCTAAAAGTCCATCCTCTACACACCAGCCCATACCACCCATCACACCTCGGGGATTTCTACAATCAACCCACGAACTGCTACACACCATATCGACAGTCATGCTGTCAGTTAAAATGTCGATCAACATGTGACCTTATAATCCACTGTGCCAGAGCCACCGATCACTGTGTGACCTTATAATCCAGTGTGACAGAGCCACCGATCACTATTGTGACCTAAATGTACATATCGTGGTTTAACCACCGATCACTAAGTGACCTTTTAACATGCTCTTCCCCTTCATCATATCAGCCCTATCCCATGCATACATCCATGCAAAATCAAAACAATATACTACCTAACAGATCACAGACTATCACATACATCGATACACATAGAGAAGTTTCTATGATTACGTACCTGGCATCCCTTGCCTACCCTTTTTGGGTAATACGACTGTCCATACAGCCTTTTTCCGACTTTTAGCCCATAACATATATATTACAGATTAATTAGTGTAATAGAGATCTACACACCTGATTTGAAACACCCCAAACCCGGCCCACGAGCCTTGACCGGATCTGGTATGTTCCTTGAGAAAAATAGTTCAAAACTTGTTTTTTACTTTGGAAATTTTGGGTGGTTTTAAACAGAAAATTCATTCGAGTTGTGATTGAATTGAAAACGGTGTCGTTACGGAAGTCTATAATTAATTAAAACTTTAACTTCGTGTTTGAAAACTATAAGTTAAAAGAAATGCTGAGTTGTTCAAGAATTTACTTTTAAATTAAGGAAATCATTTGTGTTTAGGTGTCAAAACATTTTAAGTTTATTTATAAGGAAAGTTATTTAGCCTTGATTTAATAATATTCATTTCATAATAAAAACAAGTAGAAATGCATGCATAAAACAATTAATGGTAATGGCCTTATTACATCAAAACAAACCCGAAATAAATCCAAAATACTTAAGTATAGAAATTCGAATAAAGTAAATGCTGAGGTGAGCATTGGCCACTACTGAGTTCCTGCCGACCCGGTCCATCTACTGATTGTCACTTGAAAAGATATCCCACAACGGGGTGAGTCAAACAGACTCAGTGTACAACAACCAACACTAGGTCCCAAACGATTTAGGCATATCAGATCATACATATACATATAGCAAATATAAATAATGATGCAATCCCGAACCCAAACCTAAGTAACCATCCGCTACACATCACCCGTACCTGCCATCACACCGTGGGGATTACTAAATCGACCCTCCATCCGCTACACATCATCGAAGGCAGTCGCTACAGACAACTAGCACATTGCCCTTATAATTTGTGGCATAGCCACCAGATAACATTTTGTGACATAAGTCACCACATTCAGATTATGTGACATGAGTCACCAGATATTGTGGTAAAAACCACCAGTTCACTTCCCCTTCCATATCACCCATATGCCCATGCACAATACAAAACATGCAAAATCATGCCATATGTCTTATTTCATATTCGTCACCAATTCTCATATATGTCATATTCATTGTTCATACACTATTAACATAGTTTTGGAGAATAACGTACCTGAATATGCTGTACCATGGAATGGTACCTTTAGCCATATCTTTCACATTCTTATTAACACATGTATTAATTTAATACCGTAAATCTATTAAGAATTAGTGTGAAGTTACACACCTGGTTACTAACGCTTTCACTGAAATCCCGAAAAGTCTATCGAAACAGATCGTACTCCTCCCTAAAGATCAAAGTTAGAATCGGCCCAATCAATAAACACTAAATATGGCCTTGGTCGAATATCATATTCACTTACCTTGCGGATCTAAATCCCGAAATTATCCCTAGTCTTTGAAAATGCCGAAATACCTACAAGGTGTATGTTAGATCCGATTCTAACACTTGAATAAATGGCCTTCGGCCTAACCCACACCTTACTTACCTTGAAGAACCAAATCCCGAATGATCTCCCCTAGAAGTCGGCTACACCAAAAATCTCGAAAGATCCTTCATAGTTTCGGCCAAAGAATATTAATGGGATTAGTTCCTAGATTTCGGCTAAAAGAGAAAAGATTGAAAATCGAATAACCATTGATCTTACCCTTAATATCGAAATCGACTGCACTCCTGCATGATGCCACTTGAGAGATTCAGCTATAGGCTAGATGTTGATCAACAGTTTTCGGCTTTCGGGGGTTTTAATGAACAATTGGCTAGGGGTTACCTTGAGTGTTCGGCTTTGAGTGAATTGCAAAAGAAGAAGAGAAGGTTGATGATGGAGATTCGGCTTCAACAAGGATGAAACAGAAGCGTATGTGACTTAGGAAGAATCGGCAATGGTGAGTTTTGAGATAGGGATATTCGGCTTTGGTCAGTTGAAGAGAAAAGGAAGAAGAAGAAAAAAAGAAAGCTTGAATTCCTAAGGATTTTCGGTACAAATGAAATGAGTGAAGAAAGAACTAAATTTTGGCATACCTATACTATCACTAGCTGAAAATGCTATCAAGAAAGTCCCTAGGCCGGCCAACTCTTCTTCCCTTATTAGCTTCCTCATTCTTCTCCTATTTTCTCTCTTTTTACCCATTCAAAATAATTTAAAATAAATCAACATTTATCCTCTATCTTTGCCGAATTTTTAAAAGGACTTTAATCACATCTTAAACTCATCCCCTCAGTCTCTCTACGCCGTCCACCTCTGCTCATCCCTTCTGCAAAATAAAACTCTTATTTGCGTCCCTTGCTGCTCGAACCTAGGCTCTTTTACCCTGCTTGTGGCGTCACTTTCTAAGGCACTAAGTGGCTCCTTCTTGCACTTTAACAAGCCCATTTTTATGTTTAATTTCCCCTACAATTTCTCTTAAGGCCTATTAGGCTTAGCTCCCCTTTAAAACTTAAAATCTGATAATTTCTAAGGCCTTCACCTACTCTCTAAAGTTCTCAAGATTCATAAAACACAACCAGAACACACATAGGCATGCTATACAATTTAGCAATAATGCATAAGCCATAAATCCCGGATATTACAGTTCTAACCCCCTTAAAATAAATTCGACCTCGAAATTACCTGGCTAAAATAGGTGAGGGTATTGCTGTTGCATTGCTTCTTCTGGCTCCCACGAAGCTTCTTCCGATCCATGATTACGCCATAATACTTTGACTAGAGGAACTGATTTCCTCCGTAACACTTTCACATCTCGCTCCAAAATCTGGATCGGCTCCTCCTCGTAGGACAAATCTGGCCTTAGCTCCACCTCTTCAACCAGCACTACGTGAGATGGATCTGATCGGTAACAACGTAGCATTGAAACATGGAATACATCGTGCATCTGCTTCAACTCCGGAGGCAACTCTAACTGGTATGCCACTGGTCCAACTCGCTTTAATACCCGATAAGGTCCTACAAACCTGGGACTTAACTTCCCTTTGCGATCGAATCTCATCACTTTCTTCCATGGCGAAACCTTAAGGAACACATGATCTCCCACAGCAAATTCTATTTCCTTGCGCTTAAGACTTGCGTACGACTTTTGCCTATCAGATGCTTTCTTCAAACGTGCTCGAATTACCTCAACCTTTTCCTCAGATTCAGCCACAATCTCTGGACCCAAAACTTAACGTTCCCCCAGTTCTGTCCAACACGTAGGAGTGCGACACCTCCGTCCATACAGCGCTTCATACGGTGCCATCCGAATACTAGCTTGATAGCTGTTATTATATGCAAATTCTGCTAAAGGCAAATATTCTTCCCAACCTCCTCTGAAGTCTATCACACAACTCCTCAACATATCTTCTAACACTTGGATCACTTACTCCAACTAGCCGTCCGACTGCGAATGAAATGCCGTAGTGAAATCCAATCTGGTGCCTAAGGCTTAATGTAGAGCTTTCCAAAATCGAGATGTAAACCTTGGATCCCTATCTGAGATAATCGACACCGGTACTCCATGTAACCTCACAATTTCTGCCACATATAATTTCGCCAACTTCTGCAAAGAATAATCAACTCGCACTGGAATGAAATGCTAGGATTTTGTCAATCGATCCACTATCACCCATACCGAGTCCTTCTTAGTAGGCGTAAGGGAAACCCCACTAACGAAGTCCATGGTGATTCTCTCCCACTTCCACTGCAGAATCTTTATCGGCTGAAGCAACCCTGACGGAACTTGGTGCTCTGCCTTGACTTGCTGACACGTCAAGCACTTCCCTACAAATTCTGTAACTTCCCTCTTAAGACTAGGCCACCAAAACTGTTCCCTTAGATCTCTGTACAACTTACTACCTCTAGGATGCATACATAAGGGCTACTATGCGATTCCTGAAGAATTCTCCGCCTTAACTCCTCGTTCTTCGGCATACAGGCCTTACCCTTGAAACACAATACTCCATTGCTGTTAACACCATAATCCTCTAACTCCCCACTCCGCACTTGCCGCAACTTAGCACTTAAATCATCGTCTGCCAACTATCCTTCTTTCACCTCATTCAACCACATCGGCTTAACTTGCAATTCTGCCAGCAAACTTTCATCGTCATACAAGCTTAGATGTTCGAACATCGCCCTCAGATCCGACACTACTTCCCGACTTAGGGCATCTGCCACTACATTCTCCTTGCCCGGATGATACTCTATAGAACAATCGTACTCTTTTAATAACTCCACCCACCTTCGCTGTCTCAGGTGCAGCTCTTTCTGAGTCAACAGATACTTAAGGCTCTTGTGGTCTGTGTAGATTACTGACTTTTCTCCATACAAATAGTGCCTCTATACCTTAAGAGCAAAGATGACTGCCGCCAATTCCAAGTCATGCGTCGGATAATTAACCTCATGAGGCCTTAATTGCCGAGACGCATAAGCGACTACCTTCCCGTCTTGCATAAGAACACATCCTAGTCCTATGTGAGAAGCATCACAGTACACCACAAAATCCTTCCCTGCCTCCGGCTGAATCAGAACCGGAGCTTCAGTCAACACCCTCTTAAGCGTCTCAAAGCTCTCCTGTTGCTTATTCGTCCATACAAAAGGTACCTCCTTTCTTAACAACTTTGTCAAAGGTGCGGCTATTGATGAGAACCCTTCCACGAATCTTCTGTAGTAGCCTGCCAATCCCAAGAAACTACGAACCTCAGCCACAGACTTAGGTGGTTTCCAACCTAGCACTGCCTCGATCTTCCGAGGATCCACCCTTATCCCTTCTGCAGGCACCACATGTCCTAAGAATGCAACTTCCTTAAGCCAAAATTTGCACTTGCTGAATTTGGCATAGAGCTTCTTCTCCCTTAATACTTGCAACACTATCCGGAGATGCTCATCATGTTCTTTCTCGGACTTGGAATATACTAGGATGTCGTCTATGAACACAATGACGAACCTATCCAAGTAAGGTTGAAAAACCCGGTTCATCATATCCATGAATGCGACTGGGGCGTTCGTCAATCCGAACGGCATTACTAAGAACTCATAATGCCCATATCTTGTCCGAAAAGTGTCTTATGGATATCTGCTTCCTTCACCTTAAGCTGATGATATCCAGACCTTAGATCTATCTTTGAGAACACTGCTGCCCCCTTAAGTTGGTCGAACAAATCATCTATCCGTGGCAAAGGGTACTTGTTCTTGATGGTTAGCGTATTCAACTGATGATAATCTATGCACATACGCATAGTTCCATCCTTCTTCTTCACAAACAAGGCCGGTGCTACCCACGGAGACACACTGGGTCGGATAAACCCACGATCAAGCAACTCTTGAATTTGAGCCTTGAGCTCAACCAATTCTTTTGGTGCCATTCTATACGGAGCAATTGATACAGGGGCTGTACCCGGTAACAAGTCAATTTCGAACTCCACCTCCTTGTCCGGGGGTATTCTAGGTAACTCCTCCAGAAAGACATCCACAAACTCCCTTACGGTTCTGACTCCACCAACTCCCCCTTCTTTTGTATCCAGCACACTAACAAAGGCCAAAAATGCCTTGCACCCTTTTCGAACCATCTTATCAGCCTTTAAAGCAGAGACTACGTTAGACAAGTAGTTTCTTCTTTCTCCTATCATAATTATCGCCTCATCCTTAGGCGTCCTTAACTCCATTCGCTTAGCTGCACAATCCAATATAGCCCAATGTTCCACTAGCCAGTCCATGCCAACAATAAGATCAAATTCTTCGAAAGGTAATTCCATTAAGTCAGCAGGGAATACCACTCCCTAAATCTCTAGAGGTATACTCCGAAATATCTTATTCACCACTACAGTTTGACCTAATAGGCTTACTACAGTCATCTCCCTATCAGATAGTTCAGAGGCTAAGCCTAGTTTTTCAACTACTCTACATGCAACATATGAGTGGGTCGAGCCAACATCAATTAAAGCAAAGTAAGGCTTGTCAGCTATAAGGAACGTACCGGTTATGACGTCCGGCGCGTCTCCATCCTCCCTCCGACGAGCTGCATACACTAGCCCCGGCTGTCTTGCCTCTGTATTACCAACACCTCTGCCAGGTGTTCCACGTCCTCTTCCAGAACCATTACCTCTGCCAATCGGACCCCGACCCCGCTGAGGCTGCTGCCCACCTCTTCCAACCTGATTAAAACTTGTGGGTCGGCTCCCATCTATTTTTAGAGGACAGTCCTTAATCATGTGTTCCTTAGACCCACACTTGAAACATCCCCCTTTCTTCTTCCAACACTCTCCTAGGTGCATCTTTCCATTCTGAGTACAAGTACGATACTGCCCTCCTACACCAACTTACTAACCCCGCGGCCCATTAACTCTAGGCCTCTTTTGAACATTCCCGGATGACCCTGATGACCCAAAACCTCTCTTTTGCCTATTTCGATTCGTATTCTGCCTTACCGAGTCCTTAATCCCTTCGGCTACCTTAGCCTTTTCCACCAATACGGTAAACTCCCACTCCTGCTGTGGAGCTATCAGCAATCTCAGGTCATCCCTCAGTCCGTCCTCAAACCGGACACATCGTTCATGCTCCGTAGCCACAATTCCTCGAGCATTTCTAGTGGTGACTCATACTCCTCCACGGACTTGTTCCCTTGAACCAGCCCTAGAAATGCCTTTCTCTGCGCATCAGTATAACTGGTACCAACATACTTCTTCTGATACGCCGCCTTAACATACTTCCAAGTGAGATCCTCAGCTGTAGCACCATCCCGAACTGTGAGCCACCATTGATATGCCTCGTCGCGAAGTAACGACACCATTCCTTTCAGTTTCTCCTCAGTAGTTAGATCTAGCTCATCCATAATTTGCTCTGTCGCCTCCAACCAATATTCAGCCGTACTGGGTGCCACACTAGATACGCCACGGAACACATCAGCTCTATTGGCTCGGAGTCACTCGGGTACAGATTTTCGAGCTCCCATACCTCCACCTGCTCCCCCCACCATCTCAAGAACTCGCAGCACCGCCTGTGATACTGCATTATCCCCCGTCTGATCTTGCTGCTCAATACCCACAGTTGGTGGTGGGGTGGTGGTGGTACCTCATTCTCGGACCCTTGACCAGACCTAACAGGTTCTGATACGGTCATTCTGCCTCTACCGCGTCCTCGCACATTACGACCACGTCCCCTAGAACTCATTTCTATGGTCGCGCTTTAATCTGATTTAAGAAATTTTATGCATTAGTATGTTGTTCCACTAATTATCCGCGAATAATTTTATGAAAAGGAGCTTAGTAGTAGTTCTTTCAATCATTTCAAGGTTTTCGTTTCAAGTTTTCTACCCTAATTCAGAGAAATACATTCATCCAGTCGTACCTACCACACACATTCACCATTCGCACATTTTTGTCTGTTCCTATCCTAGGGGTATTTTCGTAATTTATCCTATAGGGGTATTTTGGTAAATTTCCAAATCAGGGTATCTGAATATTTTTGCAAAATAGAGGTTTTTGGCTATTTTTGTAAAGTAAGAATATCTTAGTAAAAATCGAGGGTAGTATGGTAACTTTATAAACCAAGGGCATTTTAGTAATTTTACAACCAGGGGTATTTGGGTAATTTTGTAAATCGGGATTATTTCGGAGAAATTTTTAAAATAAATTTTGCTACAAATCAAAGGGGTAATTTGGTGATTAAAAACTAAGGTTTTTATAAAATGGTGTGGCTAATCCCCTTCGGGTTTTAATTGTTGGGTTTAGCCCGTGAGTAAGTCCTCTTGGTTATGGTGAACCGTCACTATGCACCAGGTAAGATTCGAGCGAAGAGGAGGTGAGTCACGAGGACTGCATAAATACCAGGTTCTCCCTGAATCCAATCCTAGACATGCGCATAATGGTTGCCACACCCTAACTCGGCAACTTACTGACATGGTGGTTTAATTAGGCCTTAAAGTTTTATGTAATTCCTGTGTTGGAGTAAGCTAATCCTAGGGTTCAATAACTTAATATACTAATCTGCGTTCTCGTTATACCCATATACAGATCATACAGTAATTCACACAACAGTTAGGGGTACTTACCTGGTGGACTTCGGGTCGGAGACTCAGGTGCCATGCCAGAAAAACCTACTCATTTCACAAAAACTTTCACAAAACTCATTTGGGCTTAATTTTGAAAATGTTATGGGCTTTAAACACAAGGCCGAAAGTTTAAAACTGGGCTCTGATACCAAACTGAAACACCCAAACCCGGCCCACGAGCCTTGACTGGATCTGGTATGTTCCTTGAGAAAAACAGTTCAGAACTTGTTTGTTAATTTGGAAAATTTGGGTGGTTTTGAAAAGAAAATTCATTTGAGTTGTGATTGAATTGAAAACGGTGTCGTTATGGAAGTCTATAATTAATTAAAACTTTAACTTCGTATTTGAAAACTATAAGTTAAAAGAAATGCCGAGTTGTTCAAGAATTTACTTTTAAATTAAGGAAATCATTTGTGTTTAGGTGTCAAAACATTTTAAGTTTATTTATAAGGAATGTTATTTAGCCTTGATTTAATAATATTCATTTTATAATAAAAACAAGTAGAAATGCATGCATAAAACAATTAATGGTAATGGCCTTATTACATCAAAACAAACCCGAAATAAATCCAAAAACTTAAGTATAGAAATTCGAATAAAGTAAATGCTGAGCTGAGCATTGGCCACTACTAAGTTCCTGCCAACCCGGTCCATCTATTGATTGTCACCTGAAAAGATATCCCACAATGGGGTGAGTCAAACAGACTCAGTGTACAACAACCAACACTAGGTCCCAAACGATTTAGGCATATCAGATCATACATATACATATAGAAAATATAAATAATGATGCAATCCCGAACCCAAACCTAAGTAACCATCCGCTACACATCACCCGTACCTGCCATCACACCGTGGGGATTACTAAATCGACCCTCCATCCGCTACACATCATCGAGCGATCAGCAGCACGACTAGCACATCGCCCTTATAATTTGTGGCATAGCCACCAGATAACATTTTGTGACATAAGTCACCACAATCAGATTATGCGACATGAGTCACCAGATATTGTGGTAAAAACCACCAGTTCACTTACCCTTTCCATATCACCCATATGCCCATGCACAATACAAAACATGCAAAATCATGCCATATGTCTTATTTCATATTCGTAACCAATTCTCATATATGTCATATTCATTGTTCATACACTGTTAACATAGTTTTGGAGAATAACGTACCTGAATATGCCGTACCATGGAATGGTACCTTTTGTAACATCCTAAATTAGGGGTTATTTGTGATTGTATTGTCGTGCATATGATTGGATTGCTGTGATGTTATTTGTGGTGTAATAAGATTTAGCTAGAGACCTTTAGTAGGCTCGAGTGGTAGAAAAATTTCATTTTAAGCTTTAAGAAGTAAGGAGCCATGGTAAATAGGGGTTAGGAGTTTTAGAAAGAGAATATGAGACACAAATAAGGCCTAGGAAAAGTGGCAAGGAGGGCCACTTAAGTTCTGGAATTGACGCCACTATGGGGAGCAAGGGAGCCTAGGTTCGAGTAGCAGAATTCCCCTTTTCTGCTTTTATTTTGACGGCATGGGAGGAGAGAGTTGTGGTCAACTCAAATTCTTTTAGATAAGAGGGATTATATTTGAATAATTTAAAATGGTTGGCCAAGAGTGATTCAGGGAGTTTGCCAAAATCTAGGACTCCTTGTTGAAGAGGAGTAAGTGACTTGGAGACTAAGAAAGAGTGCTAGATGGAAATTTCGGCTAGCCTAAACCCTTTAGCTTGGATTATTTTCTTTTCCTTTCTCAAGTGAATAGCCGGATTTCTCCTACTCTCTCATCTTCCATCTTTATTTTTCTTCCTTTTCTTTTTTTCTTAAAACAGAAACCACCATTGTTCATCTTCTTCTTTTCTTCTTTTTGCTTAGAACCGAAACCCTTTTTACCCTTTTTCTTTGCCGAATCCCCTATCTTCCTTTTCCCTTCTCTTTTTCTTTCTCTACTAGCCGAATCTTCTCCACTCTTGTTGCCGAAATCTCCTTCCTCCTAATAGGTTCACTTTGGCCGAATATCAAGAGTGGCATAAATCTTTTCGGGATTTCTCCTCCAATCGGTTCTAAAAAGGGGTAAGTGGACATGGCCGAATAACTTATGTTTGGTTTTCGGGATTTATGGTTATGGCCGAATGGCCTGTGACTCATATTCATGAGATTAAGGTCGATTGTAGGAAGGAGGGCAGTCTAACGCTGTGGATATTCGGGATTTGGTGGTCGATCTAGGTAAGGTCTCAGCATTTAAATCTGTTACTAATTAGTTTGAAAGCCAAAGGCTAACTATTTATGTGATTTCAAGGTGTAGCCGATTACAGATGGAGTGTGTGGTTTCGGGATTTGGTTGGAGACCAAATCGGTTAGGGTGAGTACTATTTTTAAGCGACAGATCCTTCGGGATTAATGTTGGTAAAATCGAATATGGCATATGACTAATCCTAGTGTTGGCCGAATATAGGGTCAAAGGATCTAGCACAGTAGATCGGACCTTCAGGATCTAGGATTCGCGATAATAACAGGTGTATACTTACACACTTCATAACTAATAAGTTATTAATAAACTGTATGTGTTAAACCGGACATGTGTAGATCTGGGTTGATACCGTAAGGGTATGAGCAAGGATTCCGGTAAGTCCGTTTCGATATGAGCTTGTTATATGATGCACGTTGATGCATGACATATTTGGGATATGTGTTATATGAAAACATGGCCTTTAATAAATTCAGTGTATTATTATTATTGCATGATTGGCATGATTTTATGTTATATGCACACTGTATTATGATGGGTGATATGAGTGGAGGGGGAAGTGATATCCGTGTCTTTGGACACCAGTGGTTTGGTACCACATTTCGTGACTTTGGGTCACCAGAGGTTTGGCACCTCATAGCGACTCGTCCCAGTGGTTTAGCACCACAGTGGGTTGGCCCCACAGTTGATATTATGGGATCGTCGCCAGTGATTTGGTATCACACGTGGGTTGGCCCCACAAACTATTATTCGTGACTTCGGGTCACTAGTGGTTTGGCATCACAATATTGATGGATATCGTGACTTTGGGTCACCAGTGGTTTGACACCACCAGTGGTTTGGTACCACACGGGTTAGAAAAGGGAGTGATGGATGGCTAGGTCGGGTGCATGCTATACTTAGTTATGATTTGTGTAAGCTGTTGTATTAATCGGGGGAGGGGTTATACATTGAGTCTTGGTGACTCACCTTCTCCCTTAACTTTTTCAGGTGACTCGTAGATCGCGGATGGGGAGCCGGATGGACTCGAGGTGGCCATGCAATGGAAATTTGGTTTAAATAGACTTTGGGTTATTTGCCTTTTTATTTTTATTTTATTTGTTCAAGTTGTAATAAGGCCTCCTAAGATTATGTTTTGATTGTTTTATATGCTTGGAACTAATTTTTAAAACAGGATTAAACTGAAATATTTAATGGCTTAAATATTTCAAACACATGTTTTCCTAAACACAAATCGAAATGTTTTTTTTTACCATCGGGTATTTTGACAAAATTGATAACAACACGACTTAATCAATATTTTTTAATAACAAAGCAAAGTGTTGGTTTTCAAAACATACATCTCTTTTCCTACTACTTTGGTTTTCAAAACATACATCTCTTTTCCTACTACCTCAACCCTATCACAAATTTTTCCAAAAATTGAATCGGTAATCGGGTTTTTCTCAAAATGTTTTCCTCTGTGACATACCAGATTCGGTCATAATGTGTGGGCCGGGTTTGGGGTGTTACACCTTTAGCCATATCTTTCACATTCTTATTAACACATGTATTAATTTAATACCGTAAATCTATTAAGAATTAGTGTGGAGTTACACACCTGGTTAATAATGCTTTCACTGAAATCCCGAAAAGTCTATCGAAACAGATCGTACTCCTCCCTAAAGATCAAAGTTAGAATCGGCCCAATCAATAAACACTAAATATGGCCTTGGCCGAATATCATATTCACTTACCTTGCGGATATAAATCCCAAAATTATCCCTGGTCTTTGAAAATACTGAAATACCTACAAGGTGTATGTTAGATCCGATTCTAACACTTGAATAAATGGCATTCGGCCTAACCCACACCTTACTTACCTTGAAGAACCAAATCCCGAATGATCTCCCCTAGAAATCGGCTACACCAAAAATCCCGAAAGATCTTTCATAGTTTCGGCCAAAGAATATGAATGGGATTAGTTCCTAGATTTCGGCTAAAAGAGAAAAGATTGACTATCGAATAACCATTGATCTTACCCTTAATATTGAAATCGACTGCACTCCTACTTGACGCCACTTGAGAGATTCGGCTATAGGCTAGATGTTGATCAACAGTTTTTGGCTTTTGGGGGTTTTAATGAACAATCGGCTAGGGGTTACCTTGAGTGTTCGGCTTTGAGTGAATTGCAAAAGAAGAAGAGAAGGTTGATGATGGAGATTCGGCTTCAACAAGGATGAAAAGGAAGCATATCGGACTTAGGAAGAATCGACAATGGTGAGTTTTGAGATAGGGATATTCGGCTTTGGTCAGTTGAAGAGAAAAGGAAGAAGAAAGCAAAGAAAGCTTGAATTCCTAAGGATTTTTGGGACAAATGAAATGAGTGAAGAGAGAACTAAATTTCGGCAAACCTATACTATCACTAGCCGAAAATGCTATCAAGAAAGTCCCTAGGCCAGCCAACTCTTCTTCCCTTATCAGCTTCCTCATTCTTCTCCTATTTTCTCTCTTTTTGCCCATTCAAAATAATTTAAAATAAATCAACATTTATCCTCTATCTTAGCCGAATTTTTAAAAGGACTTTAATCACATCTTAAACTCATCCCCTCAGTCTCCCTATGTCGTCCACCTTTGCTCATCCCTACTGCAAAATAAAACTCCTATTTGCGTCCTTTACTGCTCGAACCTAGGCTCTTTTACCCTACTTGTGGCGTCACTTGCTAAGGCCCTAAGTAGCGCCTCCTTGCCACTTTAACAAGCCCATTTTTCTGTCTAATTTCCCCTACAATTTCTCTTAAGGCCTATCAGGCTTAGCTCCCCTTTAAAACTTAAAATCTGATAATTTCTAAGGCCTTCACCTACACTCTAAAGTTCTCAAGATTCATAAAACACAACCAGAACACACATAGGCATGCTATACAATTTAGCAATAATGCATAAGCCATAAATCCCGGATATTACATGATTACAGTCAAGACAAGACCTTCGATGTCGACACCATCAGAAGCCGATACGACTGCTAACTGTCTAAGATTTTGTTCCGAAGCCGGTCTACAACCCGGTAGCCAATCCCGAATTACCGACACTACTCGCTTCTTAAACTTAGGGGTTGGTTTAACAGATCCAAACCCCTCCTTCGCCTGATCGATATTCGATTCCATCAAAAGACCTTATCAGTTGCTACCATCATAACATATGGTTAAGATCACAATTACAATAGCGAATCTAACGAGAATCTAAAGAGAACCCCCTTACCTTGAAATCCCGAAAGAGATGGAGTTTGTCGACTAGTGATTTTCGGCTTTTAGATCTAGACGATCTACTTCAATTCTCGATGTGTCGCCCGACACGTAACCACAAGAAACCAACAATCCCTTAGCCTTTAGGCTTTGTCTTCTAAAAACCGAAAGAGAAAAAGAATAGATCAGAAGAAATTGGCATCTACCTTTACAGAGAATTCAGCAACTCCTAGAAGATTTTGGCTTTTTGCGAAAATAAAAAAGAGAAGACGATTCAAAGAAATCTATGGAGATTCGGCTTTTAATGAAGAAATCGGTAGAAAGAAAAAGAATGGACACTAGGACATTCGGCTATGGCAGAAGGGAGTAAAGGGAAAGAATACTTAAGGGTTTCGGCTTATGAAAGAAATCAGAAAAAGGTGTAGAGAAAGGCTATAGGGTTTTGGCTTTAGCAAAGAATGAAGAAGAAGATAGAACTTTAGGTGTTTTCGGCTTTTTGAGAAAAGAAACAACTAAAAGAAGAGAATGAGAATAAATGCCGAAATTAAGAAGTACCTTATCTTCTAATCACATTTTCAGCACACACACTAACCAAAAGCCGGAATTGCCCTCTTTTGAAAACTAAGACTAATTAATTAACAAGGGAAATTTAGGCACCCCCTTTAGCCTCATCAAAACCGATTTCCTCTTTCCCCCAAAGTTGGAAATTCGGCCACTACTGTGATCAATAGATAATTTCTAAACTTTCTCCCTTATCCTTATCCGATCATACTTTCACAAGTGGCCTAGATAACACCACTTCTTCCTCCCTTCCATCTGCTACATTATCCACATTATCCACTCACATAAATCTCCTAATTCCAAGCATCCTAGCCGCCCCCAACTCTCCTCTCTTTTGACGCCAAAAACATTTAAAATAAGTGGGTAATGCGACTCGAACCTTGGACCTCCTTATTGCTTATCACGCCACCTCAAAGCCCCTAAGTAACGCTATTGACCACTGGGCCACAAGCCTATTTGTGTGTCTTAACTTACAGATAATATCTTTTAAGCCCTATCCTAACTGGCTTTCCACTAGAGTGCCCAAGCAGAAAATTTGACTAAGGCCTCGGCCCAACCCTGAGCCCAATCTGAACCCCTTAAACATTCCAATTAACACATTAAGCATAATAACACATTAAATGCATAGCCCCACCAATCCAGGATGTTACAAGATGTGATCACAAAGTGATGTTGATTAAAGAAGAAGAAAATGTCGATGAAATGGTCAAAAGAAACAATAGATGGAGAAAAATTCTTTGGTAGTTTTGGCTATCAAAGGGGGGATGAGCAAAGGTGAGTGTTTAGGCCAAACAAAAGTAAAAGAATGCACAAATGTGTTAGGAGGTTTCGGCCAAAGCAAAGAGGGAGATAGATTTGAAAAGAAGACACAAATGTTCCAAGAGAAAAGTGTACCTCCCATGCACCAAAAACTAACAAAATGGTCTAAAGAGAAAAGAGAAATTCGGCTCTACCTTCCCCCTAACAAAACCGTCCATAGTCTTGACAATAAGGTCAACATTGGCCAACCAAAACTTTCCAAAACATCACCCTTGAAAAGTGCCAACATGCTCCCTCAACTTACCTTTTTCTTTTGATTTCTTTCCTTATCCTCATCCTTTCCTTATTCCCTTAGCCACCTTGCCAAAATTAAAAAGTCCACATTGCCTAAAATACTACCTTGGTTGACACTTAGGGAAAAAACACAAAAAAAACTCATAATTTTGCACTTGATGGGATTTGAACCTCGTCCCTCAAAGTCTTTCATGTGGCGCCATATCCCCTTTACCATAAGCTCCTTTATGCTAGCAATATGCACACTTATTTCCTTAAGCCTTAATGCCCCTTACCTTCTCTCCTTAAAGTGCTAAAATACAAAATTTTAACTAAGGCCCAATTAAACCCCGAACTTCCTAGAAACCTCGTAACCTTCCAAATTCACTTAACTAATAAGTCCAATTTGCAATAACACCATTCTCATATTCTCAAAAATTTTAAACATTCCTACGCCTAAGGCCCATTGGGCCCAATTCTTCTAGGCTCAATTTCGGGATGTTACATCTTATGCACCATCAATTAATAATAAATTAACACATTCTCACTACTGTAAAATAAAAAACTTCAAGAACTTGAAAATAAATACAACTAAGTTAACTATAATTATTTTGTTTCATTTTAGGTTTTGGGTTTCGAATTTTGGATTTTAGATCTTGAGTTTCGTTTTTGCTTTTATATATGTTTAATAATTATAATTAATATTTTTTAAACTCTTCAATATTTTTTAATTTACACTGATAACGATGTGTTATCTTATTATTTACTGACGGTGTATCAAATATTTTCCTTATTTTTAATATTTTTAATCTTACATACAATAAAATTGAAAATAAAAACATATGTTACACAACATCTGTGGCGCAAAATATATTCAAAGAGGAAAAGTTGGTTGATGGTGTGCAAACGACAACATAATCGAGTGGTTAGTACATAATAGATGCAAGTATATTCAGTGGCAGGGCCGGGATGTTAATCTTTGGGGGGAGGCAAGTTAAAATTAGATGAGCTACATAACAATCGATTTAAACATATAAACCATCGATTCAAAAGAAGAAGAAGTAGTATTCCACCATAACTATCAATTCAAAAGAAGCAATATTCCAACATAACAATCGATTTAAACATATAAAGAACAATTGAAAAGAATAAGTAGTATTCCACCATAACAATCATTTCAAAAGAAGCAATATTCCAATCTGACAACCGATTTAAACATATGAACAATTGATTCGGCCAACACTGTAACAGTCCAATTTTGGCCCTAATCGGAACGATGGTTTCGGGACCACGAATCCGAGTCAGAAAAATATTTAAATATTATTTTCTATGTTCTTTATGTGTGAATTAACGTGTGTGTGATTTTCGTATTAAAATTTGATCGTTTTAATGCTTAATTTTGAAGAAAGGGCTTAATCGCGTAAAATGAAAATTTGATGGTTAAGTAAGAAAGAGCTTAATTGTGGTTGTCTTCATAATTAGGAGGTTTTATGTTGTAATTAGCCCATTATGTGAAGTAGTGGACGGCATTATGTTAATTTAAATAGTTTATTATATTGATTATAAAAGATAAATAATTAATAACATATTATAATGATATTATAATATACAAAATATAAAAGAAAGTGGCCATTTTTTTTCTCATCTTCTTGGTGCCAAAATTAGAAGAAACAAAAAAAGAAAACCTAAGCTAGGTTCGGCCATGGGATTAACTTGATTCAAGGTGAGTTTTAGCTCGGTTTTTGATAATTTTTACATTTTTGAGATCGTTGCTGTCGAAACCATTTTTAAAATTTGGAAAAATGGGGTCGACTTTAAAAAGCATGGAGTCGCCACCAATCCTTTTTGTTTAGGTGTGATTGGATCACCTTGTAAAAATGATTTTGGTCTGCGAAATAGTAAAAATGGGTTCAGGAGTCGGTTACGTACGAGGAAAGATTAGCACCCTCGTACGCCCAAAATTGGTACCAATATTGATTAAGTGATGTCCTAACGTAGAAAATTTGAAAAGTTTTGAAAATGCAATTTTTTTGAAAAACGGGTGGAATATTCCAAATGTAAGACTCATTCGCTCTAAAGGAACTAAATACTACACCCAATATGTTAGGATGCAATATCTTGGACCCTCAAAGTCGAGATCATCTTGTTATTTCAAAATCATGTGATTAAAAATGGATATTAAATCTTTTGGTCAAACGAAGAAACCACAACCCAATACGTTAGGGTACAATTTCTCGGATTTCCAAAACACCAAATAACACTTTATTTTGAAAATTTTTTTGTGTAATCAAAATGTATTTTATTTGAGAAAAGAACAATTAAATTAACCTAGATTTTGCACTATTATTAACAATAACATATAGAGTTATGTATGGAATAACATAAAAATTTATATAAAAATAATAAGATACCCAAATTAATGCACATATGACACAAAACTTAACAATTTATATATGATGAAAGTTCTCAAAATAAACAAAAATACGAATAAGGTTGAAACATTAAAATATATAAATTATTTAACTAAATTTATAAAAATATACACATATATAGGTTTAAAATAAAATATATATAACAATAATAAATCTATATTGAAGAAAAATTTAATACAAGCAAATATATATTTACATATATAAATAATATTTAAACTAAATAAAAGATAATTTAAAATTAAGTATTTTTAAGGCATGATATAAAAAAAATAAAAAAATAAATGGCAATATATAAATATATACATAAAACAATATACATATAAAAGGAAAATGATTTAAATAAAATTTTACGTAAAACATTTGTACATGCAATATAATAATAATACTATTTATAATCCCAATTATATTAATTTTGAATCTTAAAAATATTTAAAAGAAGAATTAGAAATAAACATTTTTATATACAAGAAAATAGACCATATAATAAAATACATATAAATAATTTGAAACATATTAAAAATTAATGAGTTAATTCAAAATAATTTATTAAAAACCAACCAAACAATTAATTTAATAACAATAAAAACAACTCAATTGAACAAAATCAAAAGGTTAATTTATAAACAAAACTATTAAACATAATAATGATTTAAGTGTAATGCATGCAAATGATTAGGTATTAATAGTACAAATGATCTTATGGCCAAAATGTAGTGTACTAATTGGATCAGAACGAGAAAACAGGCAAATTATAGAGACCAATTGAAAAACAAAAGAAATTGTATGAAGGATCTAATCGAAAATAGTACGACAAAGAAGGACTAAATGCGAAAATTATCCATTTATTGCAGAAACGAGCGGATCCTATGTATATGGAGCGGATCGGATCGGGTCGTGGCTTATACGGCGTCGTTTAAAGGCTATTGCAACGAGCCTAAATGGCGGTGTTTCCTTAATGAATTAAAACCAAATTAAAAAAAGATGAAATGTCATTTGAACTAAACCCTAGCCTCTGATTTGTTTTTGCTCTCCACCGCAGAGAGAAATCCTGTTTCAGCCACTACAACGCCACGGCCGTCAGCGATTAGTGGCTGATTTTGGCCTCAACCGACTGCTTCCCTTTGACCAGACTGAAGGCCTCCACGTTCTCAACACCAAAAGCCCTCTTTGCTTCGATTTCCTCAAAGAAAGCGACCCGATGGTTTTTCAAAGGTAAAACCCTTTTCTTTAATCTCCAGATAAACAAAAAATGCAAAGAAAAAAAATTAAAGCCCAAAAGATTCGTCAAATCACCTTTCAATTTCTCGCTTTTGATTTTTTTTCTGTTTGTATTGCATATGTGTCCATATAAACAAAAAAATCGGATCCTCTTACAATGTACAATATTTGGCTTTTTATAGCCAGAAAAATCAAATGAAATACACATTTTTTCTTAAAAAATCCTTCTACTGCATTCTACTGCATTTTGTTATATTGCTGCTTTTTGTTATTCTTTTTCTTCTTGTAGGTTCAATGTCATGCAGAGGCGAATGGCAATGATGTGCTGAGGCCGTTCGTGGAAGAACCGTTGCTGAAAGGTGTGCTTGGCTAGCGTGCCGTGCACGTGTGGGGGCTGGAGGCTGCTGCGGCGCTAACTAATTCTAGAACCCTCTAGGGTTCCTGGCACATGTTGAAAATCTTAGGCCATTCAGGCTTGCCAACTTTGGGTAGTGATTTGGGCTTTGAATTTGGGCCACTATTTTGTAATTTGGGCTAATATTTGTTTTGGACTATTTTGTAAATGGACTTTTATGAATTAATTAATTTATTTCATTTATTTGGTTTAAAAAATGGGCTAGGCGAAATGGGCCTATTACAGTTGCCCCTCTTTGCTTATTGTCATGTAACGAGAATAGAGCAAAGACTTCAAAAATGACCATTTTTGCTCGGTCTTCGAATCTTGGACTTCTTTCAGTGCTTTTCTTCTTCAAGTAGCTTTATTCCATCCCACTGCATCTTTAAGGGCATAGGAATTAGCGCTTTGACCAATTCGAGGAATTTAGACTTGTAGCCTCAATCTGCTCTATCGCAACTTTGGGGAGATGAGATTTTCTATCTTCAGTCTGCTCTACTGCAAACTCAAGAAGATGAGACTTTCTATGGTAACTTCCATCCGACCTACTGCAACTTCAGAGGTATAGGATTCGTCATTTTAATCTGCTCCACTGTGACTTCAGGGAGATAGGATTAACTGTCTTCAATCTGCTCCACTGCAACTTCAGAGAGATAAGACTTGTGACTTCAACTTGCTCCATTGCAACTTCAGGGAAATAAGATTCACTATCTTCAGTCTGCTCCACTGCAATTTCAGAGGTATAGGATTCATCATTTTAATCCGCTCTCCTGCAACTTCAGAGAGATAGGATTAATTGTCTTCAGTCTGATTCACTGCAACTTCAAGAAGGTAAGACTTGTTTTGATCTACTCTACTGCATCTTCAGAGAGATAAGATCTGTAATTTATAGCTTCAGTCTGTTCCACTGCAATTTCAAGGAAATAAGATTTGCTATCTTCAGTCTGCTCCACTGTAACTTCAGAGAGATAAGACTTGTATGGTAAATTCGATCCGACCTACTGTAACTTCAATGGTATAGGATTCATCACTTTAATCCGCTCCACTGCAACTTCAAGGAGATAGGATTAATTGTCTTCAGTCTGCTTCACTACAACTTCAGGAAGATAAGACTTGTTTTGATCTACTCTACTGCATCTTCAGAGAGATAAGATCTGTAATTTATAGCTTCAGTCTGTTCCACTGTAACTTCAAGGAAATAAGATTTGTATCTAGTCTATTCCACTACAACTTCAGAGAGATAAGACTTGTATGGTAAATTCGATTCGACCTACTGCAACTTCAGAGGTATAGGATTCATTGTTTTAATCCGCTCCACTGCAACTTCAGGGAGATAGGATTAACTGTCTTCGATCTACTCTTGCAACTTTAGGATTGTCAGATCTGCTATCTTCAATCTGCTTCACTCAGGAAGGCAAGATCTTCAAATTCACCGATGTTGCAACAACGTCCTCTAGGGGACCTGTCCTGTAAAATCAGTTTTGTGTTTATTCTTACGCGAAATGGTTAGGATGCAATGATCTAATGCTCCTAACTAAATGTATTATGGACGATATTTGTATGAATATAGAAATGTCATGAGAATGATTTCTTACAGTGATTAGGATGTAATAATCGGAATGAATGAAATGCTCCTGACTAGATGACATTTGCATGAATGCAGAATGTCATGAGAATGATCTCTTTTTTTTTTAAACTTAGGGTGCCATCACCCATTGTTTATCAAGGTTTTATCGCTGAATTATGCTGCCATCTTGTTCGTCTGGTATTCTTGACAGAAAACTCGAGGAAACAATTATAACTGTTCAATAGATTTGCCCCACTGTAACTTCAAGGTTCATCTCATTATGACTTAGGGGTACAGGATCTGAATCTTTTCCCATCCATCTCACTGCAACTTCAAAATGTAGAATCTATTTCTTCTTCAATCCATCCCATTACTTTTCAAAGGTATAGGATTTGTCTCAGCTTCCATTCATCCAACTGTAACTCAGGGGTATAGGATCTATAGCCTGTTCCATCAACTGATCACTCCTCGGGTGACCTAACCTGTAACACCCCAAACCCGGTCCAAACACCACGACCGAATCTGGTATGTTACGGGAAAACGTGTTTGAAAACTTCGAAATTGTACTCAGTAGATTTGATAAAACTTTGTTCTTTTTTGAAAAACAAGTTGTTTAAAATTTAGACTTAGTAGAATTTGATTTCACGATTAAAGCCATTTGATCTCTTTTGGTTTATAGAATCAGTGGGATACCCGATGGTATAGTTGAAAACACCTTGCGTTATAATTTTGAAATCTTTATATTTCCAAGTTTTAGTAGATTTCATACCAACTTATTTGTTAAGGCATATTAAAATAAAAACATAAATAAAGATAAATCATAAATTATAAAGCCTTTTACAAGTCCAAATAAAACCCAACCGAAAATAAATAATTAAAGTACCCAAATTCAATAGTCCAAGCAACACTTTTATTATGGCATGTGCACCCCGAGTCCATCCTTTACTCCAAGTCCGCGTCTTCACGAGTCACCTGAAATGTCAAAGGAGAGGGTGAGTCGAGTGACTCGATGTGTAAATCCGCCTCCCGATAAACAACATGCTAACACCCATCATACATAGCAATACAATCAATGCAACCCGATCCTAACCATCCATACTCCTTTCTACCCCGTGTGGTACCAAACCACCGTGACATACCGTCACGATGTGTTACCAAAACACTGATGTCCCAAAGACATAATATCCGTCATTGTGGTCCCAAAACCACTTTGGTGTCCCAAAGACACAATTGTGCTACCAAAGCACCGGTGACCGAAGTCACAAATCCAACGATGATGGGGCCAACCCATCGTGTGTTACCAAAACACTAGCGATTTATCCTGTGTCTCAAGTGGGGCCAACCCACGGTGGTCAAACCACGAGGGGACAAGTCGCAATGTGGTGCCAAACCACTGGTGTCCCAAAGACACAATGTGCTACCAAAGCACTGGTGACCGTAGTCACAAATCTGTTGATGGGGCCAACCCATCGTGTGTTACCAAAACACTGGCGTCAATCCCGTACAATCATCTGTGGGGCCAACCCACTGTGGTACTGAGCCACTGGGACGAGACGCTGAGGTACCAAACCTCTGGAGGTGCCAAACCTCTGGTGACCCAAAGTCACAAAGTGTGCTACCAAAGCACTGGTGCTCGTCAGCACAAAATATATCACTGCTCCCTCATCTCATATCACCCATCAACATACCATACTCATGTATCATGCATCTCATGCAAGTCATGCATATCATGCCAACATACCAAGCAGTCTTTCATAGCATACAAAACATAGGTCATGATATTAGTACTCATAATATAACAGACTTACCCGAATCATCCACATACCCCATTTGGGTATTCACTTGTCCATCATACTGTTATAACTTTAACAGGCAAATCGGTTTATTATTAAAAATATTACTAAGTATTAAGGTGTTAGTTACACACCTGATAACACGAGTCTAGAAATCCTGACAAAAGTGATCTAAGTCCCCCGATTACTAGCTCCTGAAACATTCGGCCAACATAGCATTAGGCACTAAAACCATTCGGCCAAGACATATACACTCAAGGGGTTAATGTTGAACCCTTACCTTACTCCTGATTTGATTTCCTACCAAATCCTGAACCCAACAGTGATTGTTCTGATGATCGGCCAACACCTAACAAAACATAGTTAATCCCAAATCACCTTTGACTTGATCGAAATCATAAGATTGAACTAATAACTAATCACTTACCCTTACTACTTACCAACAATGATTCGGCTAACCACACTAGGAGAGAACCACCAAAGATTCGGCCAAGGAAGACTACTAGGAGAAGGGTATTCGGCTTGAGTGATTTAATATCCTTAAATTCGGCTTTAGTGTAAAGGAGAGAAAAAGATTGCAAATGAGTAGAGTTTCGGCACAAAAAGAAAGGAGAAAAGAAATGGAGAATTCGGCTTCACAATGGACAAAAGAAAAGAAGATGAGGAGGTGAATATTCGGCTAGTAGAGTTTCAAAAGAGAAAAAGAAAAAGAATGCAAGGGAAATGCTAGGTTCGGCCAAAAGCAAAAGTGAAAGAAATCAAGCCACGGATGTGTCTTCAAAGTGACATTGACATTCGGCTAGCAAGGAAAATTAGAAACAAAAGAAATGAGCAAAGAACAATTCGGCAAGTGCTAAAACTTTCGGCTTTGGTAAGGCACAAAGAGAGAATTTGCTTCTAAAGATTTTGACCGAAAACACCAAAACTCCAAAATGAATTTCGGCACTAACACACCCACAATACCAAGCCGTCACTCCCCTTCCAACTCCCCAAAATTTCGCCAAATCCCCCAAAAGCTCCCATTCACTCATTCAAAAGAGTTGAACAAGTCTCCTTCCTAAATTCACTCTCCACCCATCTTTTAAAATATTTGACTAAGTCCAAAGTGGAGTTTAAATCACACACAACTCCTCCTCCTCCTATGTCAAAATGGAAACCCAAAAATGAGAATCTCGCAGCTTGAACTCGTGGACTTCTCCCCTTGCAGATGACGCCACACCAAGCTCCAAGTGGCGCAAGCTCGCCCACTTTGCTAGCTCCTCATTTGTGCCATAAAATTCCATTTTATTTTCTTAAGCCCCAACTCTATCAGCTCCCCACACCTAAGGCCAAAAACTAAAATTTTCCTACCTACTCAGGCATACACTTAGCCTATAATTAAACCCCTAAAACACCGAAATAGCAACACAGCACACCAACACATGCAATAACATGCAACACCAAAATAGCCCCTAACCCGGGATATTACAGTTCTACCCCCCTTAAAAATAATTTCGGCCTCGAAATTACCTGATCAAAAGAGTTGCGGGTATTGCTGTCTCATCGCATCCTCGGGTTCCCACGTGGCTTCTTCCACGCCATGATTCCGCCAAAGAACCTTAACCAAAGGCACAGACTTTCTACGTAGAACCTTCACATCCCGATCAAGAATCTGCACAGGTTCTTCCTCTATAGTCATATCCGGATTTACCTCGATCTCTTCCACTGCCACAACATGCGATGGATCTGAACGGTACCTCCGAAGCATCGAAACGTGAAAAACATCGTGAATCTGGCTAAGCTCTGCTGGCAACTCCAGCTGATACGCCACTGGTCCAACTCGTCTCAATACCTTATACGGCCCAATAAACCTCGGACTTAGCTTGCCTTTTCTGCCAAACCTCAGCACCTTCTTCCACGGCGAGACCTTTAAGAAAACACGATCTCCCACAGCGAACTCTATATCCCTTCGCTTCAGATCGGCATAAGACTTTTGCCGGTCCGAAGCTTCCTTTAAACGAGCCTGAATCAACTTAACCTTGTCCTCGGTCTCAGCAACCAACTCAGGTCCCAACAACTGACGTTCACCTAACTCTGTCCAACATGTAGGTGAGCGACACTTCCTACCATACAGCGCCTCATACGGTGCCATCTTGATGCTTGCTTGGTAACTGTTGTTGTAGGCAAACTCAACTAACGGTAGAAACTCATCCCAACCGCCCTCGAGGTCGAGTAACACAACCTCTCAACATGTCTTCCAAGATCCGAATGACCTTTCGATTGCCCGCCGATCATGGGGTGAAAAGCCGTCTTTGAAATCCAAACGAGTACCCAGAGCTTGATGCAACGCTCTCCAGAACCTCGACGTAAACCTGGGATCCCGATCTGAGATTATCGAAACTGGAACACCGTGCAGCCTCACTATCTCTGACACATAAAGCTTCGCCAACCTCTGAAGTGAATAGTCCACTCTCACCGAATGAAATGGGCCGACTTAGTCGAGACGGTCCACGATAACCCAAATCGAATCTTTCTTGCTTGGCGTGAGCGTAAAACCACCGACGAAATCCATAGTTATCCTTTCCCACTTCCATCGAGGAATCTTCACAGTCAAGCAAACCCGACGGCAAATCGATGTTCACTTTTGACTGTGACAAGTCAGACATTTTCCAACAAACTCTGTCACATCTTTCTTCAAGCCAGGCCACCAAAACTGCTCTCTAAGATCCCTATACATCTTGCTACCTCTAGGATGCATAGCATAAGGACTGCTATGTGCGTCCTGAAGAATCTTCTGCCTCAGCCCAACATCTTTAGGCATACAAGCCTTCCCTTGGAAACACAGAACCTCATCACTAGATAGACTGTAACCCTCCAAACTACCATTCTGCACTTGCACCCTACGCGCACTCGTAACCTCATCCTCTAATCAAGCTTTCTTTGATCTGCTCAACCCAAGTAGGCTTAACTTGCAGCTCTGCCAGAATACTCCCGTCGTCGTACAAACTCAAATGGGCAAACAAAGCTCTTAAGTCCGAAACAACCCTACGGCTCAACGCGTCTGCCACCACGTTAGCCTTGCCCGGATGATACTCGATCGAACAGTCGTAGTCCTTGAGCAATTCAACCCATCTACGCTGCCTCAAATTCAGATCCTTCTGAGTCAGTAGATACTTCAGGCTCTTATGATCGGTGTAGACTATTGACTTCTCCCCGTATAAGTAGTGCCTCCAGATTTTTAGAGCGAAGACTACAGCTGCTAGCTCTAAATCGTGCGTCGGATAGTTGACCTCGTGTGGCCTCAGCTGCCGAGAAGCGTAAGCCACAACCTTACCCTCCTGCATCAGCACACAACCCAAGCCCGTGTGTGATGCATCGCAGTAGACCGTGAATTCCTTACCAGCCTCAGGTTGAATCAAAACAGGAGCCTCTGTCAAGATCTTCTTCAACTTATCAAAACTCTCCTGCTGTTTCTCAGTCCAAACGAACGGAACTCCCTTCCTTAACAACTTAGTCATCGGTGCTGCAATTAACGAGAAACCCTCAACAAATCTTCGGTAGTATCCCGCCAAACCCAGGAAACTCCGAATCTCAGCGACTGACTTAGGAGGCTTCCAATCCAAAACCGCCTCAACCTTCCGAGGATCTACTCTAATCCCCTCAGCTGATACTACATGACCCAAAAACGTCACTTCACTAAGCCAGAACTCGCACTTACTGAACTTAGCGTAGAGTTGCTTCTCCCTCAAAACTTGCAACACCACTCTCAAGTGTGCATCATGCTCCTCTTCTGACCTTGAGTAAACCAAGATGTCGTCAATAAAAACCACGACGAACCGATCCAGATACTGCTGAAACACCCTATTCATCATATCCATAAAAGCTGCCGGAGCGTTAGTCAACCCGAACGGCATTACCAGGAATTCGTAGTGCCCGTACCGAGTCCGAAACGCTGTCTTATGGATATCCGCTTCCTTAACTTTCAACTGATGGTACCCAGACCTCAAATCGATCTTCGAAAACACCGATGCACCTTTCAGCTGATCAAACAAGTCATCTATCCGTGGTAACGGATACTTGTTTTTAATCGTCAGCTTATTCAGTTGGCGGTAGTCGATACACATCCGCATCGAACCGTCCTTCTTCTTGACGAATAATACCGGCGCTCCCCACGGCGAAACACTTGGCCTAATGAAGCCTCGATCCAACAGCTCCTGAATCTGAGCCTTAAGCTCCACCAATTCCTTTGGTGCCATCCTATATGGAGCAATAGACACTGGCGCAGTCCCTGGTAGCAGATCTATCCCAAACTCTACCTCACGATCGGGTGGCAAACCCTAAGCTCCTCCGAAACACATCCACAAATTCCTTAACAAGATTTAACCTTCTCAACAGCAGATTCCTTAGCCTCCAAGGCATACACATGAACCACATACGCTTCACAGCCCTTCCTGACCATCTTTACAGCCTTTAATGCCGACACCACATTGGATAAGTAATCTCTCCTATTACCTATCATAATCACTTCATCTCCCTTATCCGTCGATAGGACCATGTGCTTAGCCGCGCAATCCACCTTGGCCTGGTACTTCACCAGCCAGTCCATCCCGAGAATCAGATCGAACTCCTCAAACGGCAGTTCCATCAGATCAGCAGCAAAAATGACCCCTTGGAGTTCTAGGGGTACATCCTTATACAACTTATCTACCACTACGGAGTGACCTAGAGGGCTAAGTACAGTCATCTGCCTAGAAGATATCTCAGAGTCTAAGTCCATGGTCTCAACTATACTACTAGCAACATACGAATGCGTGGAACCCAAATCAATTAAAGCAGTATAGGAGAACCAAAAATCAAAAACGTCTGCGGTGATTACGTCCGGTGGTGTGCGCCCTCCTCGCGGCGCCTCGCAAAGATACACCAAACCAGCCGTCGTGCCTCGTAACTACCCGCACCTCCGCCCTGCTCCACGACCTCGACCAAAACCATTACCACCTCTGCCATTACCACGGCCCCTCTGCGGTGGCGGTCCATTACCTCTGAACTGATTACGGCCCTGACTCTCGGGATCAATCCACGCCATCCCTACGCGGACATTCCCCGATGCGATGATCCAAAGAACCACACTCGGCGACCTTTTCCACCACCCAACAACCACCCCAATGAGATTTCCCACACCGATTACAATCATGCGGTGGTCCTTGCTTAGCAAAGACCAAATCTAGCAGATCGATTCTCGCCCACTCGGTCTAGCCCTCTTACGTGGATTACCCGACGAACCGTAAGACCCAAAGCTCCTCTTAAGCCTACTCCTATCCATGTTCTCGCCTCACTCGATTCCTTAACACCTTCGGCTACCTTAGCCTTCTCGACTAAGACAAAGAAACTCGCGCTCTCGCTGTGGAGCAATCAGCGACCTCAACTCGTCTCGCGC
Organism: Gossypium bickii; assembly: GCA_025503065.1. Lineage (NCBI taxonomy): Eukaryota > Viridiplantae > Streptophyta > Magnoliopsida > Malvales > Malvaceae > Gossypium > Gossypium bickii. The sequence continues at coordinate 47,304,382 of CP106712.1, forward strand.
ACCATCCTCGAAACGAACACACCTCTCATGCTCGGTGGCTACAATGCCCCCGGCATACCTACTCACCCAGGGAACTCACCTCGTACTCGACAGAATGTGTTTACTCCCCGAACAAGCCTCGAAATGCCTTTCACGAGAGTCGATGTAACTAGCCCCGATGTACTTCTTTTGGTATGCAACTCGAAATAATCCCATGTCGATCCTCACCGCCACATCTTCCCCGAACCGTGAGCCACCACCGATATGACTCATCCCGAGAAGCGATACAATCCCCTTGAGTTTCTCCTCGCCGTCAAGTCCAGATCGTCCCATGATCCGCTCCGTTGCCTCCAACCAATACTCGGCGGTGCTAGGAGCAACACCCGATACACCGGAAAAACTCGGCCCATAGTTAGCCCGGAGTCGCCAGAACAGATTTCCTAACTCCCGCACTTCCACTTACACCACTACCTACCCTTTCCAACACCCGCAAAGATCGCTCGTGACATCACGTCATCTCGATCGATCTTGGAACTCACCACCTCCACTGGTGGCGGACCCCAGATCTCATTTTCTCGAACCACCCCGCCAGATCCTACGGGCTCGAAAACCGTCATTCTACCCTACCTCTACCACGAGTATTACGACCGCGCCCGCCTCGAGTACTCATGTCTAAACGATCTACGTTTCTGATTAAAAAGATTTTTATGCATTAGTACAGTTCCACTTTCTTAACCGCAAAGAAATTTTATGATTAGAGTTTATTCAGGGGTTCTTTCGAGCAATCAAGGTTTCAATCTTCTATCCTATTCACGCAAAAGAGATTATACATTCATTCCTTAAACCTTTCCATACCTATTCACTCTTCGGACATTGCTGCCCATTCCTAGCCCAAGGGTATTTTCGTCATTTTCCCTACAGGGTATTTTCGTAATAAAAGATATTTTAAACTTTCGTAAAACCGGTTAATTTGAAATTCCAAAAATTTGAGAATGTTCTTTGAAAATTTTGTAAAATACTTTGTTTTGGAAACCAGGGGTATTTTAGTAATTTTCACCAACTAGGGGCGTTTTCGTAAATTTTCCAAAATCAAAATTTCGATTGATATTTTGTAAAACAGAGTGTTTGAATTTCGTAACATCATTGAAATTTTGGGGCAAAATCATTGAGTTGATATTTTATAAACCAGGGGCATTTTAGTAAATTCACCCCTAAGGGCATTTTTGTAATTTTCCATAAAACAGGTTTTTCGAGAAAATTGTTGTAAATGTGACATTTTCGGTTTTGAAAGAGTGTATTGCAAAAAAATTTGAAAACATTAGGGTTGTTGTTGTATTTTTGAAACCATAGCTAATTCCCTTTTCGGGTTTTAGTCGTTAGGTTAAGTCTATGACCTAGCCTTCTTGGTCAGGGTGAACTCGAGCTACGCACCAGGTGGGATACCTGCGAAGAGGAGGTGAGTCACGAGGACTGCTTAAATACCAAGCTCTTCCGGTTCCTCTCCTAGACATGCGTACAGGAGTTGCCACACCCTAGCCCCGTGGCTGAGTCACAGATTGGTTTAGTGCTTTAAGTCTTATGCTTTAGTTCGAGTGTTTGAGTAATCTAATCCTAGAGTTCAAGTCCTATAAATCTAACTACGTTCCATATCACCTACCCTTCTACAAATAGAAATTCACAGAAGAATTAGAATTACTTACCTGGGCGAACTGGTGCCGGAGACTCGGTGCCATGCCTTGTAAACCATGTATTCAACCCAAAAACACTTAAAACAAATTTTTGAAAACAATTTGGGCCTCAAGCCCACAGCCGAGCTTTTGAACTTAGCTCTGATACCACAATTGTAACACCCCAAACCCGGTCCAAACACCACGACCGAATCTGGTATGTTACGGGAAAACGTGTTTGAAAACTTCGAAATTGTACTCAGTAGATTTGATAAAACTTTGTTCTTTTTTGAAAAACAAGTTGTTTAAAATTTAGACTTAGTAGAATTTGATTTCACGATTAAAGCCATTTGATCTCTTTTGGTTTATAGAATCAGTGGGATACCCGATGGTATAGTTGAAAACACCTTGCGTTATAATTTTGAAATCTTTATATTTCCAAGTTTTAGTAGATTTCATACCAACTTATTTGTTAAGGCATATTAAAATAAAAACATAAACAGTATAAATCATAAATTATAAAGCCTTTTACAAGTCCAAATAAAACCCAACTGAAAATAAATAATTAAAGTACCCAAATTCAATAGTCCAAGCAACACTTTTATTATGGCATGTGCACCCCGAGTCCATCCCGGCTCCAAGTCCGCGTCTACGAGTCACCTGAAATGTCAAAGGAGAGGGTGAGTCGAGTGACTCAGTGTGTAAATCCCGCTCCCGATAAACAACATGCTAACACCCATCATACATAGCAATACAATCAATGCAACCCGATCCTAACCATCCATACTCCTTTCTACCCCGTGTGGTACCAAACCACTGGTGACATACCGTCACGATGTGTTACCAAAACACTGATGTCCCAAAGACATAATATCCGTCATTGTGGTCCCAAACCACTGGTGTCCCAAAGACACAATTGTGCTACCAAAGCACTGGTGACCGAAGTCACAAATCCAACGATGATGGGGCCAACCCATCGTGTGTTACCAAAACACTAGCAGATCGATCCGTGTCTCTCAAGCGGGGCCAACCCACGGTGGTCAAACCACGGGGACAAGTCGCAATGTGGTGCCAAACCACCGTGTCCCAAAGACACAATGTGCTACCAAAGCACTGGTGACCGTAGTCACAAATCTGTTGATGGGGCCAACCCATCGTGTGTTACCAAAACACTGGCGTCAATCCCGTACAATCATCTGTGGGGCCAACCCACTGTGGTACTGAGCCACTGGGACGAGACGCTGAGGTACCAAACCTCTGGAGGTGCCAAACCTCTGGTGACCCAAAGTCACAAAGTGTGCTACCAAAGCACTGGTGCTCGTCAGCACAAAATATATCACTGCTCCCTCATCTCATATCACCCATCAACATACCATACTCATGTATCATGCATCTCATGCAAGTCATGCATATCATGCCAACATACCAAGCAGTCTTTCATAGCATACAAAACATAGGTCATGATATTAGTACTCATAATATAAATGTACTTACCCGAATCATCCACATACCCCATTTGGGTATTCACTTGTCCATCATACTGTTATAACTTTAACAGGCAAATCGGTTTATTATTAAAAAATATTACTAAGTATTAAGGTGTTAGTTACACACCTGATAACACGAGTCTAGAAATCCTGACAAAAGTGATCTAAGTCCCCCGATTACTAGCTCCTGAAACATTCGGCCAACATAGCATTAGGCACTAAAACCATTCGGCCAAGACATATACACTCAAGGGGTTAATGTTGAACCCTTACCTTACTCCTGATTTGATTTCCTACCAAATCCTGAACCCAACAGTGATTGTTCTGATGATCGGCCAACACCTAACAAAACATAGTTAATCCCAAATCACCTTTGACTTGATCGAAATCATAAGATTGAACTAATAACTAATCACTTACCCCTTACTTACCAACAATGATTCGGCTAACCACACTAGGAGAGAACCACCAAAGATTCGGCCAAGGAAGACTACTAGGAGAAGGGTATTCGGCTTGAGTGATTTAATATCCTTAAATTCGGCTTTAGTGTAAAGGAGAGAAAAAGATTGCAAATGAGTAGAGTTTCGGCACAAAAAGAAAGGAGAAAAGAAATGGAGAATTCGGCTTCACAATGGACAAAAGAAAAGAAGATGAGGAGGTGAATATTCGGCTAGTAGAGTTTCAAAAGAGAAAAAGAAAAAGAATGCAAGGGAAATGCTAGGTTCGGCCAAAAGCAAAAGTGAAAGAAATCAAGCCACGGATGTGTCTTCAAAGTGACATTGACATTCGGCTAGCAAGGAAAATTAGAAACAAAAGAAATGAGCAAAGAACAATTCGGCAAGTGCTAAAACTTTCTGGCTTTGGTAAGGCACAAAGAGAGAATTTGCTTCTAAAGATTTTGACCGAAAACACCAAAACTCCAAAATGAATTTCTGCACTAACACACCCACAATACCAAGCCGTCACTCCCCTTCCAACTCCCCAAAATTTCGCCAAATCCCCCAAAAGCTCCCATTCACTCATTCAAAAGAGTTGAACAAGTCTCCTTCCTAAATTCACTCTCCACCCATCTTTTAAAATATTTGACTAAGTCCAAAGTGGAGTTTAAATCACACACAACTCCTCCTCCTATGCCACAAAAATGGAAACCCAAAAATGAGAATCTCGCAGCTTGAACTCGTGACTTCTCCCCTTGCAGATGACGCCACACCAAGCTCCAAGTGGCGCAAGCTCTGCCACTTTGCTAGCTCCTCATTTGTGCCATAAAATTCCATTTTATTTTCTTAAGCCCCAACTCTATCAGCTCCCCACACCTAAGGCCAAAAACTAAAATTTTCCTACCTACTCAGGCATACACTTAGCCTATAATTAAACCCCTAAAACACCGAAATAGCAACACAGCACACCAACACATGCAATAACATGCAACACCAAAATAGCCCCTAACCCGGGATATTACATAACCAGATGTGTATGCATGATGCTCGCATGGATGCAGAATATCATTTTTCGAGAATGATTTCCTTTTTACACTTGGGTTAACATCGCCCATTTCTTGTCAAGATTGTATTACTGACGCAATATCTTGTCAACAGGTTCAACCACCATTTTTGACAAAAATCCGAAGAAATAGTCTCAGTTTAGACTCTTCCTTGAACTTGATGAGTTTTAAACAATAGTCCTATTTCAAGTTCTTGTATTATTCAGAAGTTTCTAGAGCAATATGCAAAACTCCTTTCATGAAAGTGTTGTTAGTGCACTAATCATTATTTCAATGCAAAATGCTTGAAAAGGTCATAACAATGGACAAGAAAGAAATTAATTAGGAGCATAGCTCAAAGCAAAGCTAGCAAATACAAACAAAGAAAATTTATTGGTAGTGTATTTTGAAATGAATAAGATAATTAAAGATAACCAAATTCAGAATGGGTAAGATGGAAGCTAGGTGCCCCAGATATCGCAGCCTGAGCTTCTCTTGTTCAAATATCTTGAGGACCATTTTGAACTCAATATGTGCTTAGAGGATCCAAAGTACTTTGTCGACGCCCCAAGACGTCACATACTTCCTCATTGTTAATTCAAGTGTAGCGAGACCACTGTATGCTCCACTTTCGATCAAGATTTGAGTCACCCTTTTCGGGTTTTCAACTCAAATCCCCTTTGGTCTTAAAGCACGCTTTGCGGGTTTTCGCCTTGGCCTCTCCTTTTGCTTTCTTTTTATTGATTTTTTTTATTTTGATTTTCTCTCTCTCTCTCTTTCTCTCTCTTTTTAAAAAAGGTCTCAAGGCGCCCTTTGCGAATTTTCACCTTGGCCTCTCCTTTTAGACAAAATTTGAATTCACCAGCTTGAGCATGTCTTTGCCATCCATCTTGGTCAAAGTTAATGATCTTCCAAAACAAGCCTTATAAATTTTTTTAAATTTGGCCTCTTCTTTCCTTTGAAGTCCTTTTGTATGAGAAGGATCTTTTTAATGCCAAGTCCCCATCATGAAATTCTCTTGGGCAAACCCTTTTATCATAAGCCAGTGTCATCTATTTTTGGTCATTCGGCCATGAATACTTTCAATCAAACTTACTGGAGACTCCTACTTCATCCTATTCAGTTAAAGTTTGGAGAAAAGGAATCTTAACATTCAACAATAGCTTTCCCTTTCATAAACTAATGAGAAAAATGTTGCCCCAGTGAAGGTCCTGGCCAACGTTCAAGAAACATAGAGGGTAATTGGTAACTTCTCTATGCCAACCTTTACAAGTCTTAGTCATTTTTCAAAATTTTTTGAATGGTTTGCTTTTGCTATATTGATATGGTGTCTAATCTTTGAACAAACTGTAAATTTTGACATTGTGCAATTATGTTGGCATTTTTTTATTGCCACACTTTTTTTTTGTTTTAACTTTTGGTTTAAATTTGAATTTGGATTCGAATTCGATGCCTGTTGACTTGGTAATTTTGGTATACGAAGCAACCTTCACCCTCTTAGTAAAGTAATTGATAACCACGAAGATGAGCTAGTATCGGCTAGATGCTTTTGACGAGATCTGTCCCATAACATCTATGCCCCACCTTTAGAAAAAATGGAAGAGGCATATAAGTCTTATTTCCCCAATTTCGCATTTATGGCATAACTGATGCAATTTCCTTTTCTTGATAAACTAGTAGCCCAATCCTCCTGATTAGCCTGACCATTGTAGAATTATTACCATGGATTCTTTAAACAGCATACCAACATTTCAAGCCTAGCGTTCCTTGATATGATAGTGCGAAAACATCTTAGAATTCTTGAAAATAGCTCAATGATGTCTCGCCTTATTTCTATGGTGAGTTAGGGTTCGATCTTTGCCCTTTTCCTAAGCTCGCAACATTCACTGACCCTTTGCAAAGAAGAGTCTATTTTCACTTGTTCAACCATCCTTAGCAATTCAAAAGATAGGCTACAATCTCTGTCATCTTCATAGTCCTTAGATCCCCTAGACCTATATCTCATTCAAAAAGGGAATCTGTAACAATGTCACTCATGTCATTGATATCTGGGTACCTAGGTACAAAGGCAATCCAAAGTATAAATGATTCTAAGGATGATTATTTTTTATGGTATGGTCATGAATAAAAAATGAAAGAATATTCTAAAACACAAAAGAATGTACAGTATGAAATGTAAAGAATGAAAAAATATTTACTTAAAAAGATGCATTTTATTGAAATAAAAATTCTAGACACAAGCCCATTTCACAAAAGGATTCTTATTGCTTCTAGGCTTAAAGCAACAAGCATGTTTTGAATATTACTTTAGATTAACTCTAAAAATACAGGGATCCTTTTCACAGTCCCATTGTTTAAAAATCTTCCCAAGTATGCAAGGACTTGGACACTTTTATTCCCCGGTTCTTTCTTCGGATAGGTCATTAATGTTCAGATTCCCTAATATTCCTTTATGTCTTTGATCTCTTCAATTTATTATCCATCAGGCCTTCCACTAAGGCCTTGATATCAATTTAGTAGACTTTCATCAGTTCTCAGGTTACTGAAACAATTTCACCTAATTAGGGTCATTTTGTAAAAACAAATGCAAATAATGTAATGTAATGAAAATGCTGCAATGCAAATGATGTAATGCACATGCATGAAATACAATGCAAATGCATGGGATGAATGCAAAAAGAAAGAGAGGCATTAATTATGAATTCAATTCCATTAGAAGAACTTTTCTAGAAAATAAATTTCTTTACATAAAATGGATTGCATATGCGGCTTTGTCCTCATAGTCCAGGTGAAAACACCAGTCCTTTTCTTCGTATCCGGATGTTATGGTCGTGTCCCGTGAACTTTTTCAATAGATGCCTCTTCTAGCTCCTTGTTGCTTGATCCTGGCCGTGACTCTTTACTTACTTATCCTCCGCGATGTTCATAAGCTTCTTTAAGAAAATTGAGACCTGATGACTCTCGAGTAATCCTTGTCGGCTTGAATCCTCAGGCAAAGTCTTGTATTCTTCTGCGAGTTATCAGCCTTCACTCGTTGTTTACCTGGACTATGTTTGAACGGCCGTATTATAATCCACTTTATCAAGTAACCCATTTCCTTATGACAAACTCTTCTATTTAGCAATCAAATATAAATCAACACCTCTTTTCTATGATGATGAAATGTAATGTAGTCATAAACAAAAGAAAACGAGTCAAATGGTAAAAGTCAAATCAAACAGAAAATAGTCAAACACCTATCCAGGTGACCGCTAGGGTTCAACATAGTTCGACCTAAAGTGGGCTCCTAAGGTTTACTATATGTGATTTGGTTCTAAAGAGAGGGTTTTTGAACCAGCAGATTCCTTAATCCTCACCCATTATAGGCTCATATGGATCGAGTTCGGTTCAGGGGAATACATTTCCCTATGGCCATGCGGAGATGAAAATCTCACGAAGCACATAGGTACAGAAGTATCCAGAAAGCAGTCCACTAGCCCATGCGAAGGTGAAAACCTCACGAAGGTATAGTTTCTCACTCCCACTTAAAGGTGTAACCAAAACGGTCATGCAATGGAGATGCAAGTATTCTACCAAGAACATCATAGTACCAGCAAATCCATTAAAAGAAACATGATTTTTCAAAACCATTTTCTAAATTTTCAATCAAAAGGACAAGAATTAATCAATCTATGGCCTGACTCTCAACCTGTCCCCAGTGGAGTCGCTAAGCTGTCGAAACCATTTTTAAAATTTGGAAAAATGGGGTCGACTTTAAAATGCATGGAGTAGCCACCAATCCTTTTTGTTTAGGTGTGATTGGATCACCTTGTAAAAATAATTTTGGTCTGCGAAATAGTAAAAAGGGGTTCGGGAGTCGGTTACGTACGAGGATGGATTAGCACCCTCGTACGCCCAAAATTGGTACCAATATTGATTAAGTGATGTCCTAACATAGAAAATTTGAAAAGTTTTGAAAATGCAATTTCTTTGAAAAACGGGTGGAATATTCCAAATGTAAGACTCATTCGCTCTAAAGGAACTAAATACTACACCCAATACGTTAGGATGCAATATCTTGGACCCTCAAAGTCGAGATCATCTTGTTATTTCAAAATCAGGTGATTAAAAATGGATATTAAATCATTTGGTCAAACGAAGAAACCGCAACTCAATATGTTAGGGTACAATTTCTCGGATTTCCAAAACACAAAATATCACTTTATTTTGAATTTTTTTTGTGTAATCAAAATGTATTTTATTTGAGAAAAGAACAATTATATTAACCTAGAATTTGCACTACTATTAACAATAAGATATAGAGTTATGTATGGAATAACATAAAAATTTATATAAAAATAATAAGATACCCAAATTAATGCACATATGACACAAAACTTAACAATTTATATATGATGAAAGTTCTCAAAATAAAGAAAAATACGAATAAGGTTGAAACATTAAAATATATAAATTATTTAACTAAATTTATAAAAATATACACATATAGATAAGTTTAAAATAAAATATATATAACAATAATAAATCTATATTGAAGAAAAATTTAATTCAAACAAATATATACTTACATATATAAATAATATTTAAAATAAATAAAAGATAATTTAAAATTAAGTATTTTTAAGGCATGATATAAAAAATAAAAAAATAAATGGCAATATATAAATATATACATAGAACAATATAGATATAAAAGGAAAATGATTTAAATAAAATTTCATGTAAAACATTTGTACCTGCAATATAATAATAATATTATAGTCCCAATTATATTAATTTTGAATCGTAAAAATATTTAAAAGAAGAATTAAAAATAAATATTTTTATATACAAGAAAATAGACCATATAATAAAATACATATAAATAATTTGAAACATATTAAAAATTAATGAGTTAATTCAAAATAATTTATTAAAAACCAACCAAACAATTAATTTAATAACAATAAAAACAACTCAATTGAACAAAATCAAAAGGTTAATTTATTAACAAAACTATTGAACATAATAAGGATTTAAGTGTAATGCATGCATGTGATCAGGGATTAATAGTACAAATGATCTTATGGCCAAAACGCAGTGTACTGATTGGATTAGATCGAGAAAACAAGCAAACTACAGAGATCAATTGAAAAAGAAAAGAAATTGTATGAAGGATCTAATCGAAAAATAGTACGACAAAGAAGGACTAAATGTGAAAATTATCCATTTATTGTAGAAACGCGCGGATCCTGTGTATATGGATCGGGTCAGATCGGGTCGTGGCTTATACAGCATTGTTTAAAGGCTGTTGCAACAACCCTAAATGGCGCCGTTTCCTTAATGAATTAAAAACAAATTAAAAAAAAAGATCAAATGTCATTTGAACTAAACCCTAGCCTCTGATTTGTTTTTGCTCTCCGCCGCAAAGAGAAATCCTATTTCAGCCACTACTACGCCATGGCCGTCAGCGATTAGTGACCAATTTTGGCATCAACCGACTGCTCCCTTTGACTAGACTGAAGGCCTCCACGTTCTCAACACCAAAAGCCCTCTTTGCTGCGATTTCCTCAAAGAAAGCAACCTGATGGTTTTTCAAAGGTAAAACCCTTTTCTTTAATCTCCAGATAAACAAAAAATGCAAAGAAAAAAAATGAAAGCCCAAAAGATTCGTCAAATCACCTTTCAATTTCTCTGCTTTTGATTTTTTTCTGTTTGTATTGCGTATGTGTGCGTATATACAAAAAATCGGATCCCCTTACAATGTACAATATTTGGCTTTTTATAGCCAGAACAATGAAATGAAATACACGTTTTTTCTTAAAAATCCTTTTCTCGCATTCTCTTTGTATTTTGTTATATTGTCGTCATATTCTTCTTTTTCTTCTTGCAGGTTCGACGTCATGCAGAGGCGGATGTGGCAATGATGCGCTGGAGGCTGTTCGTGGAATAACTATTGCTGAAAGGTGTGCGTGGCTGGCATGGCACGCACGTGTGGAGGCTAGAGGCTGCTGCAGCGCTAACTGATTTCAGAACCCTCTAGGGTTTCTGGCACATGTTGAAGATCCTGGGCCATTCGGGCTTGCCAACTTTGGGTAGTGATTTGGGCTTTGAATTTGGGCCACTGTTTTGTAATTTGGGCTAATATTTGTTTTGGACTGTTTTGTAAATGTACTTTTATTAATTAATTTATTTATTTCATTTATTTGGTTTAAAAAATAGGCCGGGCGAAATGGGCCTATTACAATTGCAATGTGATGCACAAAGCCCATGTTTCAATTTTGATTTTTGATGAATATTTTGTGTTGAGCCATTGATGATAGCTTGTTGTTTGTGTAGTTTGATGATGAAATATGATATATATGTGTTAGATTAACAAGTTTTGTCTTTGAATTTTTGTTGAAATTGAGTAATTTGGACTAAATTGCAAAAATAAAATTTTGAGGGACTAAAATGTAAAATAAATGAAATATATGGACTTGTATAGATCTAGTGAACATTCAGACTAGGCATAACATATGCAAATTTTGTGTATTTTGTGTTTTGTGCAATAGGATTAAATTGTAAAAAGTGTAAAATGTTAGGGGTTAAAATGTAAATTACCTGTTTATGTGTTTTTTTGGATTAAATTGAATGAAAGTATGTTGAATGGGCTTAATTTGAAATTTATATAGACCAAGAACAAAAAGGATTAGGAATGGATCGGGGAAAGGCAAAGTTAATCGAATAGTCGGGAAACAAAGTCCGTCGATACTCGAGGTAAGTTTTTAAGCAATTGAGTTAAATTAAATTTTATCTAAAAGGTTGTATATAATATTTAATAGAGTTAAATATATGCATTGAGACATTTCCGAATGTGTGATATTTGAATTACAGATGATTATAGCCGAATGTGATACATAGACATGATAATAAAACAACCATGTGTGATATGGATTTGAGATATGAACATAGCCGATTATGAGATATATTTATATATCAATAAATAGCCGAATGTGATGTTGATTTGGTGAGGAAATAAGATAAGTTGTGTAGACATGTATGAATGAGGAATAAGTTGGAGTGATGTGCTAATGAGAAATTTTGATACCGAGCACTAAGTGTGCGAAATCGGTCATTTGGCACTAAGCGTGCAAATTTTAAAATACCGAGCATTAAGTGTGCGAAATTGGTTGTTATGCACTAAGTGTGTGAAAGGAATTTTTGAGTACTAAGTGTACTGCTATAGAATGATGTAAGATTGAAAGGATTTTACTTTAGCTGCAAAACCTATTAGAATAATGAATGGAACAAGAAGACCACAACATAAGCAGATTTGGGTAAGAAAGGATCAAGCATGTTTGAGTAATGAAGATCAACATTTGATTGTTGGTTCTACGAAACATAAAGTTGCAACTAATAAAGATCATTTTGAATATTTATCAGGCGTTGGACAAATGTCATCTAGGTTTTGTGGAAAAGACTATTGTTGTTCCGTGAGCTACAACTATTGTTGATAAGGTAGCATTCGATTTCATCCCTTCTAAACAACATGATGGAAGTCAATAAGGGATGAATAAAGTAAATGGAAGTAATGATGTTGTTTTAGTGATTTTTTTCTACTTTTTGTTTTCGCATATAGTTGATTTTGATTTCTCTATATTTTGAATTAATGCTTCTAAACCAATATTGTTGGTTGTTATTATTGGTCTTTTTTAAAGGTTGGTGGCTAAAAGATCATTTTTTGATGAAAAGATCTCTTGGTGAGGGGCAACAGTTTTGGCATCTCGCCAAAAATTGGGAGAAAATGTAAAAATGGCGGCAACAAATGAAATGTAAATGTTACTGATCTAGTGATGGCTTATGGTTATGGTTGTAGCATTTCACTTTGTCAAAAAAGGAGATGATTATGACTCTTTTAAAGACTTTTTTTATCCAATGATTATATAAAATGAATAAGCACATTAATAAGAGGAGTGTATGGTCAGGGATGGTTCTACCTTTTCAGATGAGATATATTCTAATTCCCCTTGTATGTGACTTGTTTGGATTGTGAGCTAATCATTTCCTACATGGTTTTGTCAAAAATGCCAAGGGGATATTGTTGGGTTTTTGGTTGCTACTTGTTCCATTTTCTGTTAAAACAAGAATAAATTTCTACTTGAGCCATGGAAAGATTTCAAGTCGGTCGTTACTAGCTGATTATGGTCTAGAAAATGGTGACATATTTGGCAAAACATTATTAATATTTGGCTAGGACTCTCTAACTCTTCAGTAGATATTCTTGATGAAGCTACGAGTGTATCGGATAAGGATTGAGTACTTATCCTCATATTTTAAAGTGTTTGAAGCTATGAAGAACTTGTTTATGAAGGCTATTATGAGATAAATATTGACGATAATTAATGTGATAAATTTAGTTTTTAAATGAGTGTTTCAAGCCTATCAAAAAACTATTGGTTGAACAATTGAAGATGCCTATAAATAAATTATTCTGTTCCATACACTGGGGGCACTTTTAGAGTGTCTTTGTCGACAACTTTGCTATATTTGTTGTGGTTTATTGGTGATGCTCTTTTAGGTATTATTTGGAGAGTTTTATTGGTTGTATTTTGAGGTATTTGGAAGAGTGATTTGTAATGATTTGGGTTCGACTATGGGGTTGCAAATATTTGTGTGAGTAAATGGTAGTTTGAGTTTTAGTTAATAGTTGTATCAGACAAATTATTGAATCAAATCATTCTCTGAGCGAGGCTCTGCGGATATAGGATTGTTGTGTCAGAACTACCTAAACAAATATTGGTTTTGCCATTTCTTCTTTCCTTACCTTACTTTCTCTCGCATTCTATTTTTGTTCTATTTATCATTAGAACGAACTCTGAGTTTATTTAATTTTTTCGTTCCTACGAACAGTTATAGAACCATTGTAGAGTAATGTATTTTAATTTTAATTTTTTATCATTGAATTTATAAATTTGTTAATTTACATTTGAATATTATTAAATTTTTTATAACAATAGTTTAAGAGTAAATGGTATTTTTATTTTAATTTAATTATTTTCATTGAAAATGTTGCACTCTCATGTTGTTTTAGATGGAAAAGTTTTAAAATTTAAAAATACAGATTTTTCAAAACATATCATTTAAAAAATATTAATGTTTATAAATATTTTGTTTAAAAAAAATTCTTTTTTAGGAAATATTGAATACAAAATAATTTTCAAATAATTTTATAAATCCCATAACATGTTGTCATGTAGAGAGAAATAGACTTGGGTTTATATTGGAATTTTTTAAAGAAAAAAAGAATGAAGAAAATGATATTCAAAATGGGAAATTATAAAATTTATATTTGAATTGTGAAAAGTAATAAAGTGAATTTAGATAGAGAAAATATAAATTGGCAATAAATGTTGAGTTAGGTTTATTGGGAAGGTACACATAATAAAAATGTTTTTATATGAGAGAATTATCTCTACTGAAAGAAAAAATTCGGATTTTTTATAAAACACTATATGGGTGTGTTTGGTTCATCGAATCTCAGATTACGTTCCGTAATAGGACTATGACAATGTAATATTACGTTTCATAATAGGCCTAACTTCTAGGCCGGGTTTGGGGTGTTACATTTTTGGTATCAGTGCCGAGTTGCAAAACTCGGCTCTGGATTGGGTTTACAAAATTAAATTTCTGAAAGTGTTGTTTCAAAGGCTTGAAAATCAAAAAGGCTTGAAAGGATTTGATGTTCTAAAATGTTGTATTGACTATTTTCTGAAAGTGTGGTACACCAAGTCTCCGGGGCCGAATCCGTATGTTTTTTGAATACTTTTCTCCGTTTAGAAATTTAAATACAGTAAGTTTGAAATACGGTGGTTTCTTTAGATATTGGACTGTATTTTTGGTATTTATTCTGTGTTTGGAAATGTTGGATGTGATGTTTGAATATAGAAATTATATGCATGAGTGATAAATATCTGTTTGTTTTTGTGGTTAGATGTTTGATTGTGTGTAAGAGGTTTCAAGATTAAGTTAAAAGTGTATTAGTGTTATTGGGATGAGAGTGCGCAGCGACAGCGTAGGAGGGTAGTCTGTGTTAAAAGACTGTTAGATAGTTGGAAATTTCGAGGACAAAATTTCTTTAAGGGGTAGATTTGTAACGCCCCGAATTTGAGCCTAGTAGAATTGGGCCTATTGGGCCTTGGGCAAGGGAGCGTGTAATATTTAGGATTTTTGGGCTTGTGCATTTTTGCTTAAATATGTGAAGTAGCATGCCTATGTGTGTTTGAATGTGTTTTATGAATTTTGAGAACTTTAGAGTGTAGGTGAATGTCTTAGAAATTATCAGATTTTAAGTCTTGAAGTGGAGCTAAGCTTGATAGGCCTTAAGAGAATTTGTAGGGGAAATTAGACATAAAAATGGGCTTGTTAAAGTGGCAAGGAGGCGCCACTTAGGGCCTTAGTAAGTGACGCCACAAGTAGGGTAAAAGGTCCTAGGTTCGAGCAGCAAGGGATGCAAATAGGAGTTTTATTTTGCAGCAAGGAGGAACAGAGGTGGACGGCAATGGTACACTAGGGGGATGAGCTTTAGATGTGGTCAATTTCTTTTAAAATTCGGCTAAGGTAGGGAGATAATTATTGATTTATTCAAATTATTTTTGAGAGGGTAAAGAAGAGGAAATATAGGAGAATAACAAGGGATAGAGAGATGAAGAGTTGGCTGAATAGGGGGATCTAGGTGTGGTATTTCCGGCCAAAGGGAAGGAGTGAGGCCATTTTCATTCTTTTCTTTTCTCTTGTGCCTCTGCCGAAATTCTTTCTATGTTGAAAACCGAAAGTGAATCTTCTCTTCTCCTTTTATTTTGTCAAAGCCGAAAACACAAGTAAGCCTAGCCGATTTCTTCATCTTTTTCTTCTTCAAGTTAATCACTTTTCCATATAGCCGATTTGACCATAGCACTAAAAGTCGAAATATTCCTTGTGCTAGCTGAATCTTCATTTATCACCATTGCCGAATTGCTCAAACTTTCTCTTCTTCTTTTCACAATTTCCCAAAAGCCGAAAATAAGTTCTTCCTAGACCATAGCCGATTGTTCATTAAACTCCAAAAGCCGAAACCAATTGATCAACATCTAGCCCATAGCCGAATATCTCTGTGGGTTCAAGCAAAGGTGTAGTCGATTTCAGCAGTAAGGGTAAGGATTCAATTGTCGTCGTTTTATTTCTTTTTTTTTTTAGCCGAAATCAAGACTCTAATCCTATTAATGTTCTTTGGTCGAATACTTGAAGGGGAATTTCGGGATTCCTATTGTAGCCGACTTCAAGAGGAGATCTTCGGGATTTCTAGATCTAAGGTAAGCAAGGGTGATCTTAGGCCGAAGGCCATTTATGGTGTTCATTAAGTGTTAAAATCGGATCTAACATAGATCATGTAGGTATTTCGACATCTCTATTAACAGATAGCGATTTCGGGATTTAGATCCGCAAGGTAAGAGGATATGAATATTCGGCCAAGGCTATATTAAGTATTAGTGATTAGCCAATTCTGACATGGGTTTTTAGGAAGAAGTGCAATCGGTTTCGGTAGACTTTCAGAATTTAGTAAACATGTTGGTACCAGGTGTGTAGCCTTACGCTTATTCCCGATAGATTTATGGTACTAATATTATGTATATGTTGATAATAATATGGAAATGTGGCCAAAGGTACCATACAATGGTACAGAGTATTCAGGTACGTAACCTTTAATATTATGTTAATAAATGTTATGAACATTTGGAATATGGCACATATGTGAATTTGTTATGAATATGGAATAAGGTATATAGCATGATTTTTGAATACTTTGTATTGTGCATGGGCATATGGGTGATTATGAAAAGGGGAAGTGATCTGGTGGTTTTTACCACAATATCTGGTGTAATATCCCGGGTTAGGGGCTATTTTTGTTATGGCATGTTTTGCATATGTTGGTATGCTATGTTGCTGTTTGTGTAGTTTCGGGACTTAATTGTAGGCTAGGTGTATGCCTGAGTGTATGGGAAAATTTTGGGTTTTGGGTGTTAAGTCAGGGGAGCTGATGGAGCTGAGGGATGTGTAGTTTATTTGGCGTTTTTGAGCACAAAAGAGGAGCTGGTGGAGTGGCAAAGCATGCGTCACTTGGAGGCTTGGAGTTGGCGTCATTTGTAAGGAGGGAGGTCCTGTGTTCAAGCTGCAAAGTGGCCCTTTTTGGCTTCATTTTTGGACGGCATAGGGGGGAGAGTTGGATGTAGTTCAAATTCCACTTTGGACTAAGTCAAATGTTTTAAAAGATGGGTGGAGAGTGAATTTAGGAAGGAGACTTGTTCAAAGTGTTTGGAAGTGTGGTAGGGAGTGTTTTTAGGGATTGTGGCGAATTTTTGGGGTGTTTGGAGGTGTTGGCCGTACCTTGGGAAGCTTGTTGGAGGGTGGTCGGTTTTGGTAAGTCAATGAGAAGGCTATGCCGAAATTCTTTTTGGCATGTTGAGGGGTTCGGTCAAAAGTTGATAGCTAAAATTCTTTTTGTGTCAATAGCCTAAGCCGAATTTCAAAAGAAAGTTCTCTCATTTTTTCTTTTCTTGTCATAGTTAGCGAAACCCATCCTTCAAAACTCTCTCTCTTCATTTCTTCCTTTAAGCAAACCGAAACTACTTTCATTTCATCCACTTTTCTCTTTTCTCAATTGCCATTCCCGAAACTACATTCTTCTCATACTTCTTTTCTTTCTCTTCCACTCAAGCCTAACATTAAAGGTGATAAACACTTAAAATCGATTCCTTTTTCTTTCTTTGCAAGCCTTGGCCGAATCTCTTGTGGTTCCCTCCTAGAAGTCCTAGTTTGGCCGAATATTGGGTGTTGGTAAGTGCAAGGCCGAATGGCCATATCTCCTCTTTTGGTTCTTTATTGGTTGTGTTCTCGTTAAGGGCCGATTATGGTCGGGCTTGAAGGGTGTTAACCTTTTGGATTATCATCTTGTGTTAGGGTCTTGGATATCGAAAAGTAGCCAAGAAGAACCGTCGACTCGTTGAACCGATTGGTAGGTATAGTAAGGGGTAAGTGATTGGTTGTTGTTAGTTTAATCTTCTGGTTTCGATTAAGTCATGAATGATAAAAGGATTAACTGTCATTCTTTTCAAGGTGGAGGCCGATTGTCTTAGAAGGGCCATTGTGGTTCGGGTTTGGTAGGAAACCAAACCAATAGCAAGGTAAGGGTTCAACGCTAACTCTTGTGGTTCTTTTGGTTATGGCCGAATGGTCTTAGTGCCTAACCCCTATGTTGGCCGATTGTAGGAGCTAGTCATCAAGGGGCCTTAGACTGTTTTCGTTGGAATTCTAGACTCGTAGTTATCAGGTGTGTAAACTAACACACTTCCGTTTAGTAATATGATTGATAACCTGTGTGATGATTAAAGAAACAGTGATGTTTGATATGATACTCTAATGGGTATGATGCTGGACTCGGGTAAGTCAGTATTATTATTATGAGTTTAATGATGATCTATATGTTACCATGACTGTGGATATATGTGATACGGGATATGAGATTAGACATAATAGCATGAGATGCATGATTGTATGATATGCATGATTACATGAGTATGGTATGTTGATGGGTGATACGAGTGGAGGGAGCAGTGGTATTTTGTGCTGACGAGCACCAGTGTTTTGGTAACACAACTTTGTGACTTTGGGTCACTAGAGGTTTGGCACCTCCGCAGGTTTGGTACCTCAAATCGTCTCGTCCTCGTGTGGTTAACACCACCGTGGGTTAGCCCCACTTGTGAGATACGGGATTGACGCCAAATGATTTGGTATCACACGATGGGTTGGCCCCATCACCCGATTTGTGACTACGGTCACCACCAGTTTGCTTTGCAGCACATTGTGTCTTTGGGACACCGTGAGGTTTGGCACCTCATTGCGACTTGTCCCCGTGGTTTGACCACCGTGGGTTGGCCCCACTTGAGATATGGGATCGTCACTAGTGATTGGGTATCACACGATGGGTTGGCCCCATCATCATTGAACTTGTGACTTCGGTCACCAGTGCTTTGGTAGCACAATTGTGTCTTTGGGACACCAGTGGTTTGGTACCACATTGACGGATATTGTGTCTTTGGGACACCAGTGTTTTGGTAACACATTGTGACTATATGTGTCACCAGTGGTTTGGTACCACACGGGGTAGAAAAGGTGTATGGATGGTTAGGATCGGGTTGCATTGATTATGTTGCTATGTATGATGTGTGTTAGTATGTTGTTTCATCGGGAGCGGGATTTATACACTGAGTCATTCGACTCACCCTCTCCTTTAACATTTCAGGTAACTCGTAGATGCGGACTTGGAGCCGGATGGACTCGGGTGCACATGCCATGCTTTAATAAAAGTTTTGCTCAGATCATTACATTTTGGGTACTTAGTTATTTACTTTCAGTTGGATTTTATTTCGATTTGTAAAAGGCTTTTAAATTATGCCTTATGATGTTATGTTTTAAGTTAGATTTTTATATGCTTTAACAAAATAGTTGGGTTAATTTGCTAAAACTTAATATGACAACGATTTCAAAATTTCCACGATATGTTTTCAACTATATCATCTGGGATCACACTCGACTTTATAAATGAATGAAAATCCATTGTCTCCCAAACTTGAAATCAAATTTTTTTACTAAGATTAAATGTTTTATTAACGAAAGTAAACAACTGCTTTTTTTAAAACGGAACAAAGTTTTATGAAATCTATTTAGTGCAACCTCAAAATTTCAAACTCGCTTTTCCCAGTAACATACCGTTCTTGGCCGTGGTGTTTGGACCGGGTTTGGGGTGTTACAATTGTGGTATCGTGAGCCAAGTTCAAAAGCTCTTTGTGGGTCCGAGGCCCAAACTGCTTTCAAAAGTCTGCTTTAAATGTTTTGGGTTAAAAGACATGGCATGGTTTACAAGGCATGGCACCGAGTCTCCGACACTCAGCCGCCTGTGTAAGTAGTTCTAAACTCTTACATGAATTACTATTTGTAGAGGGTAGGTGATATGGAACGTAGATAGATTTATAGGACTTGAACCCTAGGATTAGGTCACTCAAACACTCGAACTAAAGCATAAGACTTAAAGCACTAAACCAATCTATGACTCACCACTGGGCTGCTGTGTGTGGTAACTCTTGTACGCATGTCTAGGAAAGGATCCGTAAGAGCTTGGTATTTAAGCGAGTCCTCGTGACTCACCTCCTCTTCGCAGTATCCCACCAGTGCGTAGCTCTGGTTCACCCCGACCAAGAAGGCTCAGTCATAGACTTAACCTAACGCCTAAAACCCGAAAGGGAATTAGCCATGTTTTCAAAAATACAACAACAACCCTAATGTTTTCAAACTTTTTGCAATAAACTCTTTCAGAACTGAGAATGTCACTTTTACAACGAATTTCTCGATTTGTGAAAATTACAAAAATGCCCTTAGGGGTAAATTTACTAAAATGCCCCCGGTTTATAAAATCTCGAACTCAATAAATTTGTACGAAATTCAAACACTCTGTTTTACAAAATATCAATCGAAAATTTTGATTTTGGAAATTTACGAAAACGCCCTCAGTCTGTGAAAATTTCTAAAATACCCCTGGTTTCCAAAACGAAGTATTTTACAAAATTTTCAAAGAACACTCTCAAATTTTTGGAATTCCAAAGTGACCGGTTTTACGAAAGTTTTAAAATATCTTTTATTACAAAAAAAACCCCTGTAGGGAAAATGACGAAAATACCCTTGGGTTAGAAATGGGCAGCAATGTCCGAAGAGTGAATAGGTATGGAAAGGGTTAAGGAATGGATGTATGACCTCTTTTGGGTGAATAGGATAGAAGATTGAAACCTTGGTTGCCCGAAAGAACCCCTGATTAAACTCCATCCATAAAATTTCTTTGCGGTTAAGAAAGTGGAACGATACTAATGCATAAAAATCTTCTTAATCAGAGACGTAGATCGTTTAGTCATGAGTGCTCGGGGTGGACGTGGCCTAATACTCGTGGTCGAGGTCGAGGTAGGATGACGCTTCAACCCGTAGGATCTGGTCAAAGTCGTCGAAAATGAGATACCGGCCCGCCACCACCGGAGGTGGTGAGTTCCAAGATCGGGCCCCGGGATGATGCGATGTCACAGCGCGATCTTCGCGGGTGTTGGAAAGAGTAGGCGGTGTAGGGGTGGTGCGGGAGTTAGAAATCTGCTCGGAGCGACTCGCCTAATGGGGCCGAATTTTTCCGAGGTGTATCGGGTGTTGCTCCTAGCACTGCTGAATATTGGCTAGAGGCAACTGAGCGGATCATGGATGATCTAGACTTGACGGCTGAAGAGAAGCTAAAGGGCATCGTATCACTTCTTCGGGATGAGTCATATCATCGGTGGTGGCTCACGGTTCGGGGTAGTAGTGTGGCCGTAGAAGATTTGACATGGGATTATTTCAGAGCTGCATATCAAAAGAAATACATCGGGGCTAGTTACATCGACTCCCAGCGAAAGGCATTTCTGAGGCTTGTTCAGGGGAGTAAATCTGTTGCTGAGTACGAGGCTGAGTTCCCCGGTTGAGTAGGTATGCCGGGGCATTGTAGCCACCGAGCATGAGAGGTGTGTTCGTTTCGAGGATGGTCTCATGAGACGAGTTGAGGCTGCGATTGCTCCACGCCAGGCGCGAGTTTCTTCGCTTTAGTTGAGAAGGCTAAGGTAGCCGAGGTGTTAAAGAGTCGGTAAGACAAAGCATGGACAGGAGTAGGCTTAAGAGGAGCTTTGGGTCTTCGGATCGCCCGTAATCCGCGAAGAGGGCTAGACCGAGTGGGCGGCGAATCGATCTGCTAGGTTTGTTCTTTGCTAGGCGAGGGACCGCCGCATGTAATCGGTGTGGGAAATCTCATTGGGGTGGTTGTTGGACCGTGGAAAAGGTTGCTTCGAGTGTGGATCTCTGGATCATCGCATTAGGGACTGTCCGCGTAGAATGGCCAGGATTCAGTCTGAGAGTCAGGGCCGTAATCAATTTAGGGGAATGGACCGCCACCACGCAGGGGCCGTGGTAATGGCGCGAGGTGGTAATGGATTTGGTCGAGGTCGTGGAGCACCGCGCGAGAGTGCGCGGTAGTTCGATGCCGCATACCGGATTGGTGTATCTTTGCGAGGCGCCGAGAGGAGGGCGACGCACCGGACGTTATCACCGGTACGTTTTTAATTTTTGGTTCTCCCTATACTGCTTTAATTGACTTGGGTTCCACGCATTCGTATGTTGCTAGTAGTATAGTTGAGACCATGGACTTAGACTCAGAAACCGCTTCTAGACAGGATGACTCGTATTTAGCCCTCTAGGTCACTCAGTAGTCGTAGATAAGTCAGATAAGGATGTACCCCTAGAACTCCAAGGGGTAGTTTTTGCTGCTGATCTGATGGAACTGCCGTTTGGGGAGTTCGATCTAATTCTTGGAATGGACTGGTTGGTTAAGTACCATGCCAAGGTGGATTGCGCGGCTAAGCGCATGGTTCTATCGACGGATAAGGGAGATGAAGTGATTATGATAGGTAATAGGAGAGATTACTTATCCAATGTGGTATCGGCATTAAAAGTCAGAAAGATGGTCGGGAAGAAATCGTGAAGCGTATGTAGTTCATGTGTATGCCTTGGAGGCTAAAGAGTCTGCTGTTGAGAAGGTTCGCATCCTGTTAAGGAATTTGTTGATGTGTTTCCAGAGGAGCTTCCGGGTTTGCCACCGGATCGTGAGGTAGAGTTTGGGATAGATCTGCTACCGTGGATCGCGCGCCGGTGTCTATTGCTCCATATAGGATGGCACCAAAGGAATTGGTGGAGCTTAAGGCTCGGTTCGGAGTCGTTGGATCGAGGCTTCATTAGGCCAAGTGTTTCACCGTGGGGAGCGCGCGGTATTATTCGTCAAGAAGAAGGGCGGTGCGATGCGGATGTGTATCGATTACGCTAACCGAATAAGTGACGATTAAAAACAAGTATCCGCTACCACGGATAGATGACTTGTTTGATCAGCTGAAAGGTGCATCGGTGTTTTCAAAGATCGATTTGAGGTTTGGGTACCATCAATTGAAAGTTAAGGAAGCGGATATCCATAAGACAAATGTTTGGACTCGATGCGGGCACTACGAATTCTCGTAATGCCGTTCGGGTTGACTAACGCTCCGCAGCTTTTATGGATATGATGAATAGGGTGTTTCAAAGATGATCTGGACCGCTTCGTCGTGGTTTTTATTGACGACATCTTGGTTTACTCAAGGTCGGAAGAAGAGCATGATGCACACTTGAGAGTGGTGTTGCAAATTTTGAGGAGAAGCAACTCTATGCTAAGTTCGGTGAAGTGCGAGTTCGGCTTAGTGAAGTGACGTTTTTGGGTCATGTAGTATCACCGGGGGATTAGAGTAGATCCTCGGAAGGTTGAGGCGCTTCGACCGAAGCCTCCTAAGTCGATGGTGAGATTCGGAGTTTCCTGGTTTGGCAGATACTACCAAGATTCGTGAGGGTTTTTCGTTGATTGCGGCGCCCGATGACTAAGCCGCATGAAGGAAGGAGTACCGTTCGTGTGGACCGAGAAACAAAGAGGAGAGTTTTGATAAGTTAAAGAAGATCTTGACCGAGGCTCTGCTTTAATTCAACTCGAGGCCGGTAAGGAATTCACGATGTCTTCGCGATGCATCACATACGGGATTGGGTTGTGTCTTTGATGCGGAGAGGTAAGGTTGTGGCTTACGCTTCTCTACGGCGAGGCCGAGGCCACACGAGGGCAACTATCCGACGCACGATTTAGAGCCGGCACCGTAGTCTTCGCTCTAAAAATCTGGAGGCATTACTTGTACGGTGAGAGATCAATAGTCTACCACGCATCATAAGAGTCCGGTATCTATTGACTCGAAGGATCCGAATTTGAGGCGCGTAGATGGGTTGAATTGCTCAAGGACTACGACTGTTCGATTGAATATCATCCGGGCAAGGCTAACGTGGTGGCAGACGCATTGAGCCGTAGGGTTGTTTCGGACTTAAGAGCGATGTTTGCCCATTTGAGTTTGTATGACGACGGGAGTATTCTGGCAGAGCTGCAGGTTAAGCCTACTTGGGTTGAGCAGATCAAAGAGAAACAGTTGGAGGATGAGGTTCTGAGTGCGCGAAGGTTACAAGTGCAGAATGGTGGTTTGGAGGGTTACTGACTTATCTAGTGATGAGGTTCGTGCTTTCAAGGAAGGCTTGTATGCCTAAAGATGTTGAGTGAGGCAGAGGATTCTTCAGACGCACATAGCAGCCCCTTATGCTATGCATCCCGGGGTAGTAAAATGTATAGGGATCTTAAAGAGCGCTTTTGGTGGCTGGCTTGAAGAAAGAGGTGACAGAGTATGTTGGGAAGTGTCCGACTTGTCGCCAGTCAAGGCTAAACATCGATTATCACGTGTGTTTGCTTCACTGTGTGAAAATCCTCGATGGAAATGGGAAAGGATAACTATGGATTTCGTCAGTGGTTTACCGCTTACGCCAAGCAAGAAAGATTCAGTTTGGGTTATCGTGGACCGTCTGACTAAGTCGGCCCATTTCATTCTGGTGAGAGTGGACTATTCACTTCAGAGGTTGGCGAAGCTTTATGTGTCAGAGATAGTAAGGTGGTCGCACGGTGTACCGGTTTCGATAATCTCGAGATAGGGATCCTGTGTTTACGTCGAGGTTCGAGAGCGCTGCATCGGGCTTTGGGTACGCGCTTGATTTCAAAGACAACTTTTCACCGCAAATGACTGGCAATGTAGCGGTTATTCAGATCTTGGAAGACATGTTGAGAGGTTGTGTTCTGGACTTCAGGGGCAGTTGGGAAGAGTTTCTGCCGTTAGCCGAGTTCGCCTATAACAACAGCTACCAAGCAAGCATCAAAATGGCACCATATGAGGCGCTGTATGGTAGGAAGTGTCGCTCACCTACATGTTGGACAGAGTTAGGTAAACGCGTCGCTTGTTGGGACTCGAGTCGGTTGGCTTGAGACCGAGGACAAGGTTAAGTTGATTCAGTCTCGTTTAAAGGAAGCTTCGCACCGGAAAAGTCTTATGCCGATCTTAAGCGAAGAGATATAGAGTTCGCTGTGGGAGATCGTGTTTTCTTAAAGGTCTCGCCTTGGAAGAAGGTGCTGAGGTTTGGCAGAAAAGGCAAGCTAAGTCCGAGGTTTATTGGGCCGTATAAGGTGTTGAGACGAGTTGGACCAGTGGCGTATCAGCTTGAGTTGCCACCGGAGCTTAGCCAGATTCACGATGTTTTTCACGTGTCGATGCTTCGGCCAGTATCGTTCGAGATCCATCACATGTAGTAGCGAAAGGAGGAGATCGAGGTAAATCCAGATTTGACTATGGAAGAGGAACCCGTGCGCGCATTCTTGATCGGGATGTGAAGGTTCTGCGTAGGAAATCCGTGCCTCCGGTTAAGGTACTTTGGCGGAACCATGGCGTGGAAGAAGCCACGTGGGAACCCGAGGATATGTTGAGACGGCAATACCCGCAACTCTTTTGACCAGGTAATTTCGAGGCCGAAATTATTCTTAAGGGGGGTAGAACTGTAATATCCCGGGTTAGGGGCTATTTTTGTTATGGCATGTTTTGCATATGTTGGTATGCTATGTTGTTGTTTGTGTAGTTTCGGGACTTAATTGTAGGCTAGGTGTATGCCTGAGTGTATGGGAAAATTTTGGGTTTTGGGTGTTAAGTCAGGGGAGCTGATGGAGCTGAGGGATGTGTAGTTTATTTGGCGTTTTTGAGCACAAAAGAGGAGCTGGTGGAGTGGCAAAGCATGCGTCACTTGGAGGCTTGGAGTTGGCGTCATTTGTAAGGAGGGAGGTCCTGTGTTCAAGCTGCAAAGTGGCCCTTTTGGCTTCATTTTTGGACTGGCATAGGGGAGAGTTGGATGTAGTTCAAATTCCACTTTGGACTAAGTCAAATGTTTTAAAAGATGGGTGGAGAGTGAATTTAGGAAGGAGACTTGTTCAAAGTGTTTGGAAGTGTGGTAGGGAGTGTTTTTAGGGATTGTGGCCGAATTTTGTGTTGGCCGTACCTTGGGAAGCTTGTTGGAGGGTGGTCGGTTTTGGTAAGTCAATGAGAAGGCTATGCCGAAATTCTTTTTGGCATGTTGAGGGGTTCGGTCAAAAGTTGATAGCTAAAATTCTTTTTGTGTCAATAGCCTAAGCCGAATTTCAAAAGAAAGTTCTCTCATTTTTTTCTTTTCTTGTCATAGTTAGCCGAAACCCATCCTTCAAAACTCTCTCTTCATTTCTTCCTTTAAGCAAACCGAAACTACTTTCATTTCATCCACTTTTCTCTTTTTCTCAATTGCCATTGTCGAAACTACATTCTTCTCATACTTCTTTTCTTTCTCTTCCACTCAAGCCGAACATTAAAGGTGATAAACACTTAAAATCGATTCCTTTTTCTTTCTTTGCAAGCCTTGGCCGAATCTCTTGTGGTTCCCTCCTAGAAGTCCTAGTTTGGCCGAATATTGGGTGTTGGTAAGTGCAAGGCCGAATGGCCATATCTCCCTCTTTTGGTTCTTTATTGGTTGTGTTCTGGTTAAGGGCCGATTATGGTCAGTTTGGAAGGGTGTTAACCTTTTGGATTATCATCTTGTGTTAGGGTCTTGGATATCGAAAAGTAGCCAAGAAGAACCGTCGACTCGTTGAACCGATTGGTAGGTATAGTAAGGGGTAAGTGATTGGTTGTTGTTAGTTTAATCTTCCGTTTCGATTAAGTCATGAATGATAAAAGGATTAACTGTCATTCTTTTCAAGGTGGAGGCCGATTGTCTTAGAAGGGCCATTGTGGTTCGGGTTTGGTAGGAAACCAAACCAATAGCAAGGTAAGGGTTCAACGCTAACTCTTGTGGTTCTTTTGGTTATGGCCGAATGGTCTTAGTGCCTAACCCCTATGTTGGCCGATTGTAGGAGCTAGTCATCAAGGGGCCTTAGACTGTTTTCGTTGGAATTCTAGACTCAGTAGTTATCGTGTGTGTAAACTAACACACTTCCGCTTAGTAATATGATTGATAACTTTGTGTGATGATTAAAGAAAGCAAAGTGATGTTTGATATGATACCCTAATGGGTATGATGCTGGACTCGGGTAAGTCAGTATTATTATTATGAGTTTAATGATGATCTATATGTTACCATGACTGTGGATATATGTGATACGGGATACGGGAGCAGTGGTATTTTGTGCTGACGAGCACCAGTGTTTTGGTAACACAACTTTGTGACTTTGGGTCACCAGAGGTTTGGCACCTCCAGAGGTTTGGTACCTCAGCGTCTCGTCCCTGTGGTTAACACCACCGTGGGTTAGCCCCACTTGTGAGATACGGGATTGACGCCAGTGATTTGGTATCACACGATGGGTTGGCCCCATCACCCGATTTGTGACTATGGTCACCAGTGCTTTGGTAGCACATTGTGTCTTTGGGACACCAGAGGTTTGGCACCTCATTGCGACTTGTCCCTGTGGTTTGACCACCGTGGGTTGGCCCCACTTGAGATATGGGATCGTCTGCTAGTGATTGGGTATCACACGATGGGTTGGCCCCATCATCATTGAACTTGTGACTTCGGTCACCAGTGCTTTGGTAGCACAATTGTGTCTTTGGGACACCAAAGTTTTTGGTACCACATTGACGGATATTGTGTCTTTGGGACACCAGTGTTTTGGTAACACATTGTGACTATATGTGTCACCAGTGGTTTGGTACCACATGGGGTAGAAAAGGTGTATGGATGGTTAGGATCGGGTTGCATTGATTATGTTGCTATGTATGATGTGTGTTAGTATGTTGTTTCATCGGGAGCGGGATTTATACACTGAGTCATTCGACTCACCCTCTCCTTTAACATTTCAGGTAACTCGTAGACGCGGACTTGGAGCCGGGATGGACTCGGGGTGCACATGCCATGCTTTAATAAAAGTTTTGCTCAGATCATTACATTTTGGGTACTTAGTTATTTACTTTCTGGTTGGATTTTATTTCGATTTGTAAAAGGCTTTTAAATTATGCCTTATGATGTTATGTTTTAAGTTAGATTTTTATATGCTTTAACAAAATAGTTGGGTTAATTTGCTAAAACTTAATATGACAACGATTTCAAAATTTCCACGATATGTTTTCAACTATATCATCGGGGATCACACTGACTTTATAAATGAATGAAAATCCATTGTCTCCCAACTTGAAATCAAATTTTTTTTTACTAAGATTAAATGTTTTATTAACGAAAGTAAACAACTGTTTTTTTTTAAACGGAACAAAGTTTTATGAAATCTATTTAGTGCAACCTCAAAATTTCAAACTCGTTTTCCCCGTAACATACCAGATTCGGTCGTGGTGTTTGGACCGGGTTTGGGGTGTTACATCTGGTGACCCATGTCACATAATCTGAATGTGGTGACTTGTGTCACATATTATTATCTGGTGACTCTGTCACATTATCTGGTGGCTATGCCACAATTTATAAGGGCAATGTACAAGTCATCTGCAGCGACTGCTTTCGATGGTGTGTAGAGGATAGAGGGTCGATTTAATAATCCCCACGGTGTGATTGGTTGGTACGGGTGATGTGTAGAGGATGGTTATTTAGGTTTGGGTTCGGGATTGCATCATTGCTATATTTATTATGTATGATTTGATATGCCTAAGTCGATTTGGAGTTTGTGTTGGTGGTTATACACTGAGTCCGTTTGACTCACCCCTCGTGGGCTAACATTTTGCAGGTGACACTCAGTAAATGGACCGGGTCGGCAGGAACTTATTGGTGGCCATGCTCAGCTCAGAGTTATCTTATTTTTAGTTTTTATATTTAAGATTTGGATTTATTTCGGGTTATGCTTTGATGTAATAAGGCCATTACTATTAACTGTTTTAAGCATGCATTTTATTTGGTTTATTATGCGATTATTATTAAATCAAGATTAAATAACTTTTCTTAAAAATTAAATTTTAAATGTTTTGACACAAACGATTTTCAATTTAAAGATAGACTCTAAAAACTCAGCAATACTTTTAACTTATTAATTTCAAGTGCAAATAAAAATATTGTTTTAATAAAATCTAGTCTTCAAGAACAACACTGTTTTCAATTTGAACTCAACACAAATCAAATTTTCTTCAAAACCACCCAACTTTTCCAAAGTAACAAACAAGTTTTGAACTGTTTTACTCAGGGAATATACCAGATCCGGTTAAGGCTCGTGGGCCGGGTTTGGGGTGTTTCAATTTGGTATCAGAGCCCAGTTTTAAACTCTTGGCCTTGGGTTTATAGCCCACAACGTTTTCAAAATTAAACCCAAATAAGTTTTTGTAAAATTTTTTGGAATTAAGCAGGTTTTCTGGCATGGCACCTAAGTCTCCGATCCGAAGTCCACCAGGTAAGTACCCCTAACTGTTGTATGATTTATTGTATGATTTGTATGTGGGTATAATGGGAACGTAGATTAGTATATTAGTTATTGAGCCCTAGGATTAGCTTACTTCAACACAAGAATTACATAAAATTTAATGCCTAATTAAACAAACCTGTGACTAAGTCGCCGAGTTAGGGTGTGGCAACCATTGTGCGCATGTCTAGGATTGGATTCAGGGAGAGTCTGGTATTTAAGCAGTCCTAGCGACTCACCTCCTCTTCGCTTGAATCCTACCTGGTGCGTAGTGACGGTTCACCCTAACCAAGAGGACTTATTCATATGCTAATCTCAATAATTAAAACCCGAAAGGGACCAGCTACACTGTTTTATAAAAACCTTAAAGTTACCCCTTTGATTTGTAAAAACTATTTTATAAAATTTTTATGAAATATTCTCGATTTACAAAATTACCCAAATGCCCCTTGTTTGTAAAATTACTAAAATACCCTTGGGTTATAAAATGACCATACTACCCTAAACTTTTACTAAGATTTTCTTACTTTATAAAAATACCAAAAATCCATATTTTTTGAAATATCAAGATACCCTAATTTGGAAATTTACTAAAATACCCCTATAAGACAAATTACAAAAATACCCTTGGGTTTGGAACGGACGAAGATATTCGAGTGGTGAAGGTGTGTAGTAGATATTATGGAATGAATGTGTTTTTCTGAATTAGGGTAGAAAACTTGAAACGAAAACTTTGAAATGATCGAAAGAACTACTACTAAACTTCTTTTCATAAAATTGTTCGCGGATAATCAGCAGAATAAAATGCTAATGCATAAAATTTCTTATATTAGATTAAATCGCGATCGTAGACATGAGTTCTAGGGGACGTAGTCGTAATGTGCGAGGGCGTAGTAGAGGCAGAATGACCGTATCGGAACCCGTTAGGTTTGGTCAAGGGTATGAAAATGAGGTACCACCACCCCCACTACCAGCGGTTGGAGTTGAGCATCAGGATCAGACGGGGGATGATGTAGTATCATAGGCGGTGCTACGGGTTCTTGAGATGGTGGCTGGAGCAGGTGGAGGTATGGGAGCTCGGAAATCTGTACCCGAGCGACTCCGAGCCAATGGAGCTGAGGTATTCCGTAGTGTATCTGGTGTGGCGTCCAGTAAGGCTGAGTACTTGTTGGAGGCGACAGAGTGAATCATGGATCAGCTGGATCTGACTGCTGAGGAGAAACTGAAAGGAATGGTGTCGCTTCTTCGCGATGAGTCATATCAATGGTGGCTCACAGTTCGAGATGGTGCTACAGTTGAGGAACTCACTTGGGAGTATTTTAAGGCAGCATATCAGAAGAAGTATGTTGGTACTAGTTATATTGATGCACAGAGGAAGGCATTTCTGGGGCTGGTTCAAGGGAATAAGTCTGTAGTGGAGTACGAGGCGAAATTATTAAGGTTGAGCCGGTATGCTCGAGGAATCGTAGCTACGGAGCATGAACAATGTGTCTGGTTTGAGGACAGACTGAGGGATGACTTGAGGTTGTTGATAGCTCTACAGCAGGAGCGGGAGTTTGCGGTGTTGGTAGAGAAGGCTAAGGTAGCCGAAGGGATTAAGGAATCTGTGAGACAGAATACAGATCGGAATAGGCAAAAGAGAGGTTTTGGATCGTCAGGGTCATCCGGGAATGTTCAAAAGAGGCCTAGAGTTGATGGGCCGCGAGGTCGCGAGAGTTGTTGCGCAGAGAGGCGATCGCATACTTGTGCTCAGTGTGGGAAGATGCACCTAGAAGAGTGTTGGAAGAAGACAAGGGGATGCTTTAAGTGCGGGTCCAAAGAACACATGATTAGGGACTGTCCTATGAAAACAGATGGGAGCCGACCAACAGGTCAGGGTTTCAATCAGGCTGGAAGAGGTGGACAGTAGCCACCGCGGGGTCGTGGTCCGATTGGTAGAGGTAATGGTTCTGGAAGAGGACGAGGAACATCGGGCAGAGGTGTTGGTAATACAGAGGCAAGGCAGCCGGGTCTGGTGTATACAGTCCACCGGAGGGAGGACGGAGACGCACCGGACGTCATAACCGGTACGTTCCTTATAGCTGACAAGCCTTACTTTGCTTTAATTGATGTTGGCTCGACCCACTCTTACGTTGCATGTAGAGTAGTTGAAACACTAGGCATAGCCTCTGAACTGTCTAATAGGGAGATGGCTGTAGTAAGCCCGTGAGGTCAAACTGTAGTAGTGAACAAGATATTTCGGAATGTACCTCTAGAGATTCAGGGAGTGATGTTCCCTGCCGACTTGATGGAACTACCATTCAAAGAATTTGATCTCATTCTTGGCATGGACTGGCTAGTGGAACATCGGGCTATGTTGGATTGTGCAGCTAAGCGAATAGAGTTAAGGACCTCGGAGGATAAGGAGATAATTATGACAGGAGAAAGAAGAAATTACTTATCTAACGTAGTCTCCGCACTAAAGGCTGATAAGATGGTTTGAAAAGGGTGCAAGGCATTTTTGACTCTCGTTAGTGCGTTGGATGCAAAAGAATGGGGAGTTAGTGGAGTTAGAACAGTAAGGGAATTTGCGGATGTTTTTCCGAAGGAGTTACCTAGAATACCCCCAGACAGGGGGTGGAGTTCGGAATTGATTTGCTACCGGGTACAACTCCTGTGTCAATTGCTCCGTACAGAATGGCACCAAAGGAATTGGTTGAGCTCAAGGCTCAGATTCAGGAGTTGCTTGATCGTGGGTTTATCTGACCTAGTGTGTCTCCATGGGGAGCACCTGTCTTGTTTGTGAAGAAAAAGGACGGAACTATGCGTGTGTGCATAGATTATCGTCAGTTGAATAAGCTAACCATCAAGAACAAGTACCCATTGCCAAGGATAGACGACTTGTTCGATCAGCTTAAAGGGGCTGCGGTGTTTTCAAAGATAGATTTACGGTCTGGATATCATCAGTTCAAGGTGAAGGAAGTGGATATCCATAAGACAGCCTTCCGAACAAGATACGGGCATTATGAGTTCTTAGTAATGCCGTTCAGATTGACGAACGCCCCAGCCACATTCATGGATATGATGAACTGGGTTTTTCAACCTTATTTGGATAGGTTCGTCGTTGTGTTCATAGAAGACATCCTAGTGTATTCCAAGTCTGAGGAAGAATATGAGGAGCAGCTCCGAATAGTGCTGCAAGTGTTGAGGGAGAAGAAGCTATATGCCAAATTCAGCAAGTGTGAATTTTGGCTTAAGGAAGTTGCATTCTTAGGGCATGTGGTGTCTGTAGAAGGGATAAGGGTGGATCCTAGGAAGACTGAGGCAGTGTTGGATTGGAAACCACCTAAGTCTGTAGCTGAGGTTCGTAGTTTCCTGGGATTGGCAGGCTACTACAGAAGTTCGTGGAAGGGTTCTTATCAATAGCCGCAACTTTGACAAAGTTGTTGAGAAAGGAGGTACCTTTCGTATGGACAGATAAGCAACAGGAGAGCTTTGAGAAGCTTAAGAGGGTGTTGATTGAAGCTCCGATTTTGATCCAACCTAAGGCAGGGAAGGATTTCGTGGTTTATTGTGACGCTTCTCATACAGGTTTGGGATGCGTATTGATGCAGGACGAGAAGATAGTCGCTTATGTGTCTCGGCAATTAAGGCCACATGAGGTTAATTACCCGACGCATGACTTCGAATTGGCAGCAATGGTCTTTGCTCTTAAGGTATGGAGGCACTATCTATATGGAGAAAAGTCAGTGATCTACACGGACCACAAGAGCCTTAAGTATCTGTTGACTCAGAAAGAACTGAACCTGAGACAGCGAAGGTGGGTGGAGTTATTGAAAGATTACGATTGTTCCATAGAGTTTCACCCGGAGTTATTTAAAGATTACGATTGTTCCATAGAGTTTCACCTGGGCAAGGCGAATGTAGTGGCAGATGCCCTAAGTCGAAAAGTAGTGTTAGATTTGAGGGTGATGTTTGCACATCTTAGCTTGTATGACGATGGAAGTTTGTTAGCAGAGTTGCAAGTCAAGCCGACATGGTTGGATGAGGTGAAAGAAAGTCGGTTGGTGGATGAGGATCTAAGTGCTAAGTTATGGCAAGTGCAGAATGGGGAGTTGGAAGATTTTGGTATTAATGACGAGGGAGTATTGTGTTTCAAGGGTAAGGTCTGTATGCTGAAGAACGAGGAGTTAAGGCGGTGAATTCTTCAGGAATCGCATAGTAGTCCTTATGCTATGCATCCTGGAGGTAGCAAGTTGTATAAGGATCTACGAGAACAGTTTTGGTGGCCTGGTCTTAAGCGGGAAGTTACAGAATTTGTAGGGAAGTGCTTAACGTGTCAGCAGGTTAAGGCTGAACACCAAGTTCCGTCAGGATTGCTTCAGCCGATAAAGATTCCGCAGTGTAAGTGGGAGAGAATCACCATGGACTTCGTTAGTGGGCTTCCCCTTATGCCTACTAAGAATGACTTGGTATGGGTGATAGTGGATCGATTGACAAAGTCCGCGCATTTCATACCAGTGCGGGTTGACTATTCTGTACAGAGGTTAGCAAGGTTGTATGTGGCAGAAATTATGAGGTTGCATAGAGTACCGGTATCGGTTATTTCAGATCGGGATCCAAGGTTTACGTCTCGATTTTGGAAAGCACTACATCAGGCTTTGGGCACTAGGCTAGATTTCACTACGGCATTTCATCCGCAGTCGGACGGTCAGTCTGAGCGAGTGATCCAAGTGTTGGAGGATATGCTGAGGGGCTGTGTGATAGATTTCAGAAGAAGTTGGGAAGAATACTTACCGTTAGCGGAATTTGCTTATAATAACAGCTATCAAGCCAGTATTCGGATGGCACCGTAGGAAGCGATGTATGGAGGTGTCGCACTCCTACGTGTTGGACGGAATTGGAGGACCATCGAGTTTTTGGTCCAGAAATTGTGGCAGAATCCAAGGAGAAGGTTGAGGTAATTCGAGCACGGTTGAAGGAAGCATCTGATAGGCAAAAGTTGTACGCAGATCTTAAGCGCAAGGAAATAGAGTTTGCTGTGGGAGATCAGGTGTTTCTTAAAGTATCGCCATGGAAGAAGATTGTGAGATTTGGTCGCAAAGGAAAGTTAAGTCCCAGGTTTATAAGACCTTATCGGGTATTGAAGCGAGTTGGACCAGTGGCATACCAGTTAGAGTTGCCTCCGGAGTTAAAACAGATGCATGATGTATTCCATGTTTCTATGCTATGTCATTACCGATCGGATCCATCTCATGTAGTGCCAGTTGAGGAGGTGGAGCTGAGACCAGATTTTCCTACTAGGAAGAGCCGATTCAAATCTTGGAGTGAGGTGTGAAGGTATTACGGAGGAAATCAGTTCCTTTAGTCAAAGTGTTATGGCATAATCATGGATCGGAAGATGCTTCATGGGAGTCAGAAGAAGCAATACGACAGCAATACCCTCATTTATTTTAGCCAGGTAATTTCGAGGTCGAAATTATTTTAAGGGGGTAGAACTGTAATATCCGGGATTTTTTGGGCTTGTGCATTTTTGCTTAAATATGTGAAGTAGCATGCCTATGTGTGTTTGAATGTGTTTTATGAATTTTGAGAACTTTAGAGTGTAGGTGAATGTCTTAGGAATTATCAGATTTTAAGTCTTGAAGTGGAGTTAAGCTTGATAGGCCTTAAGAGAATTTGTAGGGGAAATTAGACATAAAAATGGGCTTGTTAAAGTGGCAAGGAGGCGCCACTTAGGGCCTTATTAAGTGACGCCACAAGCAGGGTAAAAGGGCCTAGGTTCGAGCAGCAAGGGACGCAAATAGGAGTTTTATTTTGCAGCAAGAAGGAACAGAGGTGGACGGCAATGGGACACTAAGGGGATGAGCTTTAGATGTGGTCAATTTCTTTTAAAATTCGGCTAAGGTAGGGAGATAATTATTGATTTATTCAAATTATTTTTGAGAGGGTAAAGAAGAGGAAATATAGGAGAATAACAAGGGATAGAAAGATGAGGAGTTGGCCGAATAGGGGGATCTAAGTGTGGTATTTTCAGCCAAAGGGAAGGAGTGAGGCCATTTTCATTCTTTTCTTTTCTCTTGTGCCTCTGCCGAAATTTTTTCTCTGTTGAAACCCGAAAGTGAATATTCTCTTCTCTTTTTATTTTGTCAAAGCCGAAAACACAAGTAAGCCTAGCCGATTTCTTCATCTTTTTCTTCTTCAAGTTAATCACTCTTCCATATAGCCGATTTGACCATAGCACTAAAAGCCGAAATATTCCTTGTGCTAGCCGAATCTTCATTTATCACCATTGCCGAATTGCTCAAACTTTCTCTTCTTCTTTTCATAATTTCCCAAAAGCCGAAAGTAAGTTCTTCTTAGACCGTAGCCGATTGTTCATTAAACTCCAAAAGCCGAAACCAATTGATCAACATCTAGCCCATAGCTGAATATCTCTGTGGGTTCAAGCAAAGGTGCAGTCAATTTCAGCAGTAAGGGTAAGGATTCAATTGTCGTCGTGTTATTTCTTTTCTTTTAGCCGAAATCAAGACTCTAATCCTATTAATGTTCTTTGGCCGAATACTTGAAGGGGAATTTCGGGATACCTATTGTAGCCGACTTTAAGAGGAGATATTCGGGATTTCTAGATCTAAGGTAAGCAAGGGTGATCATAGGCCGAAGGCCATTTATGGTGTTCATTAAGTGTTAAAATTGGATCTAACATAGATCATGTAGGTATTTCGACATCTCCATTAACAGATAGCGATTTCGGGATTTAGATCCGCAAGGTAAAAGGATATGAATATTCGGCCAAGGCTATATTAAGTATTAGAGATTAGCCGATTCTGACAAGGGTTTTTAGGAAGAAGTGCAATCGGTTTCGGTAGACTTTCAGAATTCAGTAAGCACGTTGGTACCACGTATGCAGCCCTACGCTAATTCCCGATATTTTTATGGTACTAATATTATGTATATGTTGAAAATAATATGGAAATGTGGCCAAAGGTACCATACAATGGTACAGAGTATTCAGGTACGTAACCTTTAATATTATGTTAATAAATGTTATGAACATTTGGAATATGGAACATATGTGAATTTGTTATGAATATGGAATAAGGTATATAGCATGATTTTTGAATACTTTGTATTGTGCATGGGCATATGGGTGATTATGAAAAGGGGAAGTGATCTGGTGGTTTTTACCATAATATCTGGTGACCCATGTCACATAATCTGAATGTGGTGACTTGTGTCACATATTATTATCTGGTGATTTTGTCACTTTATCTGGTGGCTATGCCACAATTTATAAGGGCAATGTGCAAGTCGTCTGCAGCGACTTCCTTCGATGGTGTGTAGAGGATGGAGGGTCAATTTAGTAATCCCCACGGTGTGATTGGTTGGTACGGGTGATGTGTAGAGGATGGTTATTTAGATTTGGGTTCAGGATTGCATCATTGCTATAATTATTATGTATGATTTGATATGCCTAAGTCGATTTGGAGTTTGTGTTGGTGGTTATACACTGAGTCCATTTGACTCACCCCTCGTGGGCTAACATTTTGCAGGTGACACTCAGTAAATGGACCGGGTCGGCAGGAACTTAGTGGTGGCCATGCTCAGCTCAGAGTTATCTTATTTTTAGTTTTTATATTTAAGATTTGGATTTATTTCGGGTTATGCTTTGATGTAATAAGGCCATTATTATTAACTGTTTTAAGCATGCATTTTATTTGGTTTATTATGCGATTATTATTAAATCAAGATTAAATAACTTTTCTTAAAAATTAAATTTTAAATGTTTTGACACCTAAACACAAACGATTTTCAATTTAAAGAGAGACTCTAAACTCGACAATACTTTTAACTTATTGATTTCAAGTACAAATAAAAATATTGTTTTAATAAAATCTAGTCTTCAAGAACAACACCGTTTTCAATTTGAACTCAACACAAATCAAATTTTCTTCAAAACCATCTAACTTTTCCAAAGTAACAAACAAGTTTTGAACTGTTTTACTCAGGGAATATACCAGATCCGGTCAAGGCTCGTGGGCCGGGTTTGGGGTGTTTCAGAGCGTTTAAAATTTTTGAGAATAAGAGAATGGCACTAATGCAAGTTGGACCTATTAGCTGAGTAATTTTGGAAGGTTAGGGAGCTTCTACGAAGTCCCGAGATCAAAACTCGGCTTTAGGAAAATTTTGGTTTTAGGTGAATAAAACCCTGAGAGTTAGTAATGTGGAGAAAAATGACACAAAAGGTGTTGTGGTCTAGTGGCAAATGGCGCTACATGAGAGACAATGAGGTGACAGCATAGAGGAAGCAAGGGGTCCAAGGTTCAAGTCTTGGCGCTTGCATTTCATTCTGATTTCTTTTTAAATGAACTTAGACTTTGGCCCATAGACTTATATTTAGTTGCGCATGATTTTAGACACAAAAGGAGCTTGTGTTGTTGTGGCATGTAGCGTCTGGAGCATAGGAGAGGGCAAGGGTTCGAATCTCATTGCAAGAAAAAAGGGATATTTATTTCGCTAAGTTGGGGCGATAGGTGGTTGTGTTGGAATTACACTCTGCTGAATGAGGGATCCCACATCAGGAAGCTAGCATGAGAGTAGGCAAGAAGCTAGCTTTAAATAGAGCGATCTATGAGGAGAGTAAGCATACCCTTTTTGGCGTTGGGCATAGGAGTGGTCGTAGTAGATATTGAACTGGTCTATGTGAATCTCATATCTATGGCTAGATTTGGGCTAAATAGGCTACACGAGCGAGTGGGTCCATTTGGGCCGAGAATTGGCCCTAGGCCCATTCGCATCGTTATCTCTGTTTAGAATACCCTTGGTTTAAAATGACTGAAATACCCTTAGTTTACAAATTACTGAAATAGCCTTGGTTTACAAAATTACTGAAATAGCCCTGATTTGTGAAATTACAAAAATACCCCTGGATTACGAAATTTCTGAAATACCCTCAGATTAAAAAATTACTGAAATACCCCTGATTTGTGAAATTACCGAAATTCCCCGTATTACAAAATTATCGAAATACCCCTGATTTGTGAAATTATCGAAATACCCTCATATTGCAAAATTATCGAAATACCCCTGATTTGTGAAATTACCGAAATACCTTCAAATTACAAAATTACTAAAACACCCCTAATTTGTGAAATTACTGAAAGACCTCTGATTTGTGAAATTACTGAAATACACTCTGATTGCAAAATTACCGAAATAGCCTTGATTTGTGAAATTACCGAAATACCCCTGGTTTACAGAATTATCGAAATACCCCGGTTTGTAAAACTATCAAAATACCCCTGGTTTGCAAAATTACTAAAATACCTTCTATGGATAAAGTTACCGAAATACCCTTTATGGGTAAAGTTACCGAAATACCCTCGACGGGTAAAATTATCGAGATGCCCTTACGAGGCAAAATGACTGTTTTACCCCTAACCGATTAAATGACCATTGTACCCTCGTAGTACTAGTGTTGTATGTGTTAATTGTATGATGGATTATGTTTGAGATGCACTGCATACATGGATTAGTTATGAGTAGAATTACCAAATTACCCCTGCAGGGTAGGATTACCGAAATACCCTTATAGGGTAAAATGACTATTTTTCCATTGATGGTAAAAGACTGATTTTGTGCCATGACTTGACTATGATCGTATGGCTGTGTTTTAACTAACTTGGCTATGGTCGTGTGACTGATATGCTTTTAATATATGTTTTAAATGACTGTGACTGAGTATGGTCATTCCGCATGCACCTGTGATGATTGAGCATGACATACACGACATATTGCATGGGGTTGGAACAAAGTTACGGAGGAAGTGTAGCCTTTCTGCGATAAATATGGCTTTGTGCCATCTTGATTATGGCTTTGTGCCAACCGTATTTACCTGTGGCTATGTGCTTAGCATATATATTGATGACTCTGTATTGATCATAATTACCCGTAGCTGTGTGCCGATTATATTACCGTCGCTGATGGCTATGTGCCAAACTTATTACAGTCATCGATAGCTTTGTGCCATCCTGATTATGGCTCTGTGCCATTCTGATTATGGTTTATAACCATTCTATTTACGGCTTTTAGCCGTTCTGTTAACCGGCAGTGATGCTGCGATATTTATGGCTTCTAGCCATTCTGTCTACGGTGCCGAGCCGTTTTGTTGACTTAGTACCGCAACCGGTGCTAAGCTTGGTGTGTTGGCTGGGTGGGTTGACATGGTCCCCACATGGAGAGACTGGTTGGTACGGGTGGAGAGTTTGGTTTGTATGGGCTGGGTACATGTTCATTGCATTGATATGATTTTGGGGCTTAGGCCCAGACTATTACCGAATAGGGCTTAGGCCCAGACTGTTACCGAATAAGGCTTAGGCCCAGACTGTTATCGAATAGGGCTTAGGCCCAGGCTGATACTTTATGGGCTCAGGCCTAGACTATGACCGTTATAGGGGATTATACACTGAGTTCTCATAACTCATCCCTTTCTTTTAACCGTGCAGGTAATCCCCAGCCTTAGAGGATTTAGAGCTGCGGAGGACTCGGAGGTGGCCACACGTCGGATATGGTTGAAAGACTAAACTTAGCAATTTTAGTTTAATTTAGTTATTTTAAATTATTGGGTTAATAATTTTTTGTAATAAGGCCATTGGGTTTTTCTTTTTAACTTTTATTTGGTTTTCTTTAATTTACAACTGTTGGTCTGTTAAACACAGGTTTTTAAAACTATAACCACTATTTTCAAAATATCACGTATTCGAAAATGTTTGAATCAAACTTCCGCAACAATCAAGTTTTTGAAAGTAATAATGATTTTGCAAGA
Organism: Gossypium bickii; assembly: GCA_025503065.1. Classification (NCBI taxonomy): domain Eukaryota; kingdom Viridiplantae; phylum Streptophyta; class Magnoliopsida; order Malvales; family Malvaceae; genus Gossypium; species Gossypium bickii. Next base: position 47,344,190 of record CP106712.1, read on the forward strand.
GAATGACTTTTAATAAACTACGTTTTGAAGATAAGCAAACAAAATCTGAGGTTTTACATGGCAGAAAGTTTTAAATTCTTTAAGAAGGGTTTCTAATGAAAGCATGGTTTTCGAAAAATTCTTCAATGTGACACGCCAGATTTGGGCCTAACTTCTAGGTCAGGCTTGGGATGTTACATTTATGGTATCCGAGCTGAGCTGCAAATCTCGACTGTGGATTGGGTTTACAAAATTGAATTTCTAAAAGTGTTGTTTTAAAGACTTGAAAAATCAAAAAGGCTTGAAAAGATTTCATGTTCTAAAATGTTGTATTGACCATTTTCTGAAAGTGTGGTACACCAAGTCTCCGGTGCCAAATCTGTAAGTCTTCTGAATACTTTTCTCTATTTAGAAATTTAAATACAGTAAGTTAGAAATACGGTGGTTTCTTTAGATATTGGACTGTATTTTTGGTATTTATTCTCTGTTTGGAAATGTTGGATGCGATGTTTGAATATAGAAATTATATGCATGAGTGATAGGTATCTGTTTGTTTCTGTGGTTAGATGTTTGGTTGTGTGTAAGAGGTTTCAAGATTAAGTTAAAAGTGTATTAGTGTTATTGGGATGAGAGTACGTAGCGGCAGCGTAGTAAGGTAGTCTGTGTTAAAAGACTGTTAGATAGTTGGAAATTTCGAGGACAAAATTTCTTTAAGGGGGTAGATTTGTAACGCCCTAAATTTGGGCCTAGTAGGAGTGGGTTTATTGGGCCTTGGGCAAGGGAGTGTTAAAAATTTTTGAGAACAAGAGAACAGCACTAATGCATGTTGGACCTATTAGGTGAGTGATTTTGGAAGGTTAGGGGGCCTCTATGAAGACCCGGGATCAAAATTGGCTTTAGGAAAATTTTGGTTTTAGGTGAATAAAACCCTGGGAGTTAGTAAGTAGGCTTTAATAAAAAAATGTGGAGAAAAATGACACAAAAGGAGTTGTGGTCTGCTGGCAAATGGAGAACGTGGGAGACAAGGAGGTGACGACATAGAGGAAGCAAAGGGGTCAAAGGTTCAAGTCTTGGCGTATTCATTTCATTTTGATTTCTTTTTAAGTGAACCTAGACTTTGGCCCATAGACTTATATTTAGTTGCGCATGATTTTAGACATAAAAGGAGCTTGTGTTGTGGTGGCACGTAGCGTCTGGAGCATAGGAGAGGGCAAGGGTTCGAATCCTATTGCAAGCAAAAAGGGGATATTTATTTTGCTAATTTGGGGCGACAGGTGATTGTGTTGGAATTAAACTCTGCTGAACGAGGGATCCCACATCGGGAGGCTAGCATGAGTGTAGGCAAGAAGCTGGCTTTAAATAGAGTGATCTATGAGGAGAGTAAGTATACCTTGGTTGGCGTTGGGCATAGGAGTGGTCAGAGCGTGGATCAACTCCTATCAGGTGTGTATTTCGCACTACTCTAGCTGTAGAGCGGCAAATGTCGAAATACCGGTCACACGACAATTGTAGCCACACGAGCGTGCGAGCGCATGTGTGGGGGCTTCGACACGATAGTTGAGGCCATTATGAGAGTTCTTGTGGGTTTAGGCTGTTTGGGCCTCGATGGACCGAAATGGGCCATGTGGGGCCAATGGGCCCGTGGGTCCATGAATAAATTGTATGATTGTGTAGTAAATATTGAACTGGTCTATGTGAATCTCATATCTATGGCTAGATTTGGGCTAAATGGGCCACACGACCGTGTGAGTCCATTTGGGCCGGGAATGGACCCAAAATAAATTGCCGATAGTGTGATAGGGATGCTGACGATCCTCGGATCAGAGCTAGCTTTACTAACACTGAAAAATAGAGAAACAAATCACACAGTAAGCTTTCAAAGCTTAGTATGTTCGTAATATAACACATAATACTCAATAATACATTCACCATAAACAAATATAATTCATCACATAGATCAATTTACAAATACACATATGCCATGTCATCCATAACTAATATGCTTACTCAACTAACCGTAAAGCCATTCACGATTTCATCAACGACATAGGTTCCGTATGTACCTTAGCCAACACTTAGATATCAATCACACATGCTACTCAAAGCTCAATACTTCATTTCGACTAAACTTCGTTATCTCTTCGATTCAATCGCACACATAGTGCCCAAACATAGACGAAGCTTAATTAACATCGCACACTTAGTGCTTGGATACAAAATTGAACTTAATTCGGCATCGCACACACAGTGTCAATTGAATAAGTCGAAACTTCTATTCCTTCGCACACACAGTGCTATTCATCTCAGTCTTGATTTCAATTACGCCACATTTCTCAATCTCATATTTAACATTTCTAATTCGATAAGTATACATTCATTCAATTCTCATCACATAGATATAATTTAACAACTAGTATTATATCCAAACTTACCTCGGACGTCGAAATACCTAGACGGTCGATTAATCGAGCACTTTATCTTTGCCTCAATCTCGATCCGAACTTCTCCTTTCTTGGTCTATACACATTTAAATTTAACTCATTCAATCAAAAATTCATTCAATTTAGTCCACACACATATTTAGGGCATTTTACAAAATAGCCCTCACATTTTCACATTTCGACACTTTAGTCCGTAATTCACAAAATCACAAAATATACCAAATTTCTACTCACACAAGCTTAGCCGAATTCTTCCCATGCTAATACAAGCCCACACATTTCATTTATGTCATAATTTAGTCCTCTAATTTCTCATCTTAATAATTTAGCCCAAAAATAGCTAATTTCATCAAAAATTCAAATACAAACTATGTTAACCCAACATCAAACTTTCATATTTCATCAACTATCACCACAAAGCTCACATGTTCATCAATGGCACATCTCAAAATCTTCATCAAATTCTAAGATTAAATCATGGGTTTGTTAGTACACTAAACAACGATCACAAAAACGTAGAAATCATCACAAACTGAACAAAAATCACATACCAATTGAAGCTTGAAATGGCCGAATATTTCAAAGCTCCCAAACCCTTTTTATTTTCCTATTTTCGGTTGAAAAGAAACAAATATGAACATGTTTCATCTTTTTGTTTTGTCTAATAAACATTAATAGGCTTTTTACCCTTTTGCCCTTTCATTAATACATTAAAAATTCCACTAACTATGTACATATATGTCCATCTCCACTATTTATGGTCCAATTACAGCTTAAGGACCTTTCATTTAATAAGCCATGACAAATAGACACTTTAACAATCTACCCACAGCTTTTTTTGCATTTTACATGATTAGGTCCTTTTGCTAATTAAGCACTCAAACAATAAAATTTTCACACAGACTTAATCACATATTATGAACACAAAAAATAATATTAAAATATTTTTTTGACGTCGGATTAGGGTCTAAATCGGGCTGTTACAACTCTCCCCCTTAGGGATTTTCGTCCCCGAAAATCTCACTAATGAATAGGTTCGGATATTGCTCTCTCATTACATCCTCAGGCTCCCACGTAGCCTCTTCAAGTCCATGTTTGTGCCACAACACTTTCACTAAGGAAATTCTTTTGTTTCTCAACACTTTGGTCTCTCATGCCAAAATTCAAATCGGTTCTTCACTATATGACAAATCTGACTGAATTTCAGCCTCAGTAGGAGCAATCACATGAGACGGATATGATCTGTACCGTTGAAGCATCAACACATGAAACACATTATGAATCTTTTCTAACTCAAGTGGAAACATTAATCTATAATCAACCAGCCCAACTCAACCAATGATCTCATACGGTCCGATGAACCTCAGACCCAGCTTGCCTTTTCGACCAAATCGAAGTATTTTCTTCCACGGAGACACTTTCAAAAATACTTTGTCACCAATTTCAATTTCGATATTTTTCCGTTTCAAGTTTGCATAAGGCTTCTGACGATCTGAAGCTGCTTTCAAACTGTCACGAATAACTTTCACTTCCTGCTCAGTTTCTTTAATTAAGCCAACCCCGTGAATCTTATTCTCACTCAGCTCAGTCCAATACAATGGAGTTCGGCATTTTCGACCGTATAGAGCCTCATATGGTGCCATTTTAATTCTAGATTGAAAACTGTTGTTGTACGCAAACTTAATCAATGGAAAATGCTTTTCCCACGTACTTTCAAATTCAAGAAACCTCAACATATCATTGAGAATCTGAATGATCCGTTTGGATTGTCCATCCGTTTGCGAATGAAATGCAGTGCTAAAATCCAATTTTGTGCCTAAAGCCTCTTGCAATTTCTTCCAAAGTTGTGAGGTAAATCTCAGATCTCTGTCAGATACAATAGATAGTGGCACCCCGTGCAATCTCACAATCTCGGCAATATACAATTCAGCCAGTTTATCAAGTGAATAATCTGTTCTCACCGAAACGAAATGAGCTGATTTCGTCAATCTATCAACTATCACCCAAATTGCATTTTTCTTTCCTGGAGATAAAGGTAACCCCGACACATATTAAACATTTCGACACAAAGTCAGAGATGTCCCGTTTCATACCATGCCACCAATAAAACTGTTTCAAATCATTATACATTTTTGTACTCCCCGGATGCACAGTCAAATGACTATTGTAAGCTTCGTTCAAAATCAACTAAATCAACTTTGGATTCCTCGGAACACAAATCCGATCTTTGAATCTCAAAAAATCATCACTATCAACTCAAAATTCTGAATCAGGATTCAAATCACATTGAGCTCGTTTTTCTATTATCTCATTATCACTTTTTTGAGAATCACAAATCTGACATACAAACATCGGCCTCACTTTAAACTCAGCCACATCACATAGATTTTTCTGAGTACTCATAGCTCACAAAGCACATAAAGACTTTCAACTCAAGGCATCAGCAACAACATTAGCTTTGCCTGGATGATAATCAATCATAAGTTTGTAATCTTTCAACAATTCTAACATCTTCTCTGTCGCAAATTCAATTCTTTCTGAGTCATCAAATACTTCAAGCTCTTGTGATCGGTATAAATATGACATTTCTCACCAAATAGGTAGTGACGCCAAATCTTCAATGCAAACACAATCACGACTAATTCAAGGTCATGCGTCGAATAGTTCTTTTCATGCGGCTTTAACTACCTTGAAGCATAAGCAATGACCTTGCCTTCTTGCATAAGCACACAGCCCAAACCATTCAATGATGCATCACTGTAAACTATGAATTCTTTACCCGACTCAGGTTGAACTAACACTGGTGCCTCTGTCAACAATGCTTTCAACTGTTCAAAACTCTGATGGCACTTTTCTGACTACTCAAATTTAACATCTTTTTATAGTAACTTCTTCAACGGAGTCGCAACCATCGAGAAGCCTTTTACAAACCGTTTATAACATCCCGCTAGTCCCAGAAAACTGTGAACTTTAGACACATTTCTCGGAGGCTTCCATTTGAAAACAGCTGAGATCTTACTCGGGTCAACATGTATTCCCCAACTGATACAATATACCATAGAAATCCAACCTCATGAAAACTCACATTTGCTAAACTTTGCATACAATTGCTTCTCACATAGAGTCTGTAACATAATTCTCAAATGCTCGGCATGTTGTGACTCATCACATGAATAAATTAGAATGTCATTAATGAATACCACAACAAAATGATATAAATACGGTCCGAATATCCGGTTCATAAAATCCATAAATATTGCAGGAGCATTCGTTAGTCTGAAAGGCATAACTCGGACAAACTCAATGAATCATACATTCATCATTTGAGAGAAGGCTTCCCTGGCCTCTCCTCCATGACCCTCAGATATGGGTCTCGATCCTGAGGGCGCCACTCCATGAATGGAGGCTAACGCATTACTTTCTACATCATCGGCTCGATTGGAATCCATTACCATATGAAAACATGATTTAAAAACTGTCAGGAGATATCACACTATCACAGGTTAATTATGACACGTATAGTTAGACTCGCACACGCTACGTTAGTCCAAGAATCGACTAAACCGTAGCTCTGATACCAATAAATGTAACACCCCTAACCCGTATCCATTGCTGGAATAGGGTTATGGAGCATTACCAGACTTATCACTTAATCAATCATACATTTCTTATACATTTGTCATATCTAAACAAAAGTCATTCAAATTCAGTCATATAGTCCCTAACACAAGCCTTTAACTCGATATGCTTAAGTCTTAAATTCTTACCTGTATCTTTTTAGCATGAACTTGTCTTACCTTTCCTTTAGTATACTCTTTGAATTTTCCATTGAACCACTTGGAATACTAAGGATACACGGGTACCTTTCCTTTTGAAACTTAGCATTGCCATGTCTTGCCATGGTCTTACGTGGTATCCTTGCCTTATGAACTCACCAATGCCATGCCTTGGCATGGTCTTACATGGGATCTTTACCTTATAGAAACTTATCAATGCCATGTCTTGACATGGTCTTACATGATTTCCTTACACCATAATGTCATGACATTTGTATTCTACACATTCCTAAGGTTCAACCGGGACATTCTGAGATTGCTTCTCCGTCAATTCATGCTTGAGTCTTTAAATGATAAATTTACAAAATAAATATGTAAATACTGGAATTTAATAGTATTAAATGTAAAATAATAGAGTATTGCATTTATTTACCACAAACTTACCTCGGAACAAAATACGATCAACTATATTGATTTAGTCCACTATCTTTTTCTTTCCCCGGTCTAACTCCAAATTTCATTCCTCTTGATCTATACTAGCAAATTTAGCTTATTTAATACTCACATTTACTAAAACAGTCATTGACTCTAACTTTGGCAAACCTACAATTTTTGCCCCTAAAATTTTACATATTTACACATTTGCCCCAAAGCTCGAAAATTAAACTTTATCCCTTATTCTTATGTTTTATGACATGCCGATCATTTTTCCCTTCTATGACAACATCAAATTCTCGCTCTAACATGTACTTATGAACATTAGGTATTTTTACCGATTAAGCCGTTTTACTCGTTTTCACTTCAAATCGCTTAGCAAAAGTTGTTTAACATAATTTTAGATTTCATATTCTATCATAAAACATCAAAATAAACATACTTCACCTATGGGTGTTTTCCAAATATGAACCCTATGTTAAATTATTGCTAGATTAAGCTAAATCAAGTTACCGGGACTCTAAAAACGTAAAGAACATTAAAATGGGGCTTAGATGCACTTACTATGGGCTTGAGAAGTTGAAGAAACCCTAGCTATGGTGTCCCCTTTGAAATTTGTAATATCTTGAAATGGGGGTTAATTTTTAATTGAATTGTTTTGCATGTGTTTGGACTGTGGTGTTATTATTAGTAATGTTTTAGGATCTAGTTATAAGTTTAGAGCAGGCCTGAGTAGTAAGAAATTCTGTTTTTAAGCTTTAAGTAAAGGGAGCTGAAGGAGCTAGGGGTTATATGTATTTCAAGAGGGATTTTAGCACAGGATTGGGCTTGGTAAAGTGGCAAGGAGGCGCCACTTAGAGCCCTGTAAATGACGCCACTTGCAGGGGAAGGAGATCGCAGGTTCGAGCAGCAGAAATCCCACTATTTGCTTATTATTTTGACGCTAAGGAGGGGGAGGAGTTGTGTTCAGCTCAAATTCTGTCAGGTAAGGATGGACTCAGTCAAATTAATTCAAATAGGTGGCAGAGAGGAAAATTAGGAGCTTGTGGAATTCAAATTCGTTTGAATTAGTGGCCAGGAGAGATTTTAGGCGGTGGCCGAATTTTGAACTCCTGTGTGGGGGGGAGTGTTCGGTTTTGGAGAGGTGAATAGGGGGGTTGCCAAATTCCCTTAGGTGCCTAGATTGCATTTCGGCTAGCCTTTGTTTTGTGTCAAAAGCCGGAAATCCCTTTTGTACATTGCTGAAATCTCTCTATTGTACCATATTGGAGAAAGCCGAAATCTCTTTTTTGTTTTTGCACCTAGCCGAATGTCCCTCTAAGTTCTTTAGTTGTATTTTATTTCTTTTCTCCTTCTCAAAATGTTTGGATGGATTTACTCCTCTCCTATCTCCTTTTTCTTTTCCATTTTTGCTCAAAGCCGAAAGTATCCTCTTCCCTTTCATCTTTTTCTTTTTCTTCTCTCAAACTCTTTTGCCGAAACCCTCTCCACCCTTCTTTGCCGAAATCCCTCTCTTCCCTTTTCACTTTCTTTATCTTTTTCCTTTCTCCATTCTAGCCGAATCATCTTGATCACCCAACCCCTGTCGAAATTTTCTTTCTCTTTTCCACTCTAGCCGAATCTTCCTATTCTTTCTTTTAGTTGTGTTGGCCGAATTTCAGCAAAAGGTAGATCTCTTTTGGGGGATAGTTCTAATCGGTTTTGAGGGGTAAGTGTTTATGGCCGAATATCTTTTGTTTTGTTTCTCTTTTCTTTATCGTTTCTAATGGAAGTAGAAGCCGATTTCAGCATTTGTCAGCAAGGTCTCTAACCACCTTTGAAAACTGATTTCCCCTAGGTACTTCGGGATCTTAGAAGGAGTAGATCTAATCCCTCTATTCTCTGGCAATCGGTTTGGTAAGTTAAATGTAAGGATCTATATTGGTTCATCAATTTTTTAAGTTGTGAAAAGCCGAAGGATACTGAGACTAAAGCCTTGTTGTTGGCCGAATGTAGGGTGAGGATCAAGTATCGCATATTTTTGGTGTGGTGATTTGTTTCGTAAGGCAAAAGGTAAGGTGGTGTTGTTTATACATTATCCCACCCTTCGGGATTTGTTGGTGTGGCCGAATGGCCTTGTTAATAGTCTTGTGATTTGGTCGAATGTAGGGCAAAGGGATCTAGTGCAGTAGATCGGGTCTTCGAGATTTAGGGCTTGCGTTAGTAACAGGTATGTAACTTACACACTTTATAATTAAGTAAATATATTTTAATAACCTGAATGTGTTAAAGTCGAAACAGTGTGGATAAAGGTATGATACCCTATGGGTATGAGCAAGGATTCGGGTAAGTCCGTTTCGATATGAGTTTTGCTATTTAATGCATGATAGTATGATTTATGACATATTTGCTATGTGATTCATAATAAAGCATGATGGCATGATTTGCATGAGTATGGCATGATGATGGGTGATATGAGAGGAGGGGGAAGATGATATCCATGACTTTGGGTCACCAGAGGTTTGGCACCTCCAGTGGTTTGGTACCATAGATTATCTTGTGACTTTGGGTCACCAGAGGTTTGGCACCTCATAGCGACTTGTCCAACTGGCTTAGCACCACAGTCGGTTGGCCCTATAGTTGATATTTTGGGATCGTCGCCAGTGATTTGGTATCACACGTGGGTTGGCCCCACACTTGGTATATTGATATTTTGTGACTTTGGGTCACGAGAGGTTTGGCACCGCATAGCGACTTGTCCCAGTGGCTTAGCACCACAGTGGGTTGGCCCCACACATGATATTACGGGATTGTCGCCAGTGATTTGGTATCACAACGTGGGTTGGCCCCACAGATGGATTATTCGTGACTTTGGGTCACCAGTGGCTTGGCACCACATTATTATTGGATATCGTGACTTTGGGTCACCAGTGATTTGGCACCACCAGTGGGTTGGTACCGCACGGGGTAGAAAAGGAGTTATGGATGGCTAGGTTTGGATGCATTATTTATATTGCTTGGTTATGATTTGTGTAAGTATGTTGCATTAATGGGGAAGAGGATTTATGCACTGAGTCATGGTGACTCACCTTCTCCCTTATCTTTTCAGGTGACTCGTAGATTGCGGATGAGGAGTCGAATGGACTCGAGGTGGCCATGCATTAAAACACTTGGTATTACTTGGATTTTGAATTGGGTATTTATTTTCCTTTCGGTTTTATTTGGGTTTGTAATAAGGCCTTTGATTATATTTTTGGATTATTTATGTTTTGGATGGTTTTAAATATGGCTAAATAAGTTATTTGATTAATTTAATAACTTGAACGTAAGGTTTTCTACACTACAAAACGAAATGGTTTTCAAATCTTTACCATCGGGTAACATAAATTAATTGATAACAACAACATCTCGAATGGATTTCAAACTTAAGTTTTTCACACTTAATTCAAACGATTCCAAATTAACTAAGCAAGAATCAATCGAGTTTTTATGGCATAAACATTTTCTAAACCTATGGATCGACAACTGAGTTTTTAAGATAAATTCCCGAGATTTCAAAGTAAACTATCAGTTTGCAAATAATCATGCCCAAGATTTCTACAAGTATAAAACAACAAAGGGGTTTCCACTCAAATTTTAACCGGTAACCTGTTTTCTCCAAAATGTTTTTCCTCTGTGACATGCCAGATTCGGTCGTGGTGTGTTGACCGGGTTTGGGGTGTTACAATTGTGGTATCAGAGCCAAGTTCAAAGGCTCGACTGTGGGCCTGAGGCCCAAAATGTTTTAAAAGCATGGTTTTCAATGTTTTGTTTGAAAATATATGGTTTGAAAGGCATGGCACCGAGTCTCCATCACCAATCCGCCCAGGTAAGTACCCCTCACTATTGTTTGTGATTTTTAGATAATATAAACTTTGAATGAGTAGTGATAGTGGACTACCCTAGAGACTGAAACTGATAGAACTCTAATGACTTGTGAAAACAAAACTCCTTTAAAAAGAATTATTCATAAGACTGTGCTTTAAAGACAGTGGAATAATTACTAATGCATAAAACTTCTAAATCAGATAAGTCGAGACTTTAGTTAAGAGCACTCGAGGTGGTCGTGGTCGTAATACACGTGGACATGGTCGGGGTAGGATGACAGTGTCTGAACTAGTAGGGTCTGGTCAGGGGTCAGAGAGTGAGATACCAGCACCACCACCAGCTGTAGGTGGTGACTTTCAGGTCGCAAGCAATGCTGCGAGTTCTTGAGAAGGTAGCTGGAGTAGGTAGAGGCGCGGGAGCTCAGAAATCTGTACCTGAGCGACTCCTAGCCAATGGAGCTGAGGTGTTTCGAGGTGTTTCTGGTGTGGCTCCTAGTACGGCTGAGTATTGGTTAGAGGCGACGGAGTGAATCATGGATGATTTGGACCTGACTGCTGAGGAAAAGCTGAAAGGAATAGTGTCACTTCTCCGGGATGAGTCATACTAGTGGTAGCTCACAGTTCGGGATAGTGCTGCAGTGGAAGATCTCACTTGGGATTATTTTAAGGCCACTTATCAGAAGAAGTACGTTGGCTCTAGCTACATTGATACGCAGCGGAAGGCATTTCTGAGGTTAGTTCAGGGGAGTAAGTCTGTATCAGAATACGAGGCAGAGATCTTAAGGTTGAGCTGAGTTGGTGTGCTAAGGGCATCGTGGCTATTGAACACGAGCGATGTGTCCGGTTTGAGGACGGTCTGAGAGATGAGCTGAGGTTGTTGATTGCTCCATAGCAGGAGCGTGAGTTTGCTGTCCTGATAGAAAAGGCTAAGGTAGCCGAAGGGGTTAAGGAGTCTGTGAGGCAGAATCTGGACAAAAATAGACATAAGAGAGGTTTTGGATCATCGGGGTCAGTCGGTAATTCTCAAAAAAGGGCTAGGCGGAGTGGGGTCGAAATCGATCTGGTAGGTCTGTTCTTCGCTAATCGTGACCAGTAGCAGATGTAATCGATGTGGGAAATCTCATTGGGGAGGATGTTGGACTGGTGGAAAAGGATGTTTTGAGTGTGGCTCATCGGACCATCGTGTGAGGGGACTCGTCCGTAAGTTAGCCAAGATTCGATCCTAAGGGTCGTGCGCCGTGCTCGGTTCGAGAATGAAGGACCGCCACCGCAGAGGGGTCGTGGTAATGGCAGAGGAGGTAATGGTTCTGGTCGAGGCCGCGGAGCACCCGGCAGAGGTGCAGGCAACACTGAGGCAAGACAGCCTGGATTGGTGTATACAGCGAGGCGTCGAGAGGAGGCGGCACGCACTGCACGTCATAATCGGTAATGCGTTCTTAATCTTTGGATTTCCATATACTGCTTTGATTGATGTGGGTTTGACACATTCATATGTTGCTAGTAGCATAGTAGAGACCATGAACCTAGACTTTGAGACTACTTATAGGGAGATGACAGTAATTAGCCCTCTAGGTCACTCTATAGAAGTGAATAAGCTGTATAGGGATGTACCTCTAGAACTCCAAGGGGTAGTGTTTGTAGCTGATCTGATGGAACTGCCGTTTGGGGAGTTTGATCTGATTCTTGGGATGGACTGGTTGGTTAAGTACCAGGCAAGTTTGGACTGCGCTGCTAAGCTCATGGTTCTGAAGACGGTTGAGGGTGACGAGGTGGTTATGATAGGTAACAGAAGAGATTATCTATCCAACGTGGTATCTACGTTGAAAGCTGAGAAGATGGTCAGGAAGGGCTGTGAAGCATTTATGGTTCATGAGTGTGCCTTGGAGGCTAAGGAGTCTGCTATAGGGAATGTCTGAACAGTAAAGGAATTTGCTAATGTATTTCCAGAGGAGCTTCCGAGACTGCCACTGGATCGTAAGGTTGAATTTGGCATAGATCTGTTACCCGGAACTGCGCCAGTGTCTATTGCTCCGTATAGGATGGCGCCAAAAGAACTAGTGAAACTAAAGGCTCAGATTCAGGAGTTGTTGGATCGAGGTTTTATCAGGCCAAGTGTTTCACCTTGGGGAGCGCCGGTTCTCTTTGTCAAGAAGAAAGATGGTACAATGCGGATGTGCATAGACTACCGCCAGTTGAATAAGCTGACGATCAAAAACAAGTATCCGTTGCCCTAAATAGATGACTTGTTTGACCAGCTTAAGGGTGCATCAATATTCTCAAAGATTGATTTGAGGTCTGGGTATCATCAGCTAAAGGTGAAAGAGGCTGATATCCACAAGACGGCGTTTCGTACTCGGTATGGGCACTACGAGTTTCTGGTAATACCGTTTGGGTTGACTAACGCGCCGGTGGCATTCATGGACATGATGAACTGGGTATTCCAGCGGTATTTGGATCAGTTTGTCGCAGTATTCATAGACGACATCTTGGTATACTCAAAGACAGAGGAGGAGCATGATGCGCATTTGCGAGTAGTGTTGCAGATTCTGAGGGAAAAGTAGCTATATGCTAAGTTTAGTAAGTGCGAGTTCTGGCTTAGGGAAGTGACTTTCTTGGGTCATGTAGTATCAGCTGAGGGGATTAGGATGGATCTTCAAAAGATTGAGGCAGTGTTGGATTGGAAGCCGTGTAACACCCCAAACTCGGCCCATTCGCTATGACCGAATTTGAAATGCCACTGCAGAAATCGTTTGAAAAACTTTTGACTTAGAGATTAAAAACATAAATTTTTGTTGTCTTTACTAAAACATTGTGTAATTAAAGTTCCAAATAAAATTAAGTTGTTTAAAATAAAACATTTTCAAATAATAATATAATCGACAATCCAACTTAAAACATAATAAAAGTCCATAAATACTTTAAATGGCCCTTATTACAATAAATAACCTTTCATAAAAAAAATGTGTAAAACAAATAAATTTATCTTCTGCATGGGCCACCTCGTATCCACTCCAACCCGGTCCAAGCTTTATGCATCACCTGTAAGGTTTGAGAAAAATTTGGGTGAGTCACACAGACTCAGTGCATGGTTATTACACATGTCCCCACATATGGGCTTGGCCCAATTCCACACAGTCCACACACATAAATATGCAAAATGAAGCCCAACCCAACCTAGTGTCCATCCGTTACACCTACCTTAGCAGACTCCCTGCCCAAGGCCGTGGCTAATCCACCGATCACATAGTGATCCACATATCTTACCTTGGCAAACTTGCTGCCCAAGGCCGTGGCTAAGCCACCGATCACATAGTGATCCACATATCTGTATCCACGAGGTGACTCGAGGTCATCCTCAATTTACGGTGATGCATACAGCTATCATCGGCCGAGATGTGGCACCTAGCCAACACCTCCCTTGATGAAGCACATAGCTAACATCAAGCGCCAATGTAGCACAAGGCTAACATTAGAGCACGTACATAAAGTACACCCTTTCCTTCGATAGTCACATCCCAAGTCCCATGCATATATATATGTGTATCATGGCAACATATCACTAGAACAATAATGCATCACATGCCATCACATTTCATATATTCATCAATGATCATTTAATATCGTAATTCACTGACCTGAGTATTCGATCACCCACCACGGGTATTCACAATCTTAGCCCTTAATTCGGCTACCATTAACATCATATCACATATACATAAATATAACACATACACACAATCAAGAGATAGTACGATAACTACGCACCTGATAACAGTGAGATCTATACTTTCCCGCTGTCGATACCTAAATATTTATCACTCTTGATTAGAACACTAACATTCATAAAACTATACAAATGATAAGTAATCTAAATCCTTACCCTCGGAATCCCGAACAACAACTATATGCGATTTCACTCCAATTGATGGTTCATAACCTGATGAAGAACCACGAACAAATAATGGCTTGGGAGTACGTACGACTTCAAATAATCGATCTTCGCTGGCAAAGGGTCTACATCCCGGTGGAAAGTCTCAGACTTCCGACACAGCCCTTCGTTTGAAATTTGAGGGTATAGTAGAACCACCCTTCTTCCAAACACTATTTACCGCTCTTTTTGAACCCATTCTTGATTGCCCCAAAATCTAACGTTCACAGAAAAAAATAATAATAATAGTCGAGCGATAGAGTCCCCAAAATTGATTGCTTCCAAAGTCCCAAAGACTCTATCTTCCAAAACCAATTATAAAAACCAAAAGAAAACCTACTCTTGTTGATATTCGGCCAAAATAATTCAAGAAGAAAATGTAAAGTTTCGGCTATGGTTTTGAAAGAAGAAAGCAATTGATATGTGGATGAAAAGAAGTAAAGTACGTGAGTGGCAAAGAAAATCAAAATGAGAGAGAGGATTCGGCTAGAGTGAAAAAGAAGAAGAAAAAGAAAAGTAAAATTGAAGAGAGAAATTCGGCAAAGAAAAGTGAAGAGGATTTCGGCTCAAGAGTTTGAAAGAAGAAAAGAAAGAGATGAAAGAGAGGAGATAGATACTTTTGGCTTTGAGCAAAGAAATGGCAAAGAAAAAGAAAGATATGGGAGAGTATGGTTTCGGTTTCCAAGAAGAAAAAGAGAAAAGAAACAAATGTAATTTGGCTTAAAGACCAAGTGAGTAAATCATCAATTCTACTTAGGTTATCGGGTTTGTTTCAACCAAAGGCATTAGGAAGAAAATGACAAAGCAAAGGGAGATTTTGGCTTGACACAAAAACAAAGACTAACACCTACAAAACTAGCCGAAAATGTCACCTAACTACAAAGAAGTTTCGGCACCCTTTTTCCCCCTACACAAATCAAAAATTCGGCAACCATACTTTTACCAACAATTCAAAGTAATTTTGAATTAAACACACTCCTAATTTTCTCCCTATTTCCTCCTATTCACTCACAAAACTTAAGCCAACCTCCTTAGTCCATGAAACCGTCCACATTCATGGACAAATAGCCATTAAAAAGCTTCCAAAAACCTCACCTTAAACCAAGCCTTATGTCCCCTATCCTTCCTTAATCCATATGATTCCTTTCCCAAAGTTCAAGCTTTCCTAAATTACTATTCAACTTGCCATAAAAATTGAAAGTCCAACTTACCTTAATTAGAGTTGACCGACACTTAATGCTAGGATACATAAAATAAAGTCTTCAAAATACTCTCCAAGCAACTCGAACCACTTCCCTCAAGCAACTCTTCCTACGTCCTAACCATCTTGCCACTAGCTCCTCATGTGCTAAAATTTAACACTTAAATTAACTTAAGTGTCAAGCTTATCTAATCCACTTCACTAAATTTTTAATACTAATAATTATTCTAACTTCATAAATAAAATCAAGCCTTCACAAGACTATGCTAAACACACAAACAATCCTACCCAAGCTAACACAAGTAACTAGATAACACACAAAATTTACTAAAGCCCATGGCCTAATCGGCCGATCCTATTAAGCCCAATTTCAGGATGTTACAAGCCGCCTAAGTTAGTGGCTGAGATTCGGAGTTTTCTAGGTTTGACAGGGTATTACCGAAGATTTGTAGAGGGATTTTCTTTGATCGCAGCACCGATGACCAAGTTGTTAAGGAAAGGAGTTCCATTTGTGAGGACTGAGAAGCAGCAAGATAGTTTCGACAAGCTAAAGATGATTTTAACTGAAGCTCCGGTGTTGATTCAGCCTGAGGCGGGAAAGGAATTCACGGTATATTGCGATGCATCACATACGGGCTTGGGATGTGTGCTGATGCAGGAAGGGAAGGTAGTGGCTTATGCATCTCGACAGCTGAGACCGCATGAAGTTAACTATCCGACGCATGACTTGGAGTTAGCTGCAGTGGTCTTCGCTTTAAAAATATGGAGACACTATTTGTACGGAGAAAGGTCGATAGTCTATACAGATCACAAGAGTCTGAAGTACCTTTTGACTCAGAAGGATTTGAACTTCAAGCAGTGCAGGTGGATTGAGTTGTTGAAGGACTACGACTATTCGACTGAGTATCATCCGGGCAAGGCTAACGTAGTGGCAGACGCGTTAAGCCGTAAGGTTGTATCAGACTTAAGAGCGATGTTTGCCCATCTTAGCTTGTATGACGATGGGAGTATTCTGGCAGAATTGCAGGTTAAGCCGACTTGGGTTGAGCAGATCAAGGAGAAACAGTTAGAGGATGAGGATTTGAATGCGCGGAGGTTGCAAGTTCAGAATGGTGGTTTGGAGGATTACAGTTTGTCTAGTGATGGAGTGTTGTGTTTCCAAGGGATAGCTTGTATGCCGAAGGATGTCGAGTTAAGGCAGAGGATTCTTCAGGTTGCACATAGCAGCCCATACGCTATGTATCCTAGAGGTAGCTAGATGTATCGGGATTTGAGAAAGTAGTTTTGGTGGCCAGGTCTGAAGCAGGAAGTAACTGAGTTTGTGGGTAAGTGTCTGACGTGTCAGCAGGTCAAGGCTGAACATCAGTTGTCGTCAGGTTTACTTCAGCCGGTGAAGATTCCACAGTGGAAGTGGGAAAGGATCACTATGGATTTCGTCAGTGGATTACCCCTTACGCCTAGCAAGAAGGACTCAGTTTGGGTGCTTGTGGATCGTCTGACTAAATCAGCTCACTTTATACCGGTAAGGGTTGATCACTCGCTTCAGAAGTAAGCTAAGCTGTATATGTCAGAGATAGTGAGGTTGCATGGTGTGCCAGTATCGATCATCTCTGATAGGGATCCAAGATTTACGTCGAGGTTTTGGAGAGCGCTACATCAGGCTTTGGGTACACGCTTGGATTTCAGTACGGCATTTCATCCATAGTCTGATGGGCAGTCGGAAAGGGTTATATAGATTTTAGAGGATATGCTGAGAGGTTGTGTTTTGGACTTCAAAGGTAGCTGGGAAGAGTTTTTACCATTAGCTGAGTTCGCATACAACAATAGTTATCAAGCAAGCATTAAGATGGCACCATATGAGGCGTTGTATGGTAGGAAGTGTCGCACACCTACATGTTGGACAGAGTTGGGGGAACGTCAGATGTTGGGACCAAAGTTGGTTGCAGAGACTGAGGACAAGGTTACGTTGATTCAGGCTCGATTGAAGGAAGCTTTGGACAGGCAGAAGTCATATGCCAATCTCAAGCGGAGGGATATAGAATTTGCCGTGGGTGATAAGGTCTTTCTGAAGGTCTCGCCATGGAAGAAGGTATTGAGGTTTGGAAGAAAAGGCAAGTTAAGTCCAAGGTTTATTGGGCCGTATAAGGTGTTGAGACGAGTGGGACCAGTAGCCTATCAGCTTGAGTTGCCAGCAGAGCTAAGTCAGATTCACGATGTGTTCCATGTTTCCATGCTTAGACGATATCATTCAGATCCATCGCATGTTGTAGCAGTGGAAAAAATAGAGGTGAGTCCGGATTTGACCATGGAAGAGGAACCAGTGCAGATTCTGGATCGAGATGTGAAAGTTTTGCGTAAGAAGTCCGTTCCACTGGCGAAAGTATTATGGCGAAATCATGGCGTGGAAGAAGCTGCATGGGAACCAGAGGATGTCATGAGACAGCAATACCCTCAACTCTTTTGACCAGGTAATTTCGAGGCCAAAATTATTTTTAAGGGGGGTAGAACTGTAATATCTTGAAATGGGGGTTAATTTTTAATTGAATTGTTTTGCATGTGTTTGGACTGTGGTGTTATTATTAGTGATGTTTTAGGATCTAGTTATAAGTTTAGAGCAGGCCTGAGTAGCAAGAAATTTTGTTTTTGAGCTTTAAGTAAAGGGAGCCGAAGGAGCTAGGGGTTATATGTATTTCAAGGGGGATTTTAGCACAGGATTGGGCTCGGTAAAGTGGCAAGGAGGTGCCATTTAGAGCCCTGTGAATGGCGCCACTTGCAGGGGAAGGAGATCACAGGTTCGAGCAGCAGAAATCCCACTATTTGCTTATTATTTTGACGCCAAGGAGGGGGAGGAGTTGTGTTCAGCTCAAATTTTTTCAGATAAGGATGGACTAAGTCAAATTAATTCAAATAGGTGGCAGAGAGGAAAATTAGGAGCTTGTGGAATTCAAATTCGATTGAATTAGTGGCCAGGAGAGATTTTAGGTGGTGGCCGAATTTTGAATTCTTGTATGGGGGGGAGTGTTCAGTTTCGGAGAGGTGAGTAGGGCGGTTGCCGAATTCCCTTAGGTGCCTAGATTGCATTTCGGCTAGCCTTTGTTTTGTCTCAAAAGCCAAAAATCCCTTTTGTGCATTGCCGAAATCTCTCTAGTGTACCATATTGGGGAAAGCCGAAATCTCCATTTTGTTTTTGCACCTAGCCGAATGTCCCTCTAAGTTCTTTAGTTGTATTTTATTTCTTTTCTCCTTCTCAAAGTGTTTGGCTAGATTTACTCCTCTCCTATCTCCTTTTTCTTTTCCATTTTTTGCTTAAAACCGAAAGTATCCTCTTCCCTTTCATCTTTTTCTTTTTCTTCTCTCAAACTCTTTTGCCGAAACCCTCTCCACCCTTCTTCGCCGAAATCCCTCTCTTCCCTTTTCACTTTCTTTTTCTTTTTCTTTTCCTTTCTCAATTCTAGCCGAATCATCTTGATCACCCAACCCCTGTCGAAATTTTCTTTCTCTTTTCCACTCCAGTCGAATCTTCCTATTCTTTCTTTTAGTTGTGTTGGCCGAATTTCAGCAGGAGGTAGATCTCTTTTGGGGGTTGGTTCTAATCGGTTTTGAGGGGTAAGTGTTCATGGCCGAATGTCTTTTGTTTCGTTTCTCTTTTCTTTGTCGTTTCTAATGGAAGTAGAAGCAAATTTCGACATTTGTCAGCAATGTCTCTCACCACCTTTGAAAACCGATTTCTCCTAGGTACTTCGGGATCTTGGAAGCAGTGGATTTAAGCCCTCTATTCTCTGGCAATCGGTTTGGTAAGTTAAGTAGTAAGGATCTATATTGGTTCATCAATTCTTTAAGTTGTGAAAAGCCGAAGGCTATTGAGACTAAAGCCTTGTTGTTGGTCGAATGTAGGGTGAGGAGCAAGTATCGCATATTTTGGGTGTGGTGATTTGTTTCTTAAGGCAGAAGGTAAGGTGGTGTTGTTTATATGTTATCTCACCCTTCGGGATTTGTTGGTGTGGCCGAATGGCCTTGTTAATAGTCTTGTGATTTGGTCGAATGTAGGGCAAAGGGATCTAGTGCAGTAGATTGGGTCTTCGAGATTCAGGGCTTACATTAGTAACAGGTGTGTAACTTACACACTTTATAATTAAGTAAATATATTTTAATAACTTGAATGTGTTAAAGTCGAAACAGTGTGGATAATGGTATGATACCCTATGGGTATGAGCAAGGATTCGGGTAAGTCCATTTCGATATGAGTTTTGCTATTTAATGCATGATAGTATGATTTATGACATATTTGCTATGTGATTCATAATAAAGCATGATGGCATGATTTGCATGATTATGGCATGATGATAGGTGATATGAGAGGAGGGGGAAGATGATATCCGTGACTTTGGGTCACCAGAGGTTTGGCACCTCCAGTGGTTTGGTACCACAGATTATCTTGTGACTTTGGGTCACTAGAGGTTTGGCACCTCATAGCGACTTGTCCCAGTGGCTTAGCACCATAGTGGGTTGGCCCCACAGTTGATATTTTGGGATCGTCGCCAGTGATTTGGTACCACACGTGGGTTGGCCCCACACTTGGTATATTGATATTTTGTGACTTTGGGTCACCAGAGGTTTGGCACATTATAGCGACTTGTCCCAGTGGCTTAGCACCACAGTGGGTTGGCCCCACACATGATATTACGGGATTGTCACTGGTGATTTGGTATCACAACGTGGGTTGGCCCCACAGATGGATTATTCGTGACTTTGGGTCACCAGTGGTTTGGTACCACACGGGGTAGAAAAAGAGTTGTGGATGGCTAGGTTTGGGTGCATTATTTATATTGCTTGGCTATGATTTGTGTAAGTATGTTGCATTAATCGGGAGGAGGATTTATGCACTGAGTCATGGTGACTCACATTTTCCCTTATCTTTTCAGGTGACTCGTAGATTGCGGATGAGGAGCCGGATGGACTCGAGGAGGCCATGCATTAAAACATTTGGTATTACTTGGATTTTGAATTGGGTATTTATTTTCATTTCGGTTTTATTTGGGTTTGTAATAAGGCCTTTGATTATATTTTTGGATTATTTATGTTTTGGATGGTTTTAAATATGGCTAAATAAGTTATTTGATTAATTTAATAACTTGAACGTAAGGTTTTCTACACTACAAAACGAAATGGTTTTCAAATCTTTACCATGGGGTAACATAAATTAATTGATAACAACAACATCTCGAATGGATTTCAAACTTAAGTTTTTCAGACTTAATTCAAACGATTCCAAATTAACTAAGCAAGAATCAATCGAGTTTTTATGGCATAAATGTTTTCTAAACCTATGGATCGACAACTGAGTTTTTAAGATAAATTCCTGGGATTTCAAAGTAAACTATCGGTTTGCAAATAATCATGCCCAAGATTTCTACAAGTATAAAACAACAAAGGGGTTTCCACTCAAATTTTAACCGGTAACTTGTTTTCTCCAAAACGTTTTCCTCTGTGACATGCCAGATTCAGTCGTGGTGTGTTGACCAGGTTTGGGGTGTTACAAAATTTCTGCCTAATGAAGAATATGGACAACATTTTGCCATCTTTTTCTCTTTTAATTCCTTTTTAATTCCAAATGACCAAAATCCCGTTCATTAAAAATTTAGTTATTTTTATCTATGTCTGTCCATTTTTGTCCATGGAAAATATAATGGTCTAATTACCATTTAAGGACTCCTACTTCAAACCCCCATTTCAATCAAGTACTCTATGAATTAGAACCCCTATTTAGCAACTTTTGCGAACAAGTCCTAATAGGCAATTTAAGCATGCAATCAACAAAATTTCTTATTGATACTCTAACACATGTATTTAATCACTCAGTAAATCATAATAATTAATCATAATAAACTTTTCTGTCTCAGATCCATTGTTTCGCAACCACTGTTCCATTTAGGCCCTATTTCGGGATGTTACATTTCTCCCCCTTAGGTATTTTCGTCCCCAAAAATCTTACCTATGAAGGGATTTGGGTACTATTTTCGCATAGTCTCTTCGGGCTCCCATGTAGCCTCATCTACCCCATGCCTATTCCATAATACTTTCATAAGTGCAATACTTTTGTTCCTTAATTGCATAACCTCTCGAGCTGGAATTTTTACTGGCTCTTCACCATAAGTCATATATGGTTGAATCTCAACCTCTGTCTACGAAATCACATGCGACAAATCTGAACGATAACGACTTATCATAGACACATGAAACACATCATGAACCATCTGTACTATCTCTTTAGAAACAAACTCTAAAATATCTCTTTTCATTCTTGCCCACTAATACATTTTCTTCAGATCATTATACATCTTTGTACTATCTGGGTGAATAGACAAAGAACTACCATGTGCTTCCTGTAAGATCTTCCGAATAAGCTCATCATTCTTTGGTACACATACCCTGTCTTTGAGCATCAAACAATTGTCAGAACCGATCTAAAAATCAGACTCTACACCTGACTCGCAATGGAATCTTTTGGCTTGCAACTCACTGTCATCATTCTAAGCTTCACAAATTTCTTCAAGAAACATCGGTTTAGCTCTAACTCAGCTAAGACAGAACCATCATCTGATAAGGCCAAACTAGTGTGCATAGCTCTTAATGCAAATAAAGATTTTCTACTCAAAGCATCAACAACAACATTTGCCTTACCCGGGTGATAATCGATCACTAGCTCATAATCTTTAATCAACTCTAACCATCTTATTTGCCTCAAGTTTAGATCTTTCTAAGTCATCAAGTATTTCAAACTTTTATGATCAGTGAATATTCGGCGTTTCTCACCATACAAGTAATGTCTCCAAATTTTCAATGTAAATACAATAGCAGCTAGCTCTAAATCATGTGCCAAATAATTTTTCTTATGCGGCTTTAACTATCTAGAGGCATAAGCAATTACCCTTCCTTCCTGCATAAGTACATAGCCTAGTCCATTCAAGGATGCATCACTGTAAATCACAAACTCTTTACCCGGTTCTGGTTGTACTAAGACAGTACCTTCAGTCAACAATGCTTTTAACTTGTCAAAACTTTGCTGACACTTCTCAGTCCATTCAAACTTGACAGCTTTCTGTAGCAATCTTGTCAATGGAGTAGCTATCATGGGAAATCCCTCTACAAATCGTCTATAATAACCGGCAGGACCAAGAAAACTTCTGACCTCTGATACATTCCTAGGAGGCTTCCAATCAATAATGGCTGAAATCTTGCTCGGATCAACTCTAATACCTTCACTCGAGAAAATATGTCCAAGAAAATAAACTTCCCATAACCAGAACTCACTTTTGCTGAACTTGGCATAAAGTTGATTATCTCTCAAAGTCTGTAAAACTATTCTCAAATGCTCTGTACGCTCAATCTCATCTTGAGAATAAATCAAGATGTCATCAATGAACAAAACTACAAACTTGTCCAAGTAAGGTCTAAAAATTCGGTTCATTAAATCCATGAAAATGGAAGGATCATTAGTTAAGCCAAATGGCATCACAAGAAACTCATAGTAACCATACCTAGTTCAGAAAGCAGTCTTCGCAACATCTGACTCTTTAACTCACTACTGATAGTATTCGGATCTCAAACCTATCTTGGAAAACACAGTGGCTACCTTCAATTGATCAAACAAATCATCTATTCTAGGTAGTGGATATTTGTTCTTGATGGTTACCTTGTTAAGCTGTTCATAGTCTATGCACAATCTCATTAAACCGTCTTTCTTTTTCACAAATAACACTGGTGCACCCCATAGTGAACAACTACGTCTTCCAAAGCCTTTATCAGTTAATTCCTGTAGCTGATCTTTCAATTCTTTCAATTCCATCGAAGCCATTCTATAAGGAGCAATAAAAATAGGTGTAGTACCTGAAATCGATTCAATACCAAACTTAACTTCTCTGTTAGGAGGCAAACCTGATAGTTCTTCCGAAAACACATTAGGAAACTCATTTACCACAGGCACTAATTCAATTTTCAATTCTAAATCTTTAGTATTCAACACAAAAGCAAGATAAGCTTTATATCCTTTCCTCAAGCATTTCCGAGGAGACATAACAGAAATCATGGTAATTGAACTATCTGACTCATATCAATTAACTCAAAGAATTACACCATTTTTACATTTCAGTTCAACGAATTTCTTTCCATAATTCACTATCATATCATGTGTACTTAACCAATCCATACCAAGAATCACATCAAACTCATCAAATGGCAATAGCATGAGATCGGTTGAAAAACAGTAACCTCTAATCATCAAAGGGTAATTTTTACATACTTTGTTTACTAACACATACTGACCTAATGGATTCGATACTTTAATCACAATTCCCATAAACTCTATGGGCATGTTGATGCTAGGCATCAATTTCATGCAAACATAGGAATGGGTTGAACCCAGATCAATCAAAGTAATAACATTAACATCATGACGAGAAAATGTACCCGTAATTACGTTGGGGGAAGCTGCCTCTTCACGAGCACGGATAGTATAAGTCATTGCGGGTGCTCTAACATTTGATCTCATTGCTGAATCTCTAAATGTACCTCTACTGCCCCTATTCCTAGATTTCTCTAAGGTCTGCCTCTAACGGGGCATTGCCTGACCTTACACTTGGTATTATTTCTCTTTTAACCATCCTCTCGAATGAAATGATCCAGTGTACCACATCGGAAACAACCAGTCTCAATTGCTTGACATTGACTTGGGTGATGTCGACCACATTGAGGACAATTGGGTCTATCAGGCTGAATACTGCCAACACTCACAATCAAAGTGGTTTGAGCTTTCGGACCCATAAATCTTCTATCTCTGTTTTGGCTAGATTACCCTACTAAAAATTACATATCGTAGAGAACTCTCTATGCATCTTGGATGTAGACTGAAACGACTTGCTCATCTATTTTTTCTTCGTATTTTGCATCTCAATTTTAGCTTTACCCTTTTCCTTGCAACAACTCCTCTGCCTTACAGGCTCATTCAACTAAAACAACAAACTTTTTTATCTCTAGAACAACAAATTGACAGTCGGAATCATCATTGAGCCCATTCTCAAATCTTTTGCACATGATAGCCTCTGTAGACACACACTCTCGAGCATAATTGCGAAGTCTGAAAAATTCACGTTCATACTCAGTCACAGTCATCTTACCCTGTTTTAACTCAAGGAACTCTTTTCTTTTCTAGTCAATGAATCTCTGACTGATGTATTTCTTATGGAACTCCTCCTGAAAGAAATCCCAAGTAACTCTTTCTTTCGATACTACTAACAAAAGTGTCTTCCACCACTAGTAGGCCGAATCTCTAATAAGTGACACCACACACTTAATACACTCTTCCGGTGTGTAGGATAATTCGTCAAAGACTCTGATAGTATTCTCGAGCCAAAATTCAACTTTCTTTGCATCATCATCTTCGGTAGCCCGAAACTCTTCGGCCCTTTATTATCTAATCTTGACAATGGGTGGCTTCTCTCTTCTGACTGTAACTGTGACTGGGGAAGCTACATGGGTGGTCTGAGGATCATGAGGGGGTGGAGGTCTAATGGCTGGATTCGTACGAACTAACTTGGCAAATCATTCATTCATAACTTGGAAGAAGGCTTCTCAAGCCCCTCCCCCCTGACTAACTATAATATGCTTTTCATTACTATCTGGTGGCACCGTCCCTTCTGCAAGAGCGAGCGTATTACTCTCTACATCATTTGCACTAGCTCGTTTGGGATCCATAACTATAAAAGAAAAACATTTTTAAAATCATCATGAGTTGTCACACCAACAAAATATAAGTATGGCATGTATAGCTAGACTCTTACTCATACTGAATATTCTGAGAACCAACTAAACTCTTGCTCTGATACCAATAAATGTAACACCCCTTACCCGAGACCGTTGCCAGAGTCGAGTACGAGGCATTACCAGACTTAACTTACTAGTTCGGGGCATAAAAATTAATTTTAAAATTAATTCCTTCACATACATCCAATATGTTCCCAAAAAGGGCCTTCGTGGCACTAAAACATGCAATTGAAACAGTTCAGGACCAAACCAGAAACATTAAAAAATTTTCTGATTTCTTAAACAAATCAAAACAATTTATTTCTCTATTCATAATGAAACTATCCATTTTCATCATAGTCACTAAATTGACTATAACTCGACTTACGAAACGTGAAATTTAGATCCATAATTTTTCCTTGAAACTAGACTCATATATCTTCTTACTATAATTTTTCTAGAATTTTTAGTGCGGCCAATTAGTATACTTTATTAGTTAAAGTCCCCCCTATTACATTGTCTGACAATTCTAACCCCTCTTCACTAAAAATCAATTATCTTATAATATAAAATTCTTTTGCTTACTGATCGCTGAAATCAGAGCTTTAAAAATTTATAAAAGAATGATCGAACCCGGAAACTAACTCTGACAACGATTAAAGGCAAGTGTACCTATCGGACAGTAGTATAGCTTAGGCAAGATCGGATTGTCGAACCCAAAGGAACTAAAAGTATTAATACTAACTTTCTTTTTATTATTTAGCCTTAAAAATAAAGTGAAGTTGTTTTTACACTAAATTAATGACGACTAAGCTAAGGACACAAAGACAAAAAGAACGAATTGGGAAAATAACTTGAAGAAAAAGTCAATTGATCACGACGATACCCTCAGGAAGAATCCACCTAGACTTCACCTGTTACTTAACCCTGAATCATATGATTTATTTACTTAGCTTGATCCGTGAGACTCCCTAACGTATATTAAACCCTTTCTTGAGGCGAATAACGTCTAACCCTAGGTTAATTAGTGGAACTCTCGTTCTCTTATAATAATCCACTAGAATAGCAGTAAATCGATCTATGGATTCCCATATTAGGTTTCACCCTAATCAGGCAAAATATCATCACCCTATCTCTAGGCGTGCGATCAACTCCGCTTAATTACGCTAGGTCTACTCTTAAGCAGGGTCTATTCCTCCTCCACCTAAGCATATCATATTTAGATTAAGCATGCATAATTAAGAACAAACTAAGTATTTATCATATAATTCAAAAATCAAATAACAAGATTCATCTAGGTTTCATCCCCTTCAGGTATCTGAGGGGTTTAGATCATAATGAATAAAGAAAACATCTCAAGAGAAAAGATAAAACAAAACATAAGAAATCCCTAAGACTCCCTAAAGGAATTGAAGGAGAATTCATTGCCTCTTGAGTATAATTCGCTTCTTGGGATGGATCAACTAGCTAACTTCTGAGCGATTCCCACAATTCGACCTTTCCGGCTTGGCTCTTGGCCTAGTCGAATCTGGGATTTCGACTCTTCCGCGAACTCCCTTTTCAAGTTGTCCCCTTGGGTGTTTATAGAGGCTTTGAGATGCCTTACTTGGTCTCTAAGTATCCAAATCTGAGTGGAGTTCCTACTAGGGTGTTTGAATAGGCTTTGGAATGTGTTTCTTTGCCTCCAAGTATCCAAATCTGAATGAAATTGCTCTTTCCAGCTACAGGGACACAGCCGTGACACACGCTAGTGTGAATCGTGGCTAGGCCGTGTTTAGACTTTTAATGAGACACGGCCGTGTGGTCTTCGGGCCAGGCCGTGTCAATTTCATGATATGGCCCATTTACTCCATTTTGGGCCCGTTTTATGTTCTTTTAATCCTCGGGTGCTTTCCTGTGTATAAGACATCAAAACAAAGGGTTACGAGCACCAAATTACATAATTCAAGGCTTAAATCATCCAAAAGCATGCTAAATGTGGGATTAAAATATGTTACTTTTACGGTTTATCACTTACACCGTTTCTTTCAGAAAAAAATAGACTCAATATGTAACACCCCAAACCCAACCTAGACGCTACAACCGGATCTAACGCGTCACATCGAAGTGTTGATTTGAAAACTAGTCTTGTCAAAAAAAATTTGTGACTACAGTTTTAAATCCTTTTTCAAACAAATTTCTATTGAAAACATTGGGGTTGTAAAATCAAAACTTGTTAATCACTTATTGGTCATATCATTTATTACAAGTTTATTAATCTGGATTAAAAACTACGAAAGCTTTTCTAATTATAAACTTTAAAATTTGAAATGCGTGATTTCTTTTGGAAATAATTATTATTTTGAAAACCCGTGTTTCCTAATCTAGCAGGTTGAAGTAGAAAGATAAAACCAAATAAAAGTAAAACCTCAAATGGCCTTATTACATAAATACCAACCCCAAAATAAAATACTAAAAAAAAACTAGGTATAAATTAAAACACTCGCGAACATGTGGCCACCTCCGAGTCCCTCGCAACTCCAAATCATCTAAGGTTGGGGATTACCTATACAGTTAAAAGAAAAGAGTGACTTACGAGGACTTAGTGTGTAATCCCCTATCATGCAGTAACAGTCTGGGCCAGAACCCTATTTAGTAACAGTACAGAGTGGGCCTTAGCCCAATACATAACAGTGTGAGTATAAGCCCAAAATAAAAGTAGTACAGAACAGTAATGCAACCCAACCCAATCCGGCCAACACACCACTCGTACCAACCAACACACCATGTGGGGACTAAGTCGACCCATCCAACCAACACACCAATATCGCAGTACAGCCACTAAAATCAAAATACGTAGTGAAGCCACTAGAACAGTAAAAACGTGCCAGAGCACTAGTACAGTACTTCCTCCAAATCAGAATCCCAACCACAATGCAGAATATCGTGTCATAAATTTTATGTGTATGCAGTATGTCACATTCATAACCAGTCATATAGATATCATACACACATCAGCTAAACTACCACTAAGGGTATAATGGTCATTTCATCGGTTAGAGGTAAAACGGTAATTTCACCCCTCAGGGGTATTTCAATAATTCTACCCTACAAGGGTATTTCAGTCATTTTATGACCTTTCCTAAGGCCTGCAGTCGCCTCGAGCGACATAGATAATCCATTTTGTCGAAACAGTGTAAATGGGCTTAAAGCCAAATATTTGGCCCAAATGGGCCCACACGATCGTGTGGCCCGTCTGGCCTAAATTTTATCATCGTTATGCGATCTACGTAGCCCAAAATAGTTTCTACTACTTTTCATAAATTTTATCCGTGTGAAGCCCATGAGCCTATTGGGCCCACACGACCTATTTCGGCCTAACAACTCCCATTACGACCTAAGCCCACGAGAACGCTCGTGGTGGCTTCTACAGCCTAGCGCCCATGCTCATGGGCTCGATTTACCACACTCACGATCGCATGTTCGTGTGGCATTTTACGCCCTATTTTTTGGCTTTTTAGCATTTTTCCGATCTACAGTCATAGCAGTGTAACATCACATACTTTTGGCTTTTTAGCCGATCTTTAAATACTGCATATGATTACACAACTGTTCGTGAAACTAGCTAAAATACACGCTCTCCGAATCATATAATTAACCAACATATCGTATCAAATTTATAACCAATGAAGTTAATAACTCTCCAAGCCCAAAACGACAATCCCCACTTACCTTGACTTATCACTAATCGATTTATTTCCCTTAGATCACAGGCTAGAGTTGATCACACTCCTCTTTGACAATTAACTACATTACAAATACAACCTATCAATCACGTCAGTCTAAAACCATGGTTTAGCACACATCAGTCCAAAGAAAGTACACGCAACCTTTCCCCTAAAAAGGGAAAGTAACATTCGACCAAACACTTATCGAATCTCTCAGAACCAAAAGCTAACTTAAAAGAACAACATACGTGGGTGGAGTATGGTGTTCGATCTAAAAGAGAGTAAATCAAAATAAGATTATTGAATAGCAACACGATAATCCAGAAAGGGAAAATCACAAAGTACAAGAACAACCCAGTTACTTACCCCAGTATTGGCTTGTCAGAGTTAGAACATAAGAGGAGGAGGCAGGGTATTCGGCTACACCCAAGAAGAGAGGAACAGAAGAACTTAATTCGGTTTCGTCCAAAGAAGAAGAAGAAGAAGAATGCCAAATTGACAGAGAGAAAATGTGCAGAAGAAAAGAAGGGTTTCAAGGGAGAATTTGGCACTTGGTATAGGTGTTTCGGCAAAAGTGAACTGAAAAGGGAAAGACCGGAATGGTTAAAAGTGCTGCACGAGATGCCACAAAGAGAAAACTCGAAATGAAAGAAAAGAAAATCCCAAAATAGCAGAGAAGGAATTCATCTACTACACTCTCACAATGCCGAAAATCCACCAAATGGTCTCCCCTAGTCGAATTTGCACGTAGAAGTTGCACAATTCGGCTACAACACTCCTCTCCTCTAAATCCCTTGAAAATCTACACCGATTTCTCCTTGATTCACTCCCAACCTCCCATTCAAATCCATTCAAATTTGATGACCAAGTCTCCAACCACCTCTACAGAGTATGAATCAAACCCTACCTCTCACGCCACAGAGACGTAAAATAAAACCTTCTCTTTGCATGCCATGTGAATCGAATCCACTCCCTCTTAAATGCCTAACACGCCACTTGACACCACAACACAAGATCTTTTGTGTCATAAAACAAACCCAACTTAAAATATGCCCTTCAAGCTAACATCCAGGTTTCCCAAAGAGAAAAAATCAAAATTTTGCAAGAGGCCATACTTGAACCCATGCTTCCTAAATACCCCCAAACACACCCAAATCACTTAGCCATTGAAGCAGACAAGCAATTTTTTCAGAACATGAAAAATTAATGACCCTATATTTTTGGGGCGTTACACAATAAGCTTTAATTCTGTACCTGATTCACACCCTAATTCCATTTCTACTATCCTTAGTGATTTTTCAAAACCACGTCCCTGCTGCTGTCCAAAAACTGTTCCATTGCAATTTTTACTCTTTCCTAATTTCTTTGTAATAACTATCATTTAGGCATACATAACACCCAATACATGTTCTTAATTAGTCATTTTAATGGCTAATCATTATCAAGTA
Organism: Gossypium bickii; assembly: GCA_025503065.1. NCBI lineage: Eukaryota > Viridiplantae > Streptophyta > Magnoliopsida > Malvales > Malvaceae > Gossypium > Gossypium bickii. The sequence goes on from CP106712.1 coordinate 47,374,748, forward strand.
TTTACAAGCCACTCTTTAGCCATACCATAAAGACATACACATAAAATGGCTAAGTTCCTATACATGTCATAACTTAAAATGTTTCGGGTCAGAAAATACTGAAATAATCCTTGGATAGTGTGAAACGATCTCCGACGTCTTTGCGGTCCCCGAGTTGGCTTGCGAAACTATAAAAAGAGAGAAAGGAATGAGAGTTAGCACAAAGCCTAGTAAGTTTGCATGTAAATGAATAACAACATTCTTAATGAATTATCTTATTCTTTTCTTATCAAGATCATTTAAGCCTTTAACTCAATATACTTAAGTCTTGAATTCTTACCTGTATCTTTTTCGCATGAACTTGTCTTATCTTTCCTTTGGCACACTCTTTGATTTTTCCGTTGAACCACTTGGAATACTAAGGATACACGAGTACGTTTCCTTTTGAAACTTACCATTGCCATGTCGTGACATGGTCTTACATGGTATCCTTGCCTTATAAACTCACCAATGCCATGCCTTGGCATGGTCTTACATGGGATCTTTGCCTTACAGAAACTTATCAATGCCATGTCTTGACATGGTCTTACATGATTTCCTTAAACCCTAATGTCATGACATTTGTATCCTACACATTCCTAAGGTTCAACCGGGGCTTTCTAAGATTGCTTCTCCGTCAATTCATGCTTGAGTCTTTAAATGATAACTTTACAGAATAATTATGTAAATGCTAGAATTTAATAGTATTAAATGTAAAATAATAGAATATTGCATTTATTTACCGCAAACTTACCTCGGAACAAAATACGATCAACTATATTGATTTAGTGCACTATCTTTTTCTTTCCTTAGTCTAACTCCAAATTTCGTTCCTCTTGATCTATAATAGCAAATTTAGCTTATTTAATACTCACATTTATTAAAACAGTCCTTGACTCTAACATTGGTAAATTTACGATTTTTCCCCTAAACTTTTACATATTTACACATTTTCCCCAAAGCTCAAAAATTCAAATTTATCCCTTATTCTTATGTTTTATGATATTCTGATCATTTTTCCCTTCTATGACAACATCAAATTCTCACTCTAGCATGTACTTATGAACATTATATCGATTAAGCCGTTTTACTCGTTTTCACTAAAATTCGCTTAGCAAAAGTTGTTTAACATAATTTCAGACTTCATATTCTTTCATAAAACATCAAAATAAACATATTTCACCTATGGGTATTTTTCCAAATATGAACCCTAGGTTAAATTATTGCTAGATTAAGCTAAATCAAGTTTCCGAGACTCAAAACGTAAAGAACATTAAAAATGGGGCTTAGATGCACTTACTATAAGCTTGATAAGTTGAAGAAACCCTAGCTATAGTGTCCGCTTTGAAATTTCAGCCTAATGAAGAAGATGGACAACATTTTGTCATCTTTTTCTCTTTTATTTCCTTTTTAATTCCAAATGACTAAAATGCCCTTCATTAAAACTTTAGTTATTTTTATCTATGTATCTCCATTTTTGTCCGTGGAAAATATAATGGTCTAATTACCATTTAAGGACTCCTACTTCAAACTCCCATTTCAATCAAGTAATCTATGAGTTAGAACCCCTATTTAGCAACTTTTGCGAACAAGTCCTAATAGGCAATTTAAGCATGCAATCAATAAAATTTCTTATTGATACTCTAATACATGTATTTAATCACTCAGTAGATCATAATAATTAATCATAATAAACTTTTCTATCTCAGATTCATGGTTTCGCAACCACTATTCCATTTAGGCCCTATTTCGGGATGTTAAATAATTGGCCTTTAAAAAACATGCAAATATCACCTCCAAATTCTACCTAAATGGTCATGTAACACCCCTAACTCGTGTCAGTCACCGGAAAAAGATTGCGGGGCATTACTCGATTTTACAGAACATTTACAGATAAATCATGTCAAATATTGTTCATTTTCTGAGATTATTCATAGCGTCCCTTAAATGGACCCTCAAGGCCCAATACAAGCATTAGAATTGAGTCGGGACTTAATCGAAAACTCAAAGAATTTTTCACGAAATTTCAAAAATTTTTCCAAGTTGCAAGGCTCACACTCTCGTGCGATCTGAGGGACATGCCCATGTGACCCTAGGACACGCCCGTGCTATAGGCCTTGTTCGACGTCGTGTAACTCTCTGACTTGTGCACACGGCCATGCCACAAGCCCGTGTGCTAGGCAGTGTGGTTAATTAAGTTCTTTTAAAATTAGGTGAAGGTTTGACATAGCCAAGACACATGCCCGTGTTCCTGGCCGTCTAGCATACAAGTTTGAGACACACGTCCGTGTGCTCAATTCTGAGCATTCTGTTTCTCAATATTTAGGTGCAGGGGACACAAGGCCTAACCACATGCCCATGTACTGGGCTGTGTGTCACACATGGTCTAGACACACGCCTGCGTGTCTACCCGTGTGGACAAAATAAAGCCATTTCTAGCTTCATTTCTCACCCACAATTTTTACCAAGTTCCTACACCAACTTACATCCAAATACCAACCAATCCAAGCATTTAATTCAAGCAATTTATAACATCTAATATGATATATTGTTACATGCATTCATGCTTTTAATCTTACTTTTATAAGCATACTCATTTAAGATTTCTCAATCAATTAATAACAAACACTTATTTTATCTCCATAAAATAAACTTAAAACATATATATACAAGTACCAAAACATAATCATCACTAGCCATTCCAATGGCTAGTTTACAATAATCATTTACATTTACGTGCCAAAATGGCCAATTTAACCTATACATGCCATTATTTTACCATATACACCGAGATAGGCCGATGGATAGTGTGAGTGATCTCTGCCAAGTTTCCAATCCAACGAGCTTTCGATTTACTATAAAATAGGGAAATAAAACTAAGTAAGCATAAAGTGCTTAGTAAGTTCGTATAACATGGTACTTAAATTACAATTCAATCTATCTCAAGATAAACATGTAAGGCCCATTCAATCAATTTGATCTCAAGCCCTACACACATCCTCATTGCCTTTGTTAGTCATATATTCCATAATAACATCACAAACATATATGGCCTCAACAACAATCAGATTTTCGGACATATATATGTACATACTTTCCATATCCCGTAATCATAAAACATGTATAAATCACATTGTTATATCTCAAGTATATTTCCATATAATTCATTTCGAGTTCAGATTACTTCATCTCAGAACTTTACTCATATTACTCGAAATATCAATGTCACACGAGTAGTAGTACTCTCAAAGTGTACAAGTCTATAATCAAGGATGACATATTCATCAAATGAATTCCATGTACAAGTATCATCATCTCATGTTTTCTTATATCAATTGTCATGTATAATCATTTTCATGTCTTTCAAGCAAATACGTGTAATAACTCATTTTTAATTCATATCTTCTCATGTCAAGATTTTTACCCGTTGAATTTATTTGAAATATTGATGGATACACAGGTAGTACACTCGAGGTGTACAAATTAGAATCCGTCAATTCATGTCCACTGGTACCCATAAGGTACTATTTCAGAGAGTACACTCTCAAGCCACACATATACATATACAGCAGGATTGCTAGTCCAGGCTAAATCATGTCTCTCATATATACTCAATAGAGCTTAGTCAGGATTACCCGTCCAGGCTAAATTCTTTTTTTGACATATGCTTTAAAGAGCTTGATCCGGATTACCCGTCCGGGCTAAATCCAATCCATAACATATGCTTGAGAGGACTTACATCAGGATTACCCATCTGGGCTAAATCCTTCAATAAATAAGGTCAATAGGATTAGTCGTCCAAGCTAAATCCCATCAGCAACAATTTCAGGACCTCGTTCGTTTCAGGAAATCACATATCCATTGATTTTCATTTATTCAAACGGGATTTAATATATTTCTAGCATTATCAGGCATGTGATTATTTCATATAATTCAAATAAACACATTCCACATTCATTTCAAGCATATAAATAACATTTTTATCATTTATCATTTATCGGGCATTATTTTTCATCGGGCACTTTCATTTATCGGGCTTAAATGAATATGTGATCATTTCACATGATTATGGCAACATTTAATTCAAGCATATACATATACACAATTTAGTTACACGAACTTACCTCGACAAATGTTCGTGTACATAAAATCTACTAATTTGACATTTTCCTCTTTTCCTCGTTCTATCTCTGAATTTGGCCTATCCGAATCTATATGAGTAAATTTAATATCAATTTATCACATTTCATATTCAAGTGGATTCAGTTTACATCCTAGGCAAAAGTACCATTTTGCCCCTAACTTTTCCATAAATTCTAATTTTGTCCCTAGGCTCGGGAAATTAAATTTGTGCAATTTATTCCATATTCCAATCCTAACCAAACTTCCATCACAAAATTTATAGCACATGTATTCATAAAATTTCAGAATTTTTCATCAAATTTCACAACTTTACATTTTAGTCCCTAAATCATGTTTTCATCAAAAATCACTTTGTAAAAGTTGTTTATCTATCAACAACCTTCCATTTTCTACAATAAATTTCAAGTTTTCAGCATATTTATTTATAACCTAATTTCCATACCTTGATAACTTATCAAATTAATACCCCAAATAGATAGATTAAACTATCCCGGTTTCAAAAATATCAAAATTACTAAAAATGAGACAAGAATACTTACCCAATTTGGCCATGAAACTTTATTCTCTCTCTCCTCAGGTTTCCATGTATTTTTGGGGAAGAAAATGATAAACTAAGATGATATTTCTTTTTATCATCTTTTAATTACTTAAAATATTTCACTTTCCAATTTAGTCCTTGCCCTTTTTCTAAATTTCCACAGATGAGTCACCGTAATATCTACATACTTTTCTTTAATGGTTTAATTACCATATAAGGATATTAAGTATGAATTCCATAGCTATTTAATCCTTATAGCTACTAGAATTCAACTTTTACATTTTATGCGATTTAGTCCTTCTCGTAATTAAGCACATAATCGTTAACATTTTCTTATCCAAATTTTCACATGACATTTCTATCATATTACGGACCGTAAAATAAAATAAAAATAAATTATCTTTTCGGCTCGGATTTGTGGTCCCGAAACCACTGTTCCGATTTCACCGGAACTGGGTTGTTACAACTCTTCCCCCTTAAGGATTTTCGTCCTCGAAAATCTTACCAGTAAAGAGATTCTTACTTTCTCATAATTTCCTCTAGTTCCTAGGTAGCTCCTGCCATATCATGTCATTGTTAGAAAACTCTTACTAAGGCTACCTATTTAGTTCTCAGTTTTTCTCTATAAGTGCCAGAATTTCAATCAATTGCTCAATGTAAGTCGTGTCAGGCGAAATTTAACATTTATCAAAGTAATAAAAGATGACGGATCTGATCGACACTGTCATAACACATATACACATAAAAATATTATGAATTCTGTAGAACTCTGATAATAATACCAATCAATATGCAATAGGTCTAGTTCTTTTCAATAATCTTTCATAGCCCAATAAACCACAGACTTAATTTGCCTTTACGGCCAAACCGGAGAACTTTAATTTGCCTTTACTGCCAAACCGGAGAACTTTATTCGATGGCAAAACTATGAGAAATATTTTGTCGCCAATCAGAAACTCTATTTCTTTTCATTTTTTGAGTCACATCGGATTTCTAACTATCAAATACTACTTTTAAACTGTCTTCAATCACTTTCATCCTTCTTCGATTTCAAAGAATCAAATCTACTACATGTATATTTTCTCACTAAACTCCGTCCAAAACATCGGAGTTTTATATTTGTGACCATATAAACTGTAACATCCTGAATTAACGGGCCTTTGCATTTGTTGTGTGTTACGTATAATGTGCTAATTAGAGTGTTTAAGGGGTCCAGATTGGGCTCAGGGGTGGGCCGAGGCCTTAGTTAAAAATCTTCTGCTTGGGCACTCTAGTGGAAAGCCAGTAGGATAGAGCTTAAAAGATGTTATCTGTGTTTTAAGACACAAATGGGCTTGTGGCCCAGTGGCAAAGTGGTGCCACTTAAGGGCTTTGAGGTGGCGTGATAAGCAGTAAGGGAGGTCCAATGTTCGAGTCGCATTACCCATCTATTTTAATTAATTTTGGCGTTAGGGGAGAGCAGAGTTGGAGTCAGTTAGAATGCTTGAAATTAGGAAGAATAATTGATGGATAATGTGGATATTATGGATGATAAAGTAACTGATAAAGGAAGGAAGAGGTGGTGTTATCTACGCTTCTTCTAAACGTATGAATAGATTAAGATAAAGGAGAAAAGATAGGAGCTATCTGCTGAGTGCAGTGTTGGCTGAAATTCCATCACCTAGAGGAGGGAAGAAATCGGTTTTTGTATAGCAAAGGGGTGCCAAATTTTCCCTACTATTTGTTTATTTTTAGTTATCAGGAAGGGCACTTCCAGGATTTGATAAGTAAGTGCCGAAATTCTCTATAAATAGGGGTAGTATCTCTTCAATTCCGGCATTTGAACCCTATTCTTTTCTTCATTCTATGTGCCAAAACCCTCAGCCATTCTCTGTAACCTTTCTTTTAATTTCTTCTAAAAGCCGAAACCTCATAATCCTTTCTATACGTTCTTTTCTTTTGATCTTTGCTGAAGCTGAACCTACCTGTAGTCTGTCGAAATTCTCTTTTCTTCTTCCTGCGGAGTTCTTCATTAAAAGCTGAATCTCCATAGATTTCTTCGAATCATCTTCTCTTCCTGATTTTCGCAAAAAGTCGAAATCCTCTGGAGTAGCAAAATCTTCTCTAGTAAGGTGAGTGTCGACTTTTGGGGGACATCGAGAATGGAAGAAGATCATCTAGATCTAAAAGCCAAAAATCGTTAGTCTCTAATTTTAGGAATTCAAGGGAAGGGGTTCTCATTAGATCTCCGTTAGATTCGCTATCGTATTTATGATCTTAACCGTATGTTATGCTTTAACAAACCTATTTCGTCATAGTAGTTTTGACAAGGACTTTTTGATGGAATCAAATATGGATCAGGCAAAGGAGAGGATTGGGTCCGTAAACCCAATCCCTAAGTTTAAGAAACGAGTGGTGTCTGCTGTTCGAGATTGGCCACCAGGTTATGGATCGGCTTCTGAACAACACCTTAGGCAGATAGCGGTGGTGTTGGCTACGGATAGCGTCGACATAGGCAGTATCATAATGTCGATAACCACGTGTGTAGATCTCTAACACACTAGTTAATTCCAATATATATGTTATGGGCTAAAAAGCCAGAAAGTGGCTGTGTAGACAGTCGAATAAAACCCTCAAAGGGTTAGGCAAGGATGCCCGGTACGTAATCATAGAAATCTCTATGTGTATCGAACTATATGAAAGCCTGTATGATGTTTTCTTTATGTGTGTATGCATGGGGCGGGAGTATGATAATGAAGGGGAAGAGCATGATAGGTCACTTGGTGATCGGTGGTTAAACCACAAATTCAAATGTTAGGTCACATAGTGATCGGTGGCAAAGCCACACTTAAATTATTCCTGATTAATAGGAATAGGCAGTACAGCTATTGATATGGTGTGTAGCGGTTGGTGGGTTGATTGTAGAAATCTCCGAGGTGTGATGGTTGGTACGGGTTGGTGTGTAGAGGATGGACTATTAGGATAGGTTGGGCCATTTACCATTCATCATTTAATATGTATTTATGTTTGTTGCCATAATGTATGGGCCAAGGCCCATAATGTGTTTGTGGGCCTCAGGTCATTGTGTGTTTCGGGATTTATACACTGAGTCTTGGTGACTCACCTATTTATTTTCTTGACTTTTCAGATGAGCAGTAGATCGTGGACATGGGAGCCGAGGCAGACTCAAGGGGCCATCAGGCCATTTAATTTCATAAACTATTTTCGTTTTTTTTCTTTAAGTTTATTTTTGTAATAAGGCCTCCCTAACTTAGTGTTTTGACATGTACTTGATGATGTTTACATTTATAAATTTATGCTCAAGTTTTTATTTATAAAAAGTAATAAAAATGGGATTTTCAAACAAGAAATTTGTATAGAAGAAATAAAAATATTACAAAGGCTTTCTCCAAATAACACTTATTTAACGAATACTTCTACAAATCAACCGAGATTTCAAATCCTTTCAAACCAAAGTTTTCAACTGTTAGTCGTGGCATACCAGATCCAGTCGTGGCGTTTGGGCCGGGTTTGGAGTGTTACATAAAGCCTCGTACAGTAAAAATTTTATACTCAACTGTTAACTGTTATAATAAGCAAATTCAACCAGAGGCAAATACTTTTCCTAGATACCTTCAAATTCAAGTACACAACATCGAAGCATATCTTCCAAATTCTGAATCACATGTTCAGATTGATTATCCTTCTGAAAATGAAATATGGTACTAAAATGTAACCGTATACCCAAAGTTTCTTGTAGCTTGTTTCAGAATCGGAATATGAACTGTAGATCTCTACCAGAAATAACAGAAACTAGCACATCATATAACCTGACAATCTCAAATACAGATAATTCAAGCAATCTATCAAGTGGGAATTCCACTAATTCCAGAATGGAATGTGTAGGCTACGTTAAATAATCGATAATTACTCAAATAGTATCTTTCTTTTTTCATAGACAGGGATAATTCCGATATAAAATTCATAGTAACTTTGTCCCATTTCCATTTTGGTATCTTCGTTGGCTATAACCATCCTGAAAGTATCATCTTTATCATGCTGATACATCCAACATTTAAATATGATTTTAGAGATACCACATTTCATTTCAAGCTATTAATACATCTTTTTCAAATCATTATGCATTTTATCATTCCCCAAGTAAATAGACATAGTACCACTGTGATCATTTATGTAAATTTTTTTGTATAAACTCCACATTCTTCAGTACACAAACTCTATTTCTGAATAACATGCATTTATCAATTCTACTCTAAAATTCTAAATCAGAAATTATTTCACACTGTATTCATTTAACTTACAATTCATTATCACTTTTTTGGGTTTCAATGATCTATTGTAGAAACATCGGTTTAGCTCTATGCTAAGCCAAAATTGAGCTATTATCAGGCAATCATAATTGGTATCCATAGCTTGCAAAGTATACAGAGATTTTCTACTTAGAATATCTGTAACAATATTTGCTCTTTCCCAGTGATATTCAATTATCAAATCATAATCTTTCAACAAATCAAGCCATATACGCTATCTCAAAGTCAAATCTTTTAGTAACATCAGATACCTCAACTTTTTGTAATCGGTGAATATATGACATTTTTCACCAAACAAGTTGTAACATCCCAAAATTGGGCCTAGTAAGATTGGGCCGATTGGGCCTTGGGCTTTAGGAAAAATTTGAGTATCATCTTGTTGCTTGTGTTAATTTAGGTATGATTTTATTGTGTGCTTAATTTAGTCTTATGAAGGCTTGGAATTAATTGGTTTAGAATAATTTTTAGTATGGAGAATTTAGTGAAGTGGATCAAGTGATTATGATGCTTAAGTTAATTTAAGTGTTTAATGTTAGCATAAGTGAGCAAGTAGTAAAGTGGTGTTGGCACATGAGTAATTGTATGAGGGAAGAGGTTCGAATCCTATGGATGACATTAAGGTGACTTTTATTTTTGCTTTTGTATGGCATGTGTTGGTCAAATTTTAATTATGGTAAGGATGGACTTTGTTATTTTTGGATAGTAGACTAAAGGAAAAAGGCAAGTACTTATTTATGGTATGGAATCAAGGAGTTAAGGTAGGATAAGGGGACATAAGGCTTGAAGTATGGGGTGATGTTTTGGGAACTCTTCATGGCCATTAGTCCATGTATGTGGACGACATTTTGGTCTAGGGGGAGGGTTGACTGTTTTTGTTGGAGGCTTTGGTAGGTTGAACTTTATATTTTCATGGTAAGTTGAATGATAGTTTAGGTAAGCTTGATGTTTGGGAAAGAAATCATTTGATTAAAGGCTGATGTGAGAACATAAGGCATGTTGTAAGGTGATATGCTATGGAAAGTTTTTGTGTAGAAAGTTTGACATGAATGTGGACGGTATGGGTGTCTAGGGGGTTGGCCGAATGTTGATAGGAATTTAGGGGGTTTTAGTTGGTCAATTCTAACATTTTGTGCATCTTTTGCATTTTACTTTTCCTCTCCAAAATCTTCCTCCTTAGCCGATTGTGTCTTGGGCATTTGGTATAATTTTTGTTTTAGTTTTGGCATTGTTTTCTTGTTTAGTATCAAAGCCGAAAGGACCATTGTGGTTTGCCAAATTTTCTTTTAGGCATTTGGCCGAATATTCATTTGAGTCTCTCTCATAATTTATTTTCTTTGAAGCCTAAAACCAACTCATTTCCCTTCATCTCTTTCTTCATCTTTAGTGGTTAGCCGAACCTTCCTTCCCTCCATTTCTCTTTTTCTTTCTTCCACATTTGCTCAAAGCCGAAAACATCCCTCTCCCGTTTTATTTTCTTCTCTCCATTCTCTTCTTTCTTCTGTTGCCGAATCATCCATCTTCTATTTCTTTCACTTTTCTTTTTCTTTCTCTTTCTCCACTCTAGCCGAATCCTTTTTGTTGTTACAAATCAACCATATTGTCGAAACTTCCCATACTCTTTTTGTTTTGTCTTAGCCGAATATCAATAAGGGTAGGTCTTCATTTGGTTTTCTTCAATAGATTTTGGAAGATAGGTAAGTGTTCATGGCCGTATTTCCTTTCTCTTTTCTATGTCATTTTCTTGAGGGCAAAGGCCACTTTCTAATGCTTTTTGGTATAGAGGCCGAAACTAATATGGTTCCATTTAGGGATTTCAGTAGACTTTTAAGTGCAAACGTGTGATCTCGGGATTTAGCCAACTGTGCCAAAAAAGTGCGTAGTTATCGCACTGTCTCTTGATTGTGTGTATGTGTTATATTTATGTATATGTGATATGATGTGAATGGTAGCCGAATTAAGGGCTAAGATTGTGAATACCCGTGGCTGGTGATCGAATATTTAGGTCAGTGATTTACGATATTAAATGATCATTGATGAATATATGAAATGTGATGGCATGTGATGTATAATTGTTCAAGTGATATGTTGCCATCATACACATATATGCATGGGACTTGGGATGTGACTATCGAAGGAAATGGTGTACTTTATGTACGTGGTCTGATGTTAGCCTTGTGCTATATTGGCGCTTGATGGTGGCAATGTGCTTCATCAAGGGAGGTGTTGGCTAGGTGCCCATCCCAGCGGATGATAGCTGTGTGCATCACCGTACATTGAGGATGACCTCGAGTCTCCTCGTGGATATAGATATATGGATCACTATGTGATCGGTGGCTTAGCCACGGCCTTGGGCAGTAAGTCTGCCAAGGTAAGATATGAGGATTACTATGTGATCGGTGGCTTAGCCACGGCCTTGGGCAGCAAGTCTGCTAAGGTAGGAGTAACGGATGGACTCTAGGTTGGGTTGGGCTTCATGTTGCATATTTATGCATTTTGCATGACTAATTATGTGGATCAATGTGGATATGGGCCAAGCCCAACATGTGAGATTATGTGGATATATTGCCTTATCATCTGATATGTGATTGATGTGTGGATATGGGCCAAGCCCATATGTGGGGACATGTGTAATAATTATGCACTGAGTCTGTTGACTCACCCAATTTTTCTCAAACCTTACAGGTGATGCATAAAGCTTGGACCGGGTTGGAGTGGATACGAGGTGGCCCATGCAGAAGATGAATTTATTTGTTTTACACAATTTTTTTTATGAAAGGTTATTTATTGTAATAAGGGCCATTTAAAGTATTTATGGACTTTTATTATGTTTTAAGTTGGATTGTTGATTATATTATTATTTGAAAATGTTTTATTTTAAACAACTTAATTTCATTTGGAACTTTAATTACACAATGTTTTAGTAAAGACAACAAAATTTTATGTATTTAATCTCTAAGTCAAAAGTTTTTCAAACGATTTCCGCAATGGCATTTCAAATTCAGGTCATAGCGAATGGGCCAGGTTTGGGGTGTTACAATTTGGTATCAGAGCCTAGGTTCAAAATTTGGCTTTGAGGGTTTTGGGCCCAAAAATATTTTTTTAGATGGGCTTTTCAAAGATTTGGGCTTTCATAAATTTTTCAGGTTTATTCTGGCATGGCACTGTATCTCCGGCCAAAGTCCACCGTAAGTACCTCTAATTGTTGAAGTGATTTGTTTATGTGAATGTTATGGGCATAATTGGGCTCGTAGATTAGAAGATTAGGGCTATTAAACCCTAGGGCTAGTGCACTCAAACACATGCATAAGACTTAAGAACAACCGAACAAACCTGTGAAGTAAGTCGCCGAGTTAAGGTGTGGCAACTGTTGTACGCATGTCTAGGAGTGGATTCAGTAAGAGCTTGGTATTTAAGTAGTCCTAGCGAATCACCTCCTCTTTACTCGAATCCTACCTGGTGCGTAGCTACGGTTCACCTTAACCAAGAGGACCTATTCACGGGCTAAACCCAATAACTAAAACCCGAAAGGGACTAGCCATACTGTTTTATAACGATCTTAGTTTTAAAATTTACCAAATTAGCCCTCTAATTTATAAAATCCTTTTAGACTTGAGAATTTTTCGAAATACACTCGATTTGCAAAATTACTAAAATACCCCTAAGCGGTAAATTACGAAAATGCCCCTGGTTTATAAAATTACCATGTTACTCTTGACTTTTACGAAAATATTCTTACTTTACAAAATACCAAAACCCCTGCTTTGCAAAATGCTAAGATACCTTGATTTGAGAAATTTACTAAAATGCCCTTGACTTTCAAAAAAATTACCAAAATAACCCCGATTTCTGAAATTTCTGCAATACCATTGATTTGGTAGAATTTTCAAAATAACTTCGAGATTTGTATATATTGGAATGCCTTTGATTTGTAAAGATTTTCAAATTGACCGCAATTTATTACTAAAATACCCTATAGGAAAAATGACGGAAATACCCTGGGTTGGGAATGGACAAAGATGCCCATAATAGTGTGTTGAACGTTGTGAATGGATGTGATTCTCTGAATTAGAATAGTGAACTTAAGATGAAAACTTTGATTGATCGAAAGAACCACTATTAAACTTCATTTCATAAAACTGTTCGCGGATAAACGGTGGAACCAAAAGTACTAATGCATAAAACTTTCTAATCAGATTAAAGCGCGATCGTAGACATGAGTTCTAGGGGACGTGGTCGTAATGTGTGAGGATGTGGTAGAGGCAGAATGGCTGTGACGGAACCAGTTGGGTCTTGTCAGGGATTCCAAGATTTAGTAGAAAGTATGTTGGTTTTATTAAGATCAGAGTGCGCAGCAGTAGCGTAGTGTGGTGAGTAAGGATGCACGACTGTTAGTTAGTTGGAAATTTCGAGGACGAAATTATTTTTAAGGAGGGTAGAACTGTAACATCCTTAAATTGGGCCTAGTAAGATTGGGCCGATTGGGCCTTGGGCTTTAGGAAAAATTTGAGTATCATCTTGTTGCTTGTGTTAATATAGGTATGATTTTATTGTGTGCTTAATTTAGTCTTGTGAAGGCTTGGAATTAATTGGTTTAGAATAATTTTTAGTATGGAGAATTTAGTGAAGTGGATCAAGTGATTATGATGCTTAAGTTAATTTAAGTGTTTAATGTTAGCATAAGTGAGAAAGTAGTAAAGTGGTGTTGGCACATGAGTAATTGTATGAGGGAAGAGGTTCGAATCCTATGGATGACATTAAGGTGACTTTTATTTTTGCTTTTGTATGGCATGTGTTGGTCAAATTTTAGTTATGGTAAGGATGGACTTTGTTATTTTTGGATAGTAGACTAAAGGAAAAAGGCAAGTACTTATTTATGGTATGGAATCAAGGAGTTAAGGTAGGCTAATGGGACATAAGGCTTGAAGTATGGGGTGATGTTTTGGAAACTCTTCTATGGCCATTAGTCCATGTATGTGGACGACAATTTGGTCTAGGGGGAGGGTTGACCGTTTTTGTTGGAGGCTTTGGTAGGTTGGACTTTATATTTTTATGGTAAGTTGAATGATAGTTTAGGTAAGCTTGATGTTTGGGAAAGAAATCATTTGATTAAAGGTTGATGTGAGAACATAAGACATGTTATAAGGTGATATGCTATGGAAAGTTTTTGTGTAGAAAGTTTGACATGAATGTGGACGGTATGGGTGTCTAGGGGGGTTGGCCGAATGTTGATAGGAATTTGGGGGGTTTTAGTTGGTCAATTCTAACATTTTGTGCATCTTTTGCATTTTACTTTTCCTCTCCAAAATCTTCCTCCTTAGCCGATTGTGTCTTGGGAATTTGGTACAATTTTTGTTTTAGTTTTGGCATTGTTTTCTTGTTTAGTGTCAAAGCCGAAAGGACCATTGTGGTTTGCCGAATTTTCTTTTAGGCATTTGGCCGAATATTCATTTGAGTCTCTCTCATAATTTATTTTCTTTGAAGCCTAAAACCAACTCATTTCCCTTCATCTCTTTCTTCATCTTTAGTGGTTAGCCGAACCTTCCTTCCGTCCATTTCTCTTTTTCTTTCTTCCACATTTGCTCAAAGCCGAAAACATCCCTCTCCCATTTTATTTTCTTCTATCCATTCTCTTTTTTCTTCTGTTGCCGAATCATTCTTCTCCTATTTCTTTCACTTTTCTTTTTCTTTCTCTTTCTCCACTCTAGCCGAATCCTTTTTGTTGTTACAAATCAGCCATATTGCCGAAACTTCCCATACTCTTTTTGTTTTGTCTTAGCCGAATATCAATAAGGGTAGGTCTTCATTTGGTTTTCTTCAATCGGTTTTGGATGATAGGTAAGTGTTCATGGCCATATTTCCTTTCTCTTTTCTATGTCATTTTCCTAGGACAAAGGCCACTTTCTAATGCTTTTTGGTATAGAGGCCGAAACTAATACGGTTCCATTTAGGGATTTCGGTAGACTTTTAAGTGCAAACGTGTGATCTCGGGATTTAGCCGACTGTGCCAAAAAGGTGCGTAGTTATCGCACTGTCTCTTGATTGTGTGTATGTGTTATATTTATGTATATGTGATATGATGTGAATGGTAGCCGAATTAAGGGCTAAGATTGTGAATACCCGTGGTGGGTGATCGAATATTCAGGTCAGTGATTTACGATATTAAATGATCATTGATGAATATATGAAATGTGATGGCATGTGATGTATAATTGTTCAAGTGATATGTTGCCATCATACACATATATGCACGGGACTTGGGATGTGACTATCGAAGGAAATGGTGTACTTTATGTACGTGGTCTGATGTTAGCCTTGTGCTACATTGGCGCTTGATGGTGGCTATGTGCTTCATCAAGGGAGGTGTTGGCTAGGTGCCCATCTCAGCGGATGATAGCTGTGTGCATCACCGTAGATTGAGGATGACCTCGAGTCTCCTCGTGGATATAGATATATGGATCACTATGGGATCGGTGGATTAGCCACGGCCTTGGGCAGCAAGTCTGCCAAGGTAAGGTATGAGGATCATTATTTGATCGATCGCTTAGCCACGGGCTTGGGCAGCAAGTCTGCTAAGGTAAGATATGTGGGATCACTATGTGATCGGTGGATTAGCCACGGCCTTGGGTAGGGAGTCTGCTAATGTAGGAGTAACGGATGGACTCTAGGTTGGGTTGGGCTTCATGTTGCATATTTATGCATTTTGCATGACTAATAATGTGGATCAATGTGGATATGGGCCAAGCCCAACATGTGAGATTATGTGGATATATTGCCTTATCATCTGATATGTGATTGATGTGTGGATATGGGCCAAGCCCATATGTGGGGACATGTGTAATAATTATGCACTGAGTCTGTTGACTCACCCAATTTTTCTCAAACCTTACAGGTGATGCATAAAGCTTGGACCGGGTTGGAGTGGATACGAGGTGGCCCATGCAGAAGATAAATTTATTTGTTTTACACATTTTTTTTATGAAAGGTTATTTATTGTAATAAGGGCCATTTAAAGTATTTATGGACTTTTATTATGTTTTAAGTTGGATTGTTGATTATATTATTATTTGAAAATGTTTTATTTTAAACAACTTAATTTTATTTGGAACTTTAATTGCACAATGTTTTAGTAAAGACAACAAAATTTTATGTATTTAATCTCTAAGTCAAAATTTTTTCAAACGATTTCCGCAGTGGCATTTCAAATTCAGGTCATAGCGAATGGGCCAGGTTTGGGGTGTTACACAAGTCATATTGTCAGATTTCAATGCAAAAACAATAGCAGTCAACTCTAGATAATGTATCGAGCAATTTTTCCCATGTGAATTTTTAATTGTCTGAAAGCACAGGCTATTACTTTGCCTTATTGCATCAAAACACAGTCTCATCCTATTCAATAGTACATCACTGTAATAACAAATTTCTTACCTGATTCAGGCTGAACCAGAAGTAATGCTTTAATCAACAGAGCTTCCAACTGGTCAAAACTTTACTGATATTTATTGGTCCATCCAAATCTTACCTCTTTTCTATAATAATTGGGTCATCAATGTAGCTTTTTCAATTATTAATATTGAAGCTTTGAATTTTTCCAAAGCCACAACCACCAGATAGGTTTAAAACCATAGTACTATAATATAGCCGGCATTTCAACTGTATAGATAAAGCAAAACTTCATTATCAATAGTGTACCTCAAATTAGAAGAGGGAAAACCGAAAGTGGCCCGAATAATAACAAATGTAGTAATACAATTTCTATAATCAATGATTTCTATCACCAAACTTCATGATCGAGTCAATATTTATAACGGTAATAAATGTAATTACCTCTGATCAAAGAATATCCTTCAGAGGTAACCCATGTTTACATAATAAAGAGATTAATGATATCTCAGAGAAAATTCAGAAGAGTAATATCAAGCATACTTAGTAGAAACAACCGTGATAAAGAGAATATAATTTGCATATTCGCATTTCAAGACTTTAATCAGTAGAAGTAGATAACGATATCATATGAACCTTATCATCAAATCTTATATCAATTATGATAAATTAGAAAACCCAAGTATGATAGAGCAATACAGCTCATGAATCAACCAGAATTCAAGTAATTCCATCTACTATAATAAGCCAACCTTTCAATACAATAAATATTGCATCTGAACATGAACAATTTCATATACCTTTGAGAATAACAGAACTTATAAAGTACCCAGAAGAGATTGCTGTAATATACTCAATTATAACAGCTGCCTTCAAATACCTTTGTAATTTCATCGCTATTCTACTGACTAATTAAGTCATCAATAATATTACATTATTCAGTTCACTGAAAGAGTCAATTCGAAAGAATTTTTGGCTAATCCGTTATGTAAATATCATATCTAGATAAGTCGATTACTCATGAATAACTTCTTCCTTAACAATGACATCATATGTTCAGAATAATCTTCAGAAAAATCTGATATCTCTTTTAATACCGTCTTTACTTACTAACCCATTTTCAATTCTGACTACATCATTAATCATTCAGCCTTTGAACTCTTTAGTTTCACAATCATGAGCTTAATCCATGTAAATCTTGTGAATTTCATTGTATAAAACTATATTAGTGAGGGGGTGGAAATCATAAGCCTCAAAATGTAACTTTCATAAATACACACATATCACTTAACATTTAACATTAATATGTCCATTATAAAACATTTATTTCATACCTTTATAGGTCCCCTTTTATCATATGCAACATTCTTACTCGAACATTGCGAGAATCAGTTTTAGCATTATTGGAATTAGCTCGGTTGGAAAGCATCTCTGCCTATTTGCAAAATAATTTTCATCAGACTCGAGAGATATCACACTGTCACAGTTTATATAATGGCATGTATTTTTAGACTCCACATATGCTACATTCAGCCTAAGAACCAACTAAACTGTAGCTCTGATACCACTAAATGTAACAATCGTAACCCGTATCCGTCACTGGAACAGGATTACGGGGCATTACCAAAGTTTCCAGAACATTTATAGATAAATCATGACAATTATTGTTCACTTTTCCGAGATTATTCGTAGCGTCCCTTAAATAGACCCTCAAGGCCCAATACAAGCATTAGAATCGAGTCGGGACCCAATCGGAAACTCTAAGAATTTTTCATGAAATTTCAACAATTTTTCCAAGTTGCAGGGCTCACACGCCCGTGTGGTCTGAGGGACACGCCCATACTACAGGCCGTGTTCAACCCTGGGTAACTCTCTAACTTGTGCACACGGCCATGTCACACTCTCATGTGCTAGGCCTTGTGGTTAATTAAATTCTTTCAAAATTGGGTGCAGGTTTTACAGCCAGGACACATGCCCGTGTTCGAGGCCATGTAGCACACACGACTGAGACACACGCCCGTGTCTCTGCCCGTGTGCTCAATTCTGAGCATTTTGTTTCTCAAAATTTAGGTGTAGGGGACACACGACCTAACCACATGCCCATGTACTAGGCCGTGTGTCACACACGGTCTAGACACACGCCCGTATGTCTGCCCGTATGGACAAATTAAAGCCATTTCTAGCTTCATTTCTCATCGAAAATTTTTACCAAGTTCCTGCAACAACTTAGATCCAAATACCAACCAATACAAGCATTGAATTCCAGCACTAAAATACACACCAGCACTAGGCCTGCTAGACCCGAGGTCTGAAATTTAAACACCGGCATTTAGCCTGCTAGGCAATAAGCCCGATATGGTTCACCGGCACAAGGCCTGCTAGGCTCGAAGCTCAAATAACGATATTATTACCATCTCATACACATTACATGCTGTTCAAAATTTCATAATTCACACATTATTCAAATCACTTAAACATATCATCTCGGTTAAAAAAAATTTAACAACATTTCATTACAAATTCATTATCCATATTTGGCTTTAAAAACTTTTACCACTATAATTTCATAATTCAACATATAATCAATATTATAAATGATATTAATGATATTAAATTACTTATAGACTTACCTCAGAAATCGTCAGACAGCAAAAATCGGCTATTTAATAACTTTTGCCTTCGCCCGATCCAAGTCCGTTTTTCTTTGTTCTTGATCTAAACACATTCAATTTGAGCTTATTCAAACACATTTCATTTCAACTTAATCCAAAAACACTTAGATGTGTAAATTACCATTTTTACCCCTAATATTTACAACTTTTACAATTTAGTCCCAATTGCACAAAACACAAAATACACATAATTTGGAACTACACCTTTAGGGCCGAATCTTCCTCATCACTATATAAGTCCCTACATTTCATTTATTTTGTATTTTAACCCCTCAAAAATTTATTTTTACAATTTAGCCCAAAATACTCAAATTCATCAAAAATCCAAAGACAAAACATATTAATCTAACACATATATTTCGTAATTCATCCTTAAACAAGATAAACAACTAATTATCAACAATAGCTCAACTCAAAATATTCATCGAACTCAAAAATTAAAGCATGGGTCTTGAAGATTTCTAAGCAACGATCTCAAAAACGTAAAAATTATCAAGAACCGAAATCAAACTAACCTTGGATTTAAGCTTATAAGTGTCGAAAATCAAATGAAACAAAGCCTTTCTTCTTTCTCTAATATTCGACCAAGAGAGAAGCAAAAAAAAAATGTTGGCTTATTTTGTGTTATTTTAACATATATTATGTTTATTACTTCATTACTAACATAACCTTTTAATTAAAAAAAAAGTAACATATATAATAAGGGTATTATAGTCTTAAGCCGTCCACTACCTTGTAAAATGGGCTAATTGCCCTTTTAGTACCTCATATTAAAAAGCCACTATCACATTAGCATCTTTCACTATAGTTTGTAACTTTTGCACTTTACGCGATTAAGTCCTTTTGTTAAATTAAACACACAAACAATCAAATTTTCATACAAAACGTTCACACATAATAATTCACATATAATAAAAATCAAAAATAATATTTAAAAATTTTTCAGACTCAGATTCGTGGTCTCGAAACCACCGTTCTGATTAGGGTCAAATTCGACTGTTACAACTCTCCCCCCTTAGGATTTTCGTCCCCGAAAATCTTACCGTTAAACAAAGTCGGATATTGTCGCCTCATTGAATCCTTAGGCTCCCGCATAGCCTCTTCTACTCCATGTCAATACCATAGTACTTTTACTAATGAAATTTTCTTGTTTCTCAACTCTTTCATTTCATGAGCTAAAATACGGATCGGTTCCTCTTCGTACGTCATATAGGATCGGATTTCAATCTCAGACGGAGAAATAACATGTGACAGATCTGATCGATATTTACGAAGCATCGAAACATGGAAGACATTATGAATCTTTTCTAGTTTAGAGGGCAACTTTAATCTATAAGCAATAGGCCCAACACGTTCGATGATCTCATACGGTGCGATGAACCTCGAATTTAATTTTCCTTTTCGACCAAATCGAAGTACTTTCTTCCACGGAGAAACTTTCAAAAATACATGGTCTCCGACCTGAAACTCAATGTCTTTACGTTTCAAATCTGCGTATGACTTTTGGCGATCTGATGCAACTTTCAAACTATCTCGGATTACTGCCACTTTCTGTTCAGTCTCTTTAATCAAATCAACCCCGTGAATCTTGTTTTCACTGAGCTCGGTCCAGTACAATGGTGTACGACACTTGTGGCCGTACAAAGCTTCGTAAGGTGCCATTTTGATACTAGATTGAAAGCTATTATTGTAAGCAAATTCAATCAAAGATAAGTATCGTTCCCACGTACCTTCAAACTCGAGGACGCAACATCTCAACATATCCTCAAGTATCTGAATGATTCATTCAGACTGACCATCTGTCTGCAGGTGAAAAGCTGTGCTAAAGTGTAGTTTGGTACCTAAAGCATTTTGCAATTTCTTCCAAAACCACGACGTGAATCTCGGGTCTCTGTCTGAAATAACGGAAATCGACACACCATGTAATCTCACAATTTGAGACACATACAACTCAGCAAGCTTATCGAGCGAATAGTTCGTACGAACTGGAACAAAGTGAGTTGATTTGGTTAGTCTATCCAGTTCGTACGGACTATTCGCTCGATAAGCTTGCTCGGTGTCCTACCCGTACGAATAATCCGGTTGGCCTACGTTTCTTGCTCGGTGTCGTAGGCCAACCGGATACAAAATCCATAGCAATTCTATCCCATTTCCATTCAGGTATCACGATCGGCTGAAGTAACCTAGAATGTACTTGATGTTTGGCTTTTACTTGCTAACAAAGTAAGCACTTCGAGACAAATTCGGATATGTCTTGTTTCATACCAGGCCACCAATAGAACTGTTTCAAGTTATTATACATTTTCGTGCTACCCAGATGTATCGACAATCGACTATTATGAGCTTCATTCAATAACATCTGAATCAAATCCACATTCCTCGGAACACATATTTGGCCTTTAAAGTTCAAGCAATCATTTTCATCAATTTGAAACTCTGACTCTGCATTACTTTCACACTAAACTCGTCTTGCCATCATATCTTTATCAACTCTCTGAGCATCACAAGTTTGTTGAATATACAACAGTCTTGCTTTCAATTCGGCTATTATCGAACCATCATCAGACATAACCATATGTGCGTTAAACGCACGAAGAGCAAATAATGATTTACGACTTAAGGCGTCCCCAACAACATTGACTTTCCACGGATGGTAGTCAATCACTAATTCGTAATCTTTCAACAGCTCTAACCATCTGCGTTGTCTCAAGTTCAAATCTTTCTGAGTCATCAGGTACTTTAAAATCTTGTGATCTGAATAAACATGACATTTCTCACTGAATAGATAATGACGCCAAATCTTTAACGCGAATACAATGGCTGCTAACTTGAAATCATGTGCCGGATAATTTCTTTCATGTGGCTTCAACTGTCTCGAAGCATAGGCTACTACTTTGCATTCCTGCATTAAAACACAACCCAAACCATTCAAAGATGCATCACTATAAACAACAAATTTACCCGATTCAGGTTGAACTAACACTGGAGTCTCGGTCAAAAGAGCTTTCAACTGATCGAAACTTTTCTGACATGTTTCCGTCCATTCGAACTTGACATCTTTCTGTAATAGCTTTGACAAAGGTCTGGCTATTATAGAAAAACCTTTCATGAATCGTCTGTAGTAACCAGCAAGTCCCAGAAAACTTCAAATTTCAGAAACATTTTTTGGTGGTTTCCAATCAAGTATAGCCAATATTTTATTCGAATCAACCCGTATGCTTGACGCCGAAACAACGTGACCCAGAAAATTGACCTCATTCAGCGAAAACTCACACTAAAACTTTGCGTACAACTGTTTATCTCGCAAAGTTTGTAGCACCAATCTCAGATGCTCAGCATGCTCGGTTTCATCTCTGGAGTAGATCAGAATATCATCTATAAACACTACCACAAACCGTTCCAAATACTGTCTAAAAATCTGATTCATCAGATCCATAAAAACAACAGGTGCATTAGTAAGCCCAAAAGGCATAACCAGAAACTCATAATGTCTGTACCTCATTCGAAAAGCAGTCTTTGGGACATCGGAATCTCTAACTCGCAACTGATAATAGCCCGATCTCAAATCTATCTTTGAAAACACTGAAGGCCCTTTCAACTGATCAAACAAGTCGTCAATCCGTGGCAACGGGTATTTATTCTTTATAGTTACCTTGTGAAGCTGTCGGTAATCGGTGCACATTCGCATAGTCCCGTCTTTCTTTTTCACAAATAAAAATGGTGCACCCCAAGGAGAGAAGCTCGGTCGTGCAAAGCCCCTATCTGTTAACTCTTTTAATTCTGTCGGTGCCATCCGATACGGAGCTATTGAAATCGGAGTCGTCCTCGGTACTAATTCAATACCAAACTCTATTTCTCGAACAGGTGGTAAACCCGGTAGTTCTTCAGGAAACACATCTGGATACTCGCACACAACTGGTACGGATTCAATCTGCTTCTCAGTAACTTTATTATCCACACATGAGCCAAGAAAGCTTCAGACCCTTTAATCACATACTTATGAGCTAACATCGAGGATATTACTGCCGATAACCCATTCAGGTCATTAGATTCAATTCGGATAATTTCACCGTTTTGACATCTCAAATCAATGGTCTTTCTTTTGCAATTAACAACAGTATCGTGCAAAGTTAACCAGTCTATTCCCAAAATTATATCGAACTCGTCGAAAAGAAACAACATTAAATCAGCTGGGAAGCATGAATCTCGAATCATCAACGGGCAACTTTTACACACTTTATCAACCAGAACACATCGACCCAAGGGGTTTGATACATGAATCACAAACTCAGTAGACTCAACAGGTAGAGTCTTACTGGATACTAAAGTTTCACACACATATAAATGAGTCGAACCCGAATCAATCAATGAAATCACAGTAGTATCATAAAGAGTGAAAGTATCAGTGATAACATATGGGGAAGAAGCATCCTCCCTGGCACGTATAGCATATGCTCTAGCAGGTGCACGAGACTCTAATCGAACTGCAATGTGTTTGGTTCCTTTCTGACTACCACATACATTTCCTGAATGCCTAGGTGGTCTGCCTCGCACTGATACATTAATCGGCCTTGTATTCTGAGCCGTATTTTGCTCGGCTAGCATCGGGCACTCTCGAATAAAATGATCCGACGATCCACATTTAAAGCAGGACTGATGTAACAGTCTGGTTTAGACCCTAGTCAGAACAGTGGTTTCGAAACCACAAATTCGAGTTAGAATAATATTTTACTATTATTTTCTGGGTCGTTGATATGTGATTAAGCATGTGTTAAAATTTCGTAAATTAATTTGTCTGTCTGTGTGCTTAATTTGAAAAAAAGGATTGAATTACATTAAATGTGAAAGTTGTATGCTATATGTTAAAGTGCCTATGTGTTGTGGCTTATTAAGGTGGAGGCCTTATGTTGTTATTATGCCAATATATATAGATAGTGGATGGATAAAGGTCTTAAATGCCTTTAATATTTCATGTATAACTGTTAAGTATAAGGCTAATTTAGTAACTAAATTAGTAATAAAATAAAAGTTTAGAATAATAAGCCATTTTATTCATCTTTTTTCCGAAATATTGAACAAAAGAAAAAGAAAGAAGAAGCTAGGGCATTCGACACATACAAGCTTGAATTAAGGTAAGTTTTAACTTCGGTTTTTGATAATTTTTACGTTTTTGCAATCGTTGCTTTGTCTACTACAAAACCCATGCTTCAATTTTGAAAATTGATGATGTCTGTGAAATGAGACTTTGATGAAATCATGTGATTTGTGATGTTTAAAAGTGAAATATGAAAGATATGTATTTGATGAACATGTTTTGTTCTTGGAATTTGGATGAATTTAGCTAAATAAGACTAAATTGAGAAAATAGCATTTTGAGGGACTAAATTGTGAATTTGATGAAATGTTTGGACTTGTATGAGATATATGGACATTCGGCTAAGCATGGTTAAATGATGATTTGGTATATTTGATGTTTTGAGAAAAATAGACTAAATTGATAAACTGTGCAAATGTGAGGGCTAAGTTGCAAATAGCACTAAATATGTGAATTTGGATTAAATTGAATGTGTTGTTAAATAAAAGGGTCAAATTTGAATATGTATAGATCAAGAACTGAAGAAAATGGACTTAGACTGCTGGAAAGCTAAGATAGTTGAATAAACGAGTTTGAACGAATATCCGAATCTGAGGTAAGTCATTATGCAAATAAACATATTTGTATTGAATTATGTATGTTCATATGACTATAAATAACGATAAATGTTTATGAGATGATGTGTACATGAATTCCGAGAAAAGATCGACATAGTGACAATGTCTGAGAAGTCCCGTATGAACCTAGAAATAGATAGGATTAGCTATGTCATGACATAGGTGTCTGTTATGTTTGTCATGTAAGACCACGTCCGGGACGTTGGCATTGATTCGAGATTTTGTGTAAGACCACATCTAGGACGTTGGCGTCGGTATGAGACTTATGTATAAGACCATGTCTGGGACATTGGCATCGTATTAATTCGTGTAAGACCCTGTCTGGGACAGTGGCATCGACATCTGATTACATGTAAGACCACGTCTGGGACGTTGGAATTGTACGACTGTACTGAGTATTCTATATATCCTGTTAGATTTCGAACGGTTCAACAGGCAATTCTGAGCTATGAACGATTACGTGAAAGTTTACCTATTTCAGGTATGTTTGATAAGTACACAAGGTGTATATGAAAGGTAAGTGTCTTTATGAATTTACCAAAATGAATATGTGCAATGATATGATGAGATGTTATGTTATATTATGCTTAATTGAGCTATGTCAATATATGGTATATGAGTTGAGAATGCGGTAAGTTATGGCTAAGTAAATAAGCCAAAGAAAGAAGGAGAAGAATTTGTTATGAGAATTATTATGGTCATTAGATTAATATGACTATGTGCATTTTAGGTTAAGTTTATTTGCATTTTGGCTTACTAAGCTTTTAAAAGCTTAGCCTGTGTGTGTTTGTTTCTGTTTTTTTAGATCGTCAAAGCTACTGAAGGCTCAGGATCGGTGAGGATCGTCATCACACTACCTAAACTCATTTTGGTATATTTTGAAAATGTATATAGTTAGATATGACATGTATAGGCTAGTCACCTTGGATATCTTTGAAATGTGTATAAAGTAGGCATGAGATGTGGCTTGTTAAGTGTTGGTAATATTCATTGAGAATATGATATATGATGCTTGTTTTGGTATGTCTTGATGGCAATGAGATAGCCTTATGAATGGTAAGCTTATGGATGAATTGATGCCTTAGTAATTTAATGAGGTTATGGTTGAATTATACTTGGATTTACATGGAAATTGATTGAACAAATTAGCATAGTTAGTAATAAGGTTGAATGGAATAATATGATGACCACATGGTATGTTTTTGGTTGTCATTTGATTTTGGAAATAGGATTGCTTGTGCTTATAGGTATGACCCTATTATGGGTGGCAATATGGTTTTACAAGTAGCCTGTTTTCCCTGCACGATCGTGGTACACGGGCGTGCCTAGTGACCGTGGGATTAGGTCAGGATCTAGCTAAGTGTGCACAACCTTGGCACACGGACGTGCCTGGTAGTCGTGGGATTAAGTCAGTATATGACCTATGAGCACACGATCATGGTACATGGGCATGCCTAGTGGTCGTATGGAAAAATTAGTATACATGCTCTGATTTGGCACGACCATGACATGGGGGTGGCTGAGGCCCGTGGAAGACACACGGCCTGCCCACATAGGCATGTGTCCTGAATAACTTAGAAAAGTTTTAAATTTCTGAGAATTTCTGTATGTGTTCGGTTTAGTCCCGACCCTACTCTAAATCATGATTAAGGCCTCGTTGACCTATATAAGGAACGTTAAGATTGAGATTGATGAATGGTTGTATGAAATTTCTGTAAATGTTTTCGATCATCCGGTAACGCCTTTAACCTTAATCCGTCGACGGACACAGGTTACGGGTGTTACAACTGATCACAAAATCTACAACTCCCAAAATGCCAGTTACCGGAATGCTTGCATTCAACCCGATTCTGCTGGACATTACCAACACTGGCCATCGAAGTAGCTCGAGAACCTACAGGTGGTCGATTTCGTCTAGATAAGTCTGAAGTAGCTCTATGTCGACCAGATTCATCTTTGAACTTCTTGGATACCGAATGAAATGTCTTACTCGATGATCTTTTATGAATGTCTTTAGCTTCCATTTCAGCCTTTCTTTTCTCTTTCCCAAGCTCTTCGGCTTTGCAAGCTCGTTCGACAAGTACCACGAACTTTTTAATCTCGAGTATGCCGACTAGCAACTTAATATCTTTATTCAGACCGTCTTCAAATCTTTTACACATAATGGCTTCAGTTGACACACATTCACGGTCATATCGGCTCAGTCTGACAAATTTTCGTTCATACTCAGTCACGGTCATTCGACCCTGTTTCAATTCCAGAAATTCTTTTCATTTCTGATCAATGAATCTCTGACTGATATATTTCTTACGGAACTCAGTCTGAAAGAAATCCCAAGTCACTTTTTCTTTCGGAACCACCGATACTAGTGTATTCCACCAGTGATATGCGGTGTCCCGTAATAAGGATATAGCACACTTCAAGCATTCGTCTGGAGTACATGACAGCTCATCAAGCACATAGATAGTATTATCAAGCCACATCTCAGCTCGTTCCACGTCGTCATCATCATTAGCTTTAAATTCTTTGGCCCCATATTTCTTGATTTTATCAATGGAAGGCCTGCTAGATCTCATCGAATCTATCATCAGAGGTGCTGAAGGTATCGGAGTTAGATTATTTAGGGGTGGAGGTTGTTGTATAGCCGGATTAGTCCGAATAAATTGGGTAAACCATTCATTCATCATCTGGTAGAAAGCTTGCTTAGCCTCCCCCTCAAGGCTACTCGAGATAGGTCGAGAGTCTACCGGCACTGACCTATGTGCGAGATTAGGCGCTACGCTCTCTACATCATCAGCTACGGCTCTTTCAGGATCCATTTACTATATAAAACACAATTTAAATGTTAGAAGTCACCACATTATCGTATTATAAAATTAAGGTATGTATAGCTAGACTCACACGAGCTACGGTAGTCCCAGAATCGACTAAACCGTAAGTTCTAATACCAATCAAATGTAACACCCCTAACCCGTATCCGTCGCCAGATTAGGGTCACAAGGTATTACTTAACACAATTTAAACGCTTTGCTTTATAAATTTGAACATGCCGATACATGGATTAATGTTGACAAACAAATAATGCATTTTCAAATCCATATTATGATTAAGCATATTATAACAGTCACAAAACTCCTATGTGTTTTTTACTATTTCGAATTAACCAATCATACAAGACATGTATACACTTTGCCATATGTTCCATATCCAATTCGGCTATCAAGATAAATGCCATACAAATTTCTTTTCATATTCATGCTTTACTCAAATACTAGTAATTGTCTATATACAAGTAAATATATACTCATACCATACTTATATGGTCAACCAAATCATACCAGTTTATAATTGAATGTATACCTAGGCATAGAAAATTTTTATGAACAAATATCTGAAATAATGAAGTCATACAGCTATTAATTTATCTATCACTTTATTCACATAGATAGAATCCATCATTTAACTATTAAACATCATGACATATACAACAAGATATATATATATATATATGCACTTATTTATACCATAACCGAATAGGCCATTTCATACATCAAAACCTACGCTTGCACATTTTAACTGATCAGACCATATACATATAACATTCCTTCCTCTATTCGATATAAACTTGAGTAAATCACTTTAACAACATTTCTTCCTAAGTTCAAGAATCAAACACATTCACATATATTTATACAGAAATTAACTACTTAAATGTAATCAACTAATGGACTTTGTAGAGTCAATCTTGTTGGATGGCTAATATAACACCCATAACTCGAGTCTGTCGTCGGACTAGGGTTACGAGGCCTTACCGGACAATACACATTTCAGTATGGTCATATGTTGCAATTCATGCACCATGCCATATCAACTTCTATAATATACTTTATAATCAAATAGCAATTATCTACTCTATCAAATCAGCCAAATTTGCACATTTATAATGCATAGCCAAATAAGATCATACATGCTATATTTCCTACATTACATGTACAGAGAAATATCAACTTCTTTACTGTACGGTCATTCGATTCAATTATACACAAAGTGTTATTAACTCTTTTACAAACAATTTTAAACTCAAATAGTAACCATATACTCAATCAAATAAATCAAAATCAAAATCAATCATATGAACCACATGACCAACAAAATCATATCATGCTTATTTAACTCTTTCACATATACAGAACATTTTTATTAATTTACCTTATTAGTATCATTTATCAATTCACAAATGCAAAATGTAGCATGTATCAACCTTACCAAAATGAGCCAATTATAAGCCATACATATCACTACTCAATGCTAAATTTATATAACCAAACACCACATGTTTAAAGACCGTAAGGACATACTTCAAAAATAGACTTATAGCAAAACCGAAAATATACCAACATTAACATTACAATCAAGCCATTTTCGCATGGCTATACATACGCAAATCAGAATAAACCATATTAAAACTAGCCTAGACATGCCACATAACCAAAACTCAAAGATTTTATTTACCGAAACAATAACCGGATAGTGTGATAAGGCCTCCTGTGAATTCCAACCCGAGCAAATCTCTGAAAATATATAAACATAAGACAAACGCACAGAGTAAGCTTTGAAAGCTTAGTAAGTTGGCATATTAATAATAATAAGCAATTTAATTAAAAATATTAACCCATTTCTCAATAAATATGCTCAAGGAAATAGAATCAATATTCACATGATTTTACCTTTTTCTTAAGTCCAGCTTAGGCTGTTTTTCTGAGTCACATTTTTTGATTTAATTATTTCATAAGTTACAGAACTCGAAATTAAGTTCCGTGAATTTTCCCTAAAATTAGACCCATATACCTTATTGCCATAAAATTTCCAGAATTTTTGGTCTGGTCAATCAATACCAGATTATTCTTAAAGTTTCCCTTATTTCACTGTTCGATAGTTCTGACCTATCCTTACAAAAACCAAGTTATCTTATTGTACAGAATTCAAATAATGTTCTTGTTTATTCCAATAAAAAATAGACTCATTAAGGATTCTAAACATATAAACCATGATCCATTATTATTTGTTTACAATATTTAATAGTTTTTCCAAGACAGAATAGAGGAACACGAAGTCGTTCAAAACTAGTCTCACTAAAATTTAAATATCTCATAATTTCCACTTCTTTTGCTTACTCAATTTATTTTATATGAAAATAGACTCAATAAACTTTTAATTCATATCTCTCTCACTTTCTAATTCAATTTCCAATATTTTCGGTGATTTTTCAAAAGTACATAATTGCAATTGTCCAGTACTGTTTTAATGCAAATTTCACTTTTTCATGATTTCTACGTATTCACTTTCATTTTTTATACTCAAATTCACATTTCTTTTTTGTTTACATCACATAACCTTCTTTGTACATATATTTACCTTTCATTTTCAAACATATTATATATTTTCAACGTACCTGAATCGAAATGTCATTCACTTAACCATTTATATCTCGGAATGCCCGTTGAACCGTTCGGAATAAATAAGGATACTCAGATAGCTCAGAAAGCTCATACAATGCCAACGTCTAAGATGTGGTCTTACATGTAATTAAATATCAATGCCACTATCACAGACAGGGTCTTACACGAAATCATATACGATGCCGATGTCTCATACATGGTCTTACACGTAATCATATCTTGGAATCCTATGTCATGACATATGTATCCTCTACCATTCCTAGGGTTCAAACGGGGCTTTTCGGATGTCGTTACATTACCGGAACTTTCTCGTATTCATATATCCTGCATCTCGAATAATTCAATATCATAATGATATATATATATATATATATATATATATATACCTTATTTAAAATACATGCATTTGCATTACCATTCGGCCTTGAATTCAATCATACAAATATTATGCATTTATAACATAATTTTATAATGTTTATTAAAATACGAACTTACCTTACCTCTTATAACCATTAGGCTTATATGTACCTGAACATTTAACTTATTTGCTGTATTTAAATTCTACATCGTTAATGATCCTTTGAAGCATATATTTATAAGAAATCACCAGCAATAACCCTGCTAGGCAATAAAGCCTGAAACACACACCGGCACTAGGCCGGCTAGACCCGAGGTCTGATATTAAATCACTGGCATTAAGCCTGCTAGGCACAAAGCTCGATTAAATTCACCAACCCAAGGCTTGCTAGGCTTACAGCCTGAATAATAACACTTTTAAGCTGTCTCACACATATATTTCATATATTTCATATATCATATAGTTTATACTTTGTACTAGCACTTAAATATCATATCACAATCGAATAACTTAAACATTTTAAAATCTTAGCTTTAATCACATTTGGATCTTTAAAAATATTGATACAAAATTTCCAAATCAACATGTACTATTTTACGTACATAATTTACAATGTTTTATTGCTTAAAGACTTACCTCGGATATTGACGGACGACGAAAATCGGCTATTCGACTATTTCCATTTTTCCCCGATCCAAATCCATTTTCTTTGGTTCTTGATCTAAACATGTTCAAATTAAGCTCATTCAAATATATTTTTACTCAATTTAATCCAAAAACACATAAATGGGCAAATTACCATTTTGCCCCTAATATTTCACACTTTTACAATTTAGTCCTATATGCACAAAACACAAAATACACAAAATTTGACT
This sequence comes from Gossypium bickii, assembly GCA_025503065.1. Taxonomy (NCBI): domain Eukaryota; kingdom Viridiplantae; phylum Streptophyta; class Magnoliopsida; order Malvales; family Malvaceae; genus Gossypium; species Gossypium bickii. Next base: position 47,406,213 of record CP106712.1, read on the forward strand.
AAACACCTTAAGGGCTGAATGTTCCCAGTTCTCATACAAGTCCATACATTTCGTTTATTTCACATTTTAGTCCCTTAATAATTTATTTTTGTAATCTAGTCCAATATACTCAATTTTATCAAAAATTCAAAGACAAAACTTGTTTGTAATATCTGGGATTTATGGCTTATGCATTAATGCTTAATTGTATGAAGTAGCATGTGTAGGTGTATGTTGAATGTGTTTTATGAATTTCGGGAATATTAGAAGGTAGGAGAATGCCTTAGAAATTATTTGATTTTAAGTTTTTAAAGGGGAGCTAAGCCTGATAGGCCTTAAAAGAAATTGTAGGGGAAATTAGACACAAAAAATAGGCTTGTTAAAGTGGCAAGGAGGCACCACTTAAAGCCTCTGTAAGTGATGCCACAAGGAGTGTCAGAGAGGCCTAGGTTCGAGCTACAAGGGAAACAAAAAGGGGAGTTTTATTTTGCTGCAAGGATAGACAGAGGTGGACGGCATAGGGACACCAAGGGGATGAGCTTTAGATGTGGTTAATCTCTTTTAAAATTCGGCTAAGCTCAGGAGATAAATGTTTATTTATTTTAAATTATTTTGAATGAGTGATAAAGAGAAAAATAAGGAGAAAAATGTGGAATTTGAGAAGGGAAGGTGTGATGGCCGGCCAAGGGACTCTTTTGGTGGTATTTTCGGCCAAGGGACTCTTTTGGTGGTATTTTCGGCCAAAGGGTAGAAGTGAGGCCATATTCTTTCTTCTTCATAGTGCCTCTGCTGAATTATCTAGTGAATCTTCTCTTCTCTTTTATTTTGTCAAAATCGAAAACAGAAGTCAGCCTAGCCGATCTCTTCATAGCATCAAAAGCCGAAATATCCCTTGTGCTAGCCAAATCTTTACCTATCACCATTGCCGAAATTGCTTCACCTTTTTCTTCTTCTTTTCATAATTTTCCAAAAGCTAAAACGTGTTGATCACTACCTAGCCTTCATTACCGAACATCTCTGTGGGTTCAAACAAAGGAGCAGTCGACTTCTGTATTGAGGGTAAGGAATCAACTATCGTTCTTCTCCTCCTTTTCTTTTAGATTAACCGAAACTAGGACTCTAATCCCATTATTGTTCTTGGCCGAAACTTTGAAGGAGGCTTTGGGTTTTGGTAGTTGTTGTCTACAAAGAGGAGGTCATTCGGGATCTCAAGATCTAAGGTAAGCCAAAGTAGTCTTAGGCCGAAGGACATTAATGATGTCCATTAAGTATTGAAATTGGATCTAACATATACCTATAGGGATTTCGACATCACTAGGAGCAAGGATGACTTTGGGACGTAGATCCACAAGGTAAGTAGAAATGACATTAGGCTAAGGCCATACTAGGTGACTCAGATCTATTTCTTATTTTGTTCAAAAGCCGAACTGACCAGTTAAGTGATCTAGTGCTTAGCCGAATGTAGGAACTAAAGATCTAAAGCATTAGATCGGGATTTTCGGGATTTCAGTGAACACGTTAGTAAACCAGGTGTGTAGCCCTACCCTAAGTCTTAAAGGATTTATGGTATTATTTTAATGCATGTGTTATTAAGAATGTGAAAGAGATGGCTAAAGGTACCATACAATGGTACAAAGTACTCAGGTACGTAATCTTAACATTACGTTAATAAATGTTATGAACATTTGGAATATAGCACGTATGCGAATATTGATATGAATACAGAATAAGGAATATGGCATGATTTCTGCACGTTTTATTGTGCATGGGCATATGGGTGATTATTTAAGGGGAAGTGATCTGGTGGTTTTTACCACACTATCTGGTGACTCATGTCACATAATTTGAATGTGGTGACTATGTCACAAAATATTATCTGGTGGCTCTGCCACAATATATAAGGGCGATGAGCAAGTCGTCTGCAGCAACTGCCTTCGATGATGTGTAGCGGATGGAGGGTCGATTTAGTAATCCCCACGATGTGATAGCAGGTACGGGTGATGTGTAGCGGATGGTTATTTAGGTTTGGGTTCGGGATTGCATCATTATTTATATTTGCTATATGTATATGTATGATCTGATATGCCTAAATCGTTTGGGACCTAGTGTTGGTTGTTATGCGCTGAGTCTGTTTGACTCACCCCGTTATGGGACATCTTTTCAGGTGACGCTCAGTAGATGGACCAGGTTAGCGGAGACTATGTGGTGGCCATGCTGAATATTTTCGGGATTTCAATTGGTTGAATTAGTGTTTTCTTATTATTTTATTATTCGAGATTTAATTGGTACTTTTCAGTTGTAATAAGGCCATTTCCATTAACTATTTTATGCATGCGTGTTTATTTGATTTAAGATACGACTATTATTAAATCAAGATTAAATATCTTTTCTTAAAAATAAATTTTAAATGTTTTGACACATAAACTCAAATGATTTTCGATTTAAAAGTGAGCTCTAAATCAATCCGGCAATTCTTTTAACTTAGAGATTTAAAATATGAAAATGAGGTTTCATAAAATCCCAACTTCAAGCAAAAACACTGTTTTCAATAAACTCAACATAAATCAATTTTCTTCAAAATAACCCAAAATTTTCCAAAATAACAAACAAGTTTTGAACTGTTTTACTCAAGGAACATACCAGATCCGGTCGAGGCTCGTAGGCCGGGTTTGGGGTGTTTCAGTTTGATATCAGAGCCCAGTTTTAAACTCTCGGCCTTGGGTTTAAAGCCCATAACATTTTCAAAAATAAGCCCAATAAGTTTTGTAGGAAGTTTTGGGAAATAAACAGGTTTCTCAGGCATGGCACCCAAGTCTCCGACCCGAAGTCCACCAGGTAAGTACCCCTAACTATTGTGTGATTTATAGGATGATTTGTATAAGGGTATAATGGGAACGTAGATTAGTATATTAGGTTGTTGAACCCTAGGATTAGCTTACTCCAACACAGGATCACATAAAACTTAAAGCCTAATTAAACAAACCTGTGACTAAGTCGCCAAGTTAGGGTGTGGCAACCATTGTGCGCATGTCTAGGATTAGATTCAGGAAGAGCCTAGTATTTAAGCAGTCCTAGTAACTCACCTCCTCTTCGCTCGAATCCTACCTGGTGCGTAGTAACGGTTCACCCTAACCAAGAGGACTTATTCATAGGCTAAACTCATTAATTAAAACCCGAAAGGGACTACCCATACTTTCTATAAAAATCTTAGTTTTTAAAATTTCAAATTTACCCCTTTGATTTGTAAAAACTATTTTATAAAATTCTTCCAGAATATTCTCAATTTACAAAATTACCTAAATACCCCCTGGTTGTGAAATTACTAAAATGCCCTTGGTTTATAAAATTACCACACTAACCTCAAATTTTACTAAGACACTCCTACTTTACAAAAATATCCAAAGACCCTATTTTGCAAAATATCAAGATACCCTGATTTGGAAATTTACCAAAATAACCCTATAGGACAAATTACGAAAATACCCCTGGGATTAGAACAGACGAAAATATTCGAGTGATGAATGTGTGTGTAGTAGATATTATCGAATGATTGTGTTTCTCTGAATTAAGGTAGAAAACTTGAACCGAAAACTCTGAAATGATTGAAAGAACTACTACAAAACTTCTATTCATAAAACTTCTTCGCGGTTAACCAGTGGAACAAAATACTAATGCATAAAATTTCTTAAATCAGATTAAAGCGCGATCGTAGAAATGAGTTCTAGGGGACGTGGTCGTAATGTGCGAGGACGTGGTAGAGGCAGAATGACCGTATCGGAACCCGTTAGGTCTGGTCAAGGGTCCGAAAATGAGGTACCACCACCCCACCACCAGCTGCTGGAGTTGAGCATCAGGATCAGACAGGGGATGATGCAGTATCGCAAGCGGTGCTGCGAGTTCTTGAGATAGTGGCTGGAGCAGGTAGGAGTATGGGAGCTCAGAAATCTGTACCTGAGCGATTCCGAGCTAATGGAGCTAAGGTGTTCCGTGGCGTATCTGGTGTGGCACCAAGTACGGCTGAGTACTGATTGGAGGTGACAGAGCGAATTATGGATGAGCTGGAACTGACTACTGAGGAGAAACTGAAAGAAATGGTGTCGCTATTTCGCGACGAGGCATATCAATGGTGGCTCACATTCGGGATGGTACCACAGCTGAGGATCTCACTTGGGAGTATGTTAAGGCGGCGTATTAGAAGAAGTATGTTGGTACCAGTTATACTGATGCGCAAAGAAAGGCATTTCTGGGGTTGGTTCAAGGGAACAAGTCCGTAGCGAAGTACGAGGCTGAATTCTTAAGGTTGGGCCGGTATGCTCGAGGAATCGTGGCTATGGAGCATGAACGACGTGTCTGATTTGAGGACGGACTTAGGGATGACCTAAGGTTGTTGATAGCTCCACAGCAGGAGCGGGAGTTTGCCGTGTTGGTAGAAAAGGCTAAGGTAGCCGAAGGGATTAAGGACTCTTTGAGACAGAATACGGATCAAAATAGGCAGAAGAGAGGTTTTGGGTCATCAGGGTCATCCGAGAATGTTCAAAAGAGGCCTCGAGTTGATGGGCCGCGAGGTCAGCAAGTTGTTACCGGAGGGCAATACCGTACTTGTACTCAGTGTGGGAAGATGCACTTAGGAGAGTGCTGGAAGAAGACAGGAGGATGTTTCAAGTGTGGGTCCAAGGACCACTAGATTAAGGACTATCCTATAAAGATAGACAGGAGCCGACCAACAGGTCAGGGTTCTAATCAGGCTAGAAGAGGTGGACAGCAGCCTCAGCCAGGTTGTGGTCCGATTGGCAGAGGTAACGGTTCTGGAAGAGGACGTGGAACACCGGGCCAAGGCGTTCGTAATATAGAGGCAAGACAGCCGGGTCTAGTGTATGCAGTTCACCGGAGGGAGGATAGAGACACACCAGACGTCAAAACCGGTACGTTCCTTATAGCTGGCAAGCCTTACTTTGCTTTAATTGATGTGGGCTTGACCCATTCGTATGTTGCATGTAGTGTAGTTGAAACACTAAGCATAGCCTCTGAACTGTCTGATAGGGAGATGACTGTAGTAAGCCCATTAGGTCAAACTGTAGTGGTGAATAAGATATTTCGGAGTGTACCTCTAGAGATTCAGGGAGTGATATTCCCTGCCGACTTGATGGAACTACCCTTCGGAGAATTTAATCTCATTCTTGGCATGGACTGGCTAGTGGAACATCGGGCTATATTGGATTGTGCAGCTAAGCGAATGGAGTTAAGGACGCCTGAGGATGAGGCGATAATTATGATAGGAGAAAGAAGAAACTACCTCTCTAACATAGTCTCTGCTCTAAAGGCTGATAAGATGGTTCGGAAAGGGTGCAAGGCATTTTTTAGCCTTCGTTAGTGCGTTGGATGCAAAAGAAGGAGGAGTCGGTGGAGTTAGAACAGTAAGGGAATTTGTGGATGTCTTTCTGGAGGAGTTACCTGGAATACCCCCGGACCGGGAGGTAGAGTTCGAATTTGACTTATTACTGGGGACAACTCCTATGTCAATTGCCCCGTATTGAATGGCACCAAAGGAGTTGGTTGAGCTCAAGGCTCAAATCCAAGAGTTGCTTGATCGTGGGTTTATTCGACCCAGTGTGTCTCCATGGGGAGTACCAGTCTTGCTCGTGAAGAAGAAGGACAGAACTATGCGTATGTGTATAGATTATCGTCAGTTGAATAAGCTAACCATCAAGAACAAGTACCCGTTGCCAAGGATAGACGACTTGTTCGATCAGCTTAAGGGGGTTGCGGTATTCTCAAAGATAGATATAAGGTCTGGATACCATCAGCTTAAGGTGAAGGAGGCAGATATCCATAAGACAGCTTTCTGGACAAGGTACGGGCATTATGAGTTCTTGGTAATGCCATTCGGATTGACGAATGTCTCAGCCGTGTTCATGGATATGATGAACTGGGTTTTTCAACCTTACTTGGATCGATTCGTCGTTGTGTTCATCGACAACATTCTAGTGTATTCCAAGTCTGAGGAGGAACATGATGAGCATCTTCGGGTAGTGTTGCAAGTATTAAGGGAGAAGAAGCTCTATGCCAAATTCAGCAAGTGTGAATTTTGGCTTAAGGAAGTCACATTCTTAGGGCATATGGTGTCTGCAGAAGGAATAAGGGTGGATCCTAAGAAGATTGAAGCAGTGCTAGATTGGAAACCACCTAAGTCTGTGGCTGAGGTTCGTATTTTCTTGGGATTGGGAGGTTACTACAGAAGGTTTGTAGAACGGTTCTCATCTGTAGCCGCACCTTTGACAAATTTGTTGAGAAAGGAAGTACCTTACGTGTGGTCAGATAAGCAACAAGAGAGCTTTGAGAAGCTTAAGAGGGTTTTAACTGAAGCTCCTGTTTTGATTGAACCGGAGGCAGGGAAGGATTTTGTGGTGTATTGTGACGCTTCTCATACAGGTTTGGGATCCGTATTGATGCAGGACGAGAAGGTAGTCGCTTATGCGTCTCGACAATTAAGGCCTCATGAGGTTAATTATCCGATGCATGACTTAGAATTGGCGGCAGTGGTCTTTGCTCTTAAGGTATGGAGGAACTATCTTTATAGAGAGAAGTCAGTGATCTACACAGACCACAAGAGCCTTAAGTATCTATTGACTCAGAAGGAGTTGAACCTGAGACAGCGAAGATGGGTAGAGTTATTGAAAGACTACGATTGTTCTATAGAGTATCATCTGGGCAAGGCGAATGTAGTGGCAGATGCCCTAAGTCAGAATGTAGTGTCGGATCTGAGGGTGATGTTCGCACACCTTAGCTTGTATGATGACGGAAGTTTGTTGGCAGAATTGCAAGTTAAGCCGACGTGGTTGAATGAGGTGAAAGAGGGATAGTTAATGGATGAAGATTTAAGTGCTAAGTTACGACAAGTGCGGAGTGGGGAGTTGGAAGATTATGGTATTAATAACGAGGGAGTACTGTGTTTCAAGGGTAAAGTCTGTATGCCGAAGAGCGAGGAGTTAAGGCAGAGGATTCTTCGGGAATCGCATAGTAGCCTCTATGCTATGCATCCTGGAGGTAGTAAGTTGTATAGAGATCTAAAAGAACAGTTTTGGTGGCCTGGTCTTAAGCGGGAAGTTACAAAATTTGTAGGGAAGTGCTTAACGTGTCAGCAAGTTAAGGCTGAACACAAAGTTCCGTCAGGATTGCTTCAACCGATAAAGATTCCGCAGTAGAAGTGGGAGAGAATCACCATGGACTTCGTTAGTGGGCTTCCCCTTATGCCTACCAAGAAGGACTCGGTATGGGTGATAGTGGACCGATTGAAAAAATCCACGTATTTCATTCCAGTGCGGGTTGACTATTCTTTGCAGAAGTTGGCAAAATTGTACGTGGCAGAAATTGTGAGGTTGCATGGAGTGCCGGTGTCAATTATCTCAGATAGGGATCCAAGGTGCACGTCTCAGTTTTGGAAAGCATTACATCAGGCTTTGGGCACTAGGCTAGATTTCACTACAGCATTTCATCCGCAATCGGACGGCCAGTTTGAACGAGTGATTCAAGTGTTGGAAGATATGTTGTGGGTCTGTGTGATAGACTTTAGAGGAAGTTGGGAAGAATATTTGCCTTTAGCGGAATTTGTATACAATAACAGCTATCAAGCCAGTATTCGGATGGCACCGTATGAAGCGCTGTATGGACGGAAGTGTCGCACTCCTATGTGTTGGACAGAATTGGGGGAATGTTGAGTTTTGGGTCCAGAAATTGTGGCGGAGTCCGAGGAGAAGGTTGAGGTAATTCGGGCACGGTTAAAGGAGGCATCTGATAGGCAGAAGTCGTACGCAGATCTTAAGCGCAAGGAAATAGAGTTTGCTGTGGGAGATCAGGTGTTTCTTAAAGTATCGCCATGGAAGAAGGTGATGAGATTTGGTCGCAAAGGGAAGTTAAGTCCCAAGTTTATAGGACCTTATCGGGTATTGAAGCGAGTTGGACCAGTGGCATATCAGCTAGAATTGCCTCCGCAGTTGAAGCAGATGTTTCTATGCTACGTCATTACCGATCGGATCCATCTCATGTAGTATCAGTTAAAGAGGTGGAGCTAAGGCCAGATTTGTCCTACGAGGAGGAGCCGATTCAGATTTTAGAGCGAGATGTGAAAGTGTTGCGGAGGAAATCAGTTCCTCTGGTCAAAGTGTTATGGCGTAATCATGGATCGGAAGAAGCTTCGTGGGAGCCAGAAGAAGCAATGCGACAGCAATACCTTCACTTATTTTAGCCAGGTAATTTCGAGGTCAAAATTATTTTAAGAGGGTAGAACTGTAATATCCGGGATTTATGGCTTATGCATTAATGCTTAATTGTATGAAGTAGCATGTCTAGGTGTATGTTGAATGTGTTTTAAGAATTTCGGGACTATTAGAAGGTAGGAGAATGCCTTAGAAATTATTTGATTTTAGGTTTTTAAAGGGGAGCTAAGCCTGATAGGCCTTAAGAGAAATTGTAGGGGAAATTAGACACAAAAAATAGGCTTGTTAAAGTGGTAAGGAGGCGCCACTTAAAGCCTCTGTAAGTAACGCCACAAGGAGTGTTAGAGAGGCCTAGGTTCGAGCTGCAAGGGAAGCAAAAAGGGGAGTTTTATTTTGCTGCAAGGATAGACAGAGGTGGACGGCATAGGGACACCAAGGGGATGAGCTTTAGATGTGGTTAATCTCTTTTAAAATTCGGCTAAGCTCAGGAGATAAATGTTGATTTATTTTAAATTATTTCGAATGAGTGATAAAGAGAAAAATAAGGAGAAAAATGTGGAATTTGAGAAGGGAAGGTGTGATGGCCGGCCAAGGGACTCTTTTGGTGGTATTTTCGGCCAAAGGGTAGAAGTGAGGCCATATTCTTTCTTCTTCATTGTGCCTCTACCGAATTCTCTAGTGAATCTTATCTTCTCTTTTATTTTGTCAAAACCGAAAACACAAGTAAGCCTAGCCGATCTCTTTATAGCATCAAAAGCCGAAATATCCCTTGTGTTAGCCGAATCTTTACCTATCACCATTGCTAAAATTGCTTCACCTTTTTCTTCTTCTTTTCATAATTTTCCAAAAGCTGAAACGTGTTGATCACTACCTAGCCTTCATTACCAAACATCTCTGTGGGTTCAAACAAAGGAGCAGTCGACTTCTGTATTGAGGGTAAGGAATCAACTATCGTTCTTCTCCTCCTTTTCTTTTAGATTAACCGAAACTAGGACTCTAATCCCATTATTGTTCTTGGCCGAAACTTTGAAGGAGGCTTCGGGATTTGGTAGTGTCTTCTACAAAGAGGAGGTCATTCGGGATCTCAAGATATAAGGTAAGCCAGAGTAGTTTCAGGCCGAAGGCCATTAATGATGTCCATTAAGTATTGAAATCAGATCTAACATATACCTATAGGGATTTCGACATCACTAGGAGCAAGGACGACTTCAGGACGTAGATCCACAAGGTAAGTAGAAATGACATTCGGCTAAGGCCATACTTGGTGACTCAGATCTATTTCTTATTTTGTTCAAAAGCCGAACTGACCAGTTAAGTGATCTAGTGCTTGGCCGAATGTAGGAACTAAAGATCTAGAGCATTAAATTGGGATTTTCGGGATTTCAGTGAACACGTTAGTAAACCAAGTGTGTAGCCCTACCCTAAGTCTTAAAGGATTTATGGTATTATTTTAATGCATGTGTTATTAAGAATGTGAAAGAGATGGCTAAAGGTACCATACAATGGTACAAAGTACTCAGGTACGTAATCTTAACATTATGTAAATAAATGTTATGAACATTTGGAATATGGCACGTATGCGAATATTGATATGAATACAGAATAAGGAATATGGCATGATTTCTGCACGTTTTATTGTGCATGGGCATATGGGTGATTATTTAAGGGGAAGTGATCTGGTGGTTTTTACCACACTATCTAGTGACTCATGTCACATAATCTAAATGTTGTGACTATGTCACAAAATATTATCTGGTGGCTCCGCCACAATATATAAGGGCGATGAGCAAGTCGTCTGCAGCGACTGCCTTCGATGATATGTAGCGGATGGAGGGTCGATTTAGTAATCCCCACGGTGTGATGGCAGGTAAGGGTGATGTGTAGCGGATGGTTATTTAGGTTTGGGTTCGGGATTGCATCATTATTTATATTTGCTATATGTATATGTATGATCTGATATGCCTAAATCGTTTGGGACCTAGTGTTGGTTGTTATGCACTGAGTCTGTTTGACTCACCCCGTTGTGGGACATCTTTTCAGGTGACGCTCAGTAGACGGACTGAGTCAGTGGAGTCTATGTGGTGGCCATGCTGAATATTTTCGGGATTTCAATTGGTTGAATTTGCGTTTTCTTATTATTTTATTATTCGGGATTTAATTTGTATTTTTCAGTTGTAATAAGGCCATTTTCATTAATTGTTTTATGCATGCGTGTTTATTTGATTTAAGATACGACTATTATTAAATCAAGATTAAATATCTTTTCTTAAAAATAAATTTTAAATGTTTTGACACATAAACACAAATGATTTTCGATTTAAAAGTGAGCTCTAAATCAACTCGGCAATTCTTTTAACTTAGAGATTTAAAATATGAAAATGAGGTTTCATAAAATCCCAACTTCAAGCAAAAACACTGTTTTCAATTTAAACTCAACATAAATCAATTTTCTTCAAAATGACCCAAATTTTTCCAAAATAACAAACAAGTTTTGAACTGTTTTACTCAAGGAACATACCAGATCCGATCGAGGCTCGTGGGCCGGGTTTGGGGTGTTTCATTGTTAATCTAACACACATGTATCATATTTCACCATTTAACAACATAAATAACATGCTATCATCAACGGCTCAACTCAAAATATTCATCCAAATAAAAAATTAAACATGGGTCTTGAATATTTCTAAGCAACGATCTCAAAAACGTAAAAATTATCAAAAACCGAGTTGAACACATACCTTGATTAAGCTCAACAATGGCCGAATGTAATTAGGATTCTTTCTTTCTCTTTTTTTGTTTTTTGGTTTTGGCTAAAACAAGAAGAAGATGGAGACTTTTTCCATCTTTCATCACTTTTATTCATTTAATATTTATTAAATAATATTTTATAACATAAAAACATAATAAAATATAATAAACAAATTCCAACCATCATTTCATGCTTCATTTGGACGGCCACTATCTTAATTTTGGCTATATTAACATTCCAATACTTTAATTTATGAAACCATTATCAATTTAGTACTTTACACTATAGTTTATAACTTTTGTTCTTTATGCGATTAAGTCCTTTTATTTGATTAAGCACACAAACAATCAAATTTTTATACGAAACTTTCACACATACTACTTCACATATAATTAACACGAAAAATAATATTTAAATATTTTTCGAACTCGAATTCATTATCCCGAAACCACCGTTCCGATTAGGGTCTAAATCGGACTGTTACAACTCTCCCCCGTAGGGATTTTCGTCCTCGAAAATCTTACCAGAAAATAGGTTAAGGATTTGCTTCCATACTATTTCAAATCCTCACATAACTTCGGATTGCAAATCTCTCCAATGTCACAACTGAAATTCTGATTTGACTTTCACTGTACATCATCTCTAGCTGAGACTGTTTATAACTGTATTTGATTGTTTTCATTTTTTGTTCAATTTCTCTGACAATATTAATCCCGTGGATCATATTTTCACAGAGCTCGATCTTGAAATAGCAGAGTTCAGTAACTGCTTATAACATCAACAGTCTTTCTTAGTTGCTTTGAAACTCTAAAACACAGTAACAAATAAATATTTCGAGAATTTGAATTGTGTTTCCTAATTTTCAATGCAAATCTCATTCTCATAGATTACTGTAATTTCTCTCAGAATTATCATATATGTTCCAGATCTTAATCCAAAACAATGATAACTGACACCATAGACAGACTTACCAACACAGAAATAGATAACTCTACGTATAGAGAGATTTCCTTAGATAATTAACCATATATCAGATAACCCTATCTTTTTCAATGATAAAGATAATCCCGATACAAGATTCATCAACCGTCCATTTCTATAATCAACAAAGTCAGAAATATCACATTTTACACTCATCATCGATATCATATCTCGGACTATTGTGCATCTTGTTATTCCCCAAATTCAGATCTTTCTCTGACATTAACACTTTAAACTCTTATAGTCATCAAATATGTCACATAACTCTTTTATGCAGCTTTAATTGTATAGAATCACAAAATATCTCTACACATTCCTGAATTAGAACACATTTCAAACCATTCAATAATGTAAAGCTGAAAATCATAATCTCTATATTAAATTCAGACTGAACCAAAACTAATGTTTCGGTCGAAATCATCTTCATGCAAAAGAAAACTTCAACAATTGAACTGACTTTATATAGATTTATATTGATCTTCTATCATTTTTACTTTTATCCATGTCGAACCTTCACGAGAACTAGAAAAGAGTTTATAATGAAGCTATCTCATATATTAATCATCAAAACTTTGAATTATACTGAAATCACCTTAACCAAATAGAAATCATTGGGCCTTACTAGGAACGGTGTTTCAACCCTATAATAAATATTATCCAGGCTGTTAAGGAAGCAGTTGAGCATAGAAAAGAATCAAATATGATTTTAGTGGCAACCACTGCAGAGGCACAACTTCTATAACTCTGAGGACGGTACCACTGTACTCTCACATTTTAAGCTAGAAATTATCATCATAATAAACATAGTCATTTCTGTCATATAGAGATCTCCTACAGATAATCACATAGAATCATAAGAAAACCGAAATAGTGAGATTTTGACATATGGAGCTATACAGGATATCTGTAACACCGTAAACCCGATCAACACACCACGACCGAATCTGGCATGTCACAGAGGAAAAACGTTTTGGAGAAAACAGGTTACAGGTTAAAATTTGAGTGGAAACCCCTTTGTTGTTTTATACTTGTAGAAATCTTGGGCATGATTATTTGCAAACCGATAGTTTACTTTGAAATCCCGGGAATTTATCTTAAAAACACAGTTGTCGATCCATAGGTTTAGAAAACGTTTATGCCATAAAAATTCGATTGATTCTTGCTTAGTTAATTTGGAATCGTTTGAATTAATGGTGAAAAACTTAAGTTTGAAATCTATTCAAGATGTTGTTGTTATCAATTAATTTATGTTACCCGATGGTAAAGATTTGAAAACCATTTCGTTTTGTAGTGTAGAAAACCTTACGTTCAATTTATTAAGTTAATCAAGTAATTTACTTAGCCATATTTAAAACCATCCAAAACATAAATAATCCAAAAATATAATCAAACGGCCTTATTACAAACCCAAATAAAAACTGAAGAGAAAATAAATATCCAAATTCAAAATCCAAGTAATACCAAATGTTTTAATGCATGGCCGCCTCGAGTCCACCCGGCTCCTCATCCGCTATCTACGAGTCACCTGCAAAGATAAGGGAGAAGGTGAGTCACCAAGACTCAGTGCATAAATCCTCCTCCCGATTAATGCAACATACTTACACAAATCATAACCAAGCAATATAAATAATGCACCCAAACCTAGCCATCCATAACTCCTTTTCTACCCCATGTGGTACCAAACCACTGGTGGTGCCAAACCACTGGTGACCCAAAGTCACGATATCCAATAATAATGTGGTGCCAAACCACTGGTGACCCAAAGTCACGAATAATCCATCTATGGGGCCAACCCACATTGTGATACCAAATCACTGGCGACAATCCCGTAATATCATATGTGGGGCCAACCCACTATGGTGCTAAGCCACTGGGACCAGTGGCTATGAGGTGCTAAACCTCTGGTGACCCAAAGTCACAAAATATCAATATACCAAGTGTGGGGCCAACCCACGTGTGATACCAAATCACTGGCGACGATCCCAAAATATCAATTATAGGGCCAACCCACTGTGGTGCTAAGCCACTGGGACAAGTCGCTATGAGGTGCCAAATCTCTGGTGACCCAAAGTCACAAGATAATCGTGGTACCAAACCACTGGAGGTGCCAAACCTCTGGTGACCCAAAGTCATGGATATCATCTTCCCCTCCTCTCATATCACCCATCATCATGCCATACTCATGCAAATCATGCCATCATGCTTTATTATGAATCACATAGCAAATATGTCATAAATCATACTATCATGCATTAAATAGCAAAACTCATATCGAAACGGACTTGCCCAAATCCTTGCTCATACCCATAGGGTATCATACCATTATCCACACTGTTTCGGCTTTAACACATTCAGGTTATTAAAATATATTTACTTAATTATAAAATGTGTAAGTTACACACCTGTTACTAACGCAAGCCCTAAATCTCGAAGACCCGATCTACTGCACTAGATCCCTTTGCCCTACATTCAGCCAAATCACAAGACTATTAACAAGGCCATTTGGCCGCACCAATAAATCTTGAAGGGTGAGATAACGTATAAACAACACCACCTTACCTTCTGCCTTACGAAACAAATCACCACACCCAAAATATGCGATACTTGCTCCTCACCCTACATTCAGCCAACAACAAGGCTTTAGTATCAATAGCCTTCGGCTTTTCACAACTTAAAGAATTGATGAACCAATATAGATCCTTACCACTTAACTTACCAAACCGATTGCCAGAGAATAGAGGGCTTAGATCTACTGCTTCCAAGATCCCGAAGTACCTAGGAGAAATCGATTTTCAAAGGTGGTTAGAGACCTTGATGACAAATGCCGAAATCGGCTTCTGCTTCCATTAAAAAACAACAAAGAAAAGAGAAACGAAACAAAAGAAATTCGGCCATGAACACTTACCCCTCAAAACCGATTAGAACCAACCCCCAAAAGAGATCTACCTCCTGCTGAAATTCAGCCAACACAACTAAAAGAAAGAATAGGAAGATTCGGTTGGAGTGGAAAAGAGAAAGAAAATTTCGACAGGGGTTGGGTGATCAAGATGATTCGGCTAGAATGGAGAAAGGAAAAATAAAAAGAAAGTGAAAAGAGAAGAGAGGGATTTCGACAAAGAAGGGTGGAGAGGGTTTCGGCAAAAGAGTTTGAGAGAAGAAAAAGAAAAAGATGAAAGGGAAGAGGATACTTTCGGCTTTGAGCAAACATGGAAAATAAAAAGGAGATAGGAGAGGAGTAAATTCGGCCAAACACTTTGAGAAGGAGAAAATAAATAAAATACAACTAAAGAACTTAGAGGGACATTCGGCTAGGTGCAAAAACAAAAAGGAGATTTCAGCTTTCTCCAATATGGTACACTAGAGAGATTTTGGCAATGCACAAAAGGGATTTTCGGCTTTTTGACACAAAACAAAGGCTAGCCGAAATGCAATCTAGGCACCTAAGGGAATTCGGCAACCCCCTACTCACCTCTGCAAAACCGAACACTTCCCCCACACAGGAGTTTAAAATTTGGCCACCACCTAAAATCTCTCCTGGCCACTAATTCAAACGAATTTGAATTCCACAAGCTCCTAATTTTCCTCTCTGCCACCTATTTGAATGAATTTGACTGAGTCTATCCTTATCTGACAGAATTTGAGCTGAACACAACTCCTCCCCCTCTTTGGCGTCAAAATAATAAGCAAATAGTGGGATTTCTGCTGCTCGAACCTGCGATCTCCTTCCCCTGCAAGTGGCGTCATTCACAGGGCTCTAAGTGGCGCCTCCTTGCCACTTTACCAAGCCCAATCCTGTGCTATAATCCCCTTGAAATACATATAACCCTAGCTCCTTCACTCCCTTTTTACTTAAAGCTTAAAAAAAAAAATTCTTACTACTCAGGCCTGCTCTAAACTTATAACTAGATCCTAAAACATTACTAATAATAACACCACAGTCCAAACACATGCAAAACAATTCAATTAAAAATTAACCCCCATTTCAGGATATTACAACATCTGAAAATTACAACCCATATAGAATGATATCAATTCCAATGCTATCCCAGAAAATGTCTAGGAAGAACAATTTCACTCATAAATACTGAAATCCTCAGTAATAGAAGCAATATAATCTTCATGTACATTCAACAAAACAATAACCAGTAGAAACAAAATATTAACTTCGTAGATATTTCACCGTCGACTTTTATATCCACACAATGGAATAAATTATCAGAGAAAGACATAACAATGTCGAACATAACCCAAATAGATCAACGATGCTTTCGTCTATTAATATGTTTAGCTAATGTTCTCATATGATAAGACTTCCTTTTTTAAATTAAACAGTCACATATACTGCTGAGGATAAATGTACACATAGAATGCCTAGAAGGAATCATAGTAACCGCCCGACTGTAACATAACCACTGCACTTAGGAATCAATATAATTCAAACATTATTCAACTGTCTAATTCTGTCATCATTAAGTTCATATTATCCCATCAATAACAGAAATCAATCCAAAGAAGCTTCAAGTTCATACTTTATTTAGATAACATACCTGAATAGGTCATTTAATCAAAGTTTACTTCTTTTGTAACAGTGACTTTACATAATTTAAATAGTTTTTTTTAGAAGTATCCAATATCCCTTTTAATACTGTCTTCATTTGTTGATTCAATCTCTTTTCTGACCACATTATTAATATTCCGAACACGGACTTCTGTAACTCCACATTCGTGAGCTTATTCAACCCAAATCTTACATATTTCATTATAACATTTCAGTGATAAGGGGGTAAGGGTAGTAAAGTCTCAAATTTAACTTGCACATAAATGCACATAATGCATACTATCACAAATATCCAGTTCATTTCTAATTTCACGTTCTCAAAATATTTAATAAACATTTTCTTATAATCACTTTTGTTCTTAACACATAGTTCATAAGCCAACTCAAATCACTAATTCACAATCGAAATTCTTATATAGCATCATAACTAAAATGTCATAACTCACATGCTCATATAATTATAATATTTATCAATAACAAAAATGTTATACACTTTGATTCATACCTTTACGAGTGTCAACTCATCACCAATATATTTTCATTCTAACATTTGAGTACACATTCCATACTATCTAAATTTAGCTCAGTTGGAAAACATATCTGTCTAATTAAAATAATTTTTGTCAGAGTCGAGAGATATCACACTATCACAAGTTATTTATGGCATGTATAGCTAGAATCACATACACTATGATAGTCCTAGAACCTACTAAAACATAGCTCTGATACCAACTAAATGTAACACCCATAACCCGAGTCTGTTGTCGGACTAGGGTTACGAGGCCTTACCGGACAATACACATTTCAGTATGGTCATATGTTGCAATTCATGCACCATGCCATATCAACTTCTATCATATACTTTATAATCAAATAGCAATTATCTACTCTATCAAATCAGCCAAATTTGCACATTTATAATGCATAGCCAAATAAGATCATACATGCTATATTTCCTACATTACATGTACAGAGAAATATCAACTTCTTTTTATCAGATTTGGTCATTCGATTCAATTATGCACAAAGTGTTATTAACTCTTTTACAAACAATTTTAAACTCGAATAATAACCATATACTCAATCAAATAAATCAAAATCAAAATCGGTCATATGAACCACATGACCAACAAAATCATATCATGCTTATTTAACTCTTTCACATATACAGAACATTTTTATTAATTTACCTTATTAGTATCATTTATCAATTCACAAATGCAAAATGTAGCATGTATCAACCTTACCAAGATGAGCCAATTATAAGCCATACATATCACTACTCAATGCTAAATTTATATAACCAAACACCACATGTTTAAAGACCGTAAGGACATACTTCCAAAATAGACTTATAGCAAAACCAAAAATATACCAACATTAACATTACAATCAAGCCATTTTCGCACGGCTATACATACGCAAATCAGAATAAACCATATTAAAACTAGCCTACACATGCCACATAACCAAAACTCAAAGATTTTATTTACCGAAACAATAACCGGATAGTGTGATAAGGCCTCCTGTGACTTCCAACCCGAGCAAATCTCTGAAAATCTATAAACATAGGACAAACGCATAGAGTAAGCTTTGAAAGCTTAGTAAGTTGGCATATTAATAATAAGCAATTTAATTAACAATATTAACCCATTTCTCAATAAATATGCTCAAGGAAATAGAACCAATATTCACATGATTTCACCTTTTTCTTAAGTCCAGCTTAGGCTATTTTTCTAAGTCACAGTCAATGATTTAATTATTTCATAAGTTACAGAACTCGAAATTAAGTTCCGTGAATTTTCCCTAAAATTAGACCCATATACATTCTTGCCATAAAATTTCCAGAATTTTTGGTCTGGTCAATCAATACCAGATAATTCTTAAAGTTTCCCTTATTTCACTGTTTGACAGTTCTGACCTAGCTTTACAAAAACCAAGTTATCTCATTGTACAGAATTCAAATAATGTTATTGTTTACTCCAATAAAAAATAGACTCATTAACTATTCTAGACATATAAACCATGATCCATGATTATTTTTGTACAATTTTTAATAATTTTTCAAAGACATAACAGAGGATCACGAAGTCATTCAAAACCAGTTTCACTAAAATTTAAATATCTCATAATTTCCACTTCTTTTGTTTAGTCAATTTATTTTATATGAAAATAGACTCAATGACCTTTTAATTCATATCTCTCTCACTTTCTAATTTAATTTCCACTATTTTCGGTGATTTTTCAAAAGTACATAATTGCAGTTGTCTAGTACTATTTTAATGCAAATTTCACTTTTTCATGATTTCTACGTATTCACTTTCCTTATTTATACTCAAATTCAAATTTCTTTTTCGTTTACATCACATAACCTTCTTTGTACATATACTTACCTTTCATTTTCAAACATATTATATATTTTCAACGTACCTGAATCGGAATGTCATTCACTTAACCATTTATATCTCGGAATGCCCGTTGAACCGTTCGGAATAAATAAGGATACTCGGATAGCTCAGAAAGCTCATACAATGCCAATGTCGCAAATGTGGTCTTACATGTAATTAAATATCGATGCCACTGTCACAGACAGGGTCTTACACGAAATCATATACGATGTCGATGTCCCAAACATGG
This sequence comes from Gossypium bickii, assembly GCA_025503065.1. Taxonomy (NCBI): domain Eukaryota; kingdom Viridiplantae; phylum Streptophyta; class Magnoliopsida; order Malvales; family Malvaceae; genus Gossypium; species Gossypium bickii. The sequence continues at coordinate 47,425,330 of CP106712.1, forward strand.
TCTTACATGTAATCTCTGATTGATGCTAGTGTCCCAGACACCGTCTTACACGATATCAGAAATCGTTGCCAACGTCCCAGACGTGGTCTTACATGAAATCATATCTCGGAATCCTATGTCATGACACATGTATCCTCTACCATTCCTAGGGTTCAAACGGGGCTTTTCGGACGTCGTTACATTATCGGAACTTTCTCGTATTCATATATCCTGCTTCTCGAATAATTCAATATCATAATGATATATATATATATATATATATATATAACTTATTTAAAATACATGCATTTGCATTACCATTCGGCATTGAATTCAATCGTACAAATATTATGCATTTATAACATAATTTTATAATGTTTATTAAAATACGAACTTACCTTACCTCTTATAACCATTAGGCTTATATGTACCTGAACATTTAACTTATTTGCTGTATTTAAATTCCACATCGTTAACGATCCTTTGAAGCATATATTTATAAGAAATCACCGGTAATAAGCATGCTAGGCAATAAAGCCTGAAACACACACCGGCACTAGGCCTGCTAGACCCGAGGTCTGATATTAAATCACTGGCATTAAGCCTGCTAGGCACAAAGCCCGATTAAATTCACCAACCCAAGGCTTGCTAGGCTCACAGCCTGAATAATAACACTTTTAAGCTATCTCACACATATATTTCATATATCGAATATATCATATAGTTTATACTTTGTACCAGCACTTAAATATCATATCACAATCGAATAACTTAAACATTTTAAAATCTTAGCTTTAATCACATTCGGCTCTTTAAAAATACTGATATAAAATTTCCAAATCAACATGTACTATTTTATGTACATAATTTACAATGCTTTATTGCTTAAAGACTTACCTCGGATATTGACTTTACGGCCAAAATCTATTATTCGACTATTTTCGTTTTTCCCTGATCCAAATCCATTTTCTTTGGTTCTTGATCTAAACATGTTCAAATTAAGCTCATTCAAATATATTTTCATTCAATTTAATCCAAAAACACATAAATGGGCAAATTACCATTTTGCCCCTAATATTTCACACTTTTACAATTTAGTCCTATATGCACAAAACACAAAATACACAAAATTTGACTAAACACCTTAAGGGCTGAATGTTCCTAGTTCTCATACAAGTCCATATATTTTGTTTATTTCACATTTTAGTCCCTCAAAAATTTATTTTTGTAATCTAGTCCAATATACTCAATTTTATCAAAAATTCAAAGACAAAACATGTTAATCTAACACACATGTATCACATTTCACCATTTAACAACATAAACAACATGCTATCATCAATGGCTCAACTCAAAATATTCATCCAAATAAAAAATTAAAACATGGGTCTTGAAGATTTCTATCAAAAACGTAAAAATTATCAAAAACCGAGTTAAACACATACCTTGATTAAGCTCAACAATGGCCGAATGTAACTAGGATTATTTCTTTCTCTTTCCGTTTGGTTTGGGTTAAAACAAGAAGAAGATGGAGACTTTTTCCATCTTTCATCACTTTTATTCATTTAATATTTATTAAATAATATTTTATAACATAAAAACATAATAAAATATAATAAACAAATTCCAACCATCATTTCATGCTTCATTTGGAAGGCCACTATCTTAATTTTGGCTATATTAACATTCCAATACTTTAATTTATGAAACCATTATCAATTTAGTACTTTACACTATAGTTTATAACTTTAGTTCTTTATGCGATTAAGTCCTTTTATTTGATTAAGCACACAAACAATCAATTTTTTATACGAAACTTTCACACATACTAATTCACATATAATTAACACAAAAAATAATATTTAAATATTTTTCAGACTCAAATTCGTGGTCCCAAAACCACCGTTCCGATTAGGATCTAAATCGGATTGTTACAGCTAACTTGACATTTAGGTCAACTATATGAATATCTATACTAAACAAAAATGTATTTCTCACTTTTATGATACAATGAGTTAATGACTAATTAAATGAATGACATGAATGTCATAGTGATTAGCTAAACATCCATCCATGCAACTCCTACTATCGATTATACTACCATGAAGAACATGCATCAAAGTCACATTCATTTAAGATCGTAGTTTTATAACTTAGCCATTTTCGCATGGCTATACTTATATACAAGACAAAAATTCTTTGGTTTAAAAACGTAGTCTAACCTATACATGCCTTTGGTTCAAAAACTAAGCTTATAAGTACCAAAAAAGATAATAGTGTGGTTGACTTCGCTGACGATCCCCTGAGCTCGTAGCTTGATCAAAATCTATAAAATAGAACAATGAGCACACACAGAGGAAGCTTACTAGCTTAGTAAGTCTTAAGCAATTATAATATAGCATTCAAACATTCAAGCATTTTTAAACAATTGGTTTATGACATTGGATATAAATAATTTAACTTATAAGTTCATTATGGCCGAATGCCATTACCTTACTTAACCTAACAATTATCATTTTCTTACGATAAGCATGCAAACTCACCAAAACACCTAAATACAATATGTATTCGCATATTTCAAACCAAATAAGTATAACATACATATAAACCACATGTAATCAGTCATACACATATGTAAACATATCCAATCACTCTCACATTTAGCATTTACACGTATGGCCGAATCTCAAAGGCATAACCAAGCTTAAATTCCAATATATATATATCATACTCATTATTGGTAAGATCAAATGCACATATTAAAATCTTACTGAAAGCTTCAACTATATCACATCTCACTTAATTCGAATGGTAATATAATAACTTACCTTATTCCTTGCAACTATGAAAACTTATACTTACCCAAGCATTTAGCTTATTACAGTAATTACGTTCCACCTTGTAAATGATTCATGAATTCTCTATTTATAATACATCACCGGCATTAAGCCTGCTAGGCATCAAAGCCTAAAATACACACCAAAGACTAGGCCCGCTAGACCCGAGGTCCAAATTTAAACACCTTATTTTTAGCCTTGCTAGGCAATAAGCCCAATATGGTTCACCAGCACAAGGCCTGCTAGGCTCGAAGCCCGAATAACGATATTATTACCATCTCATACACATTACATACTGTTCAAAATTTCATAATTCATACATTATTCAAATCACTTAAACATATCATCTCGGTTAAAAAAATTAACAACATTTCATTACAAATTCATTATCCATATTCGGCTTTAACAAATTTTACCACTATAATTTCATAATTCAGCATATAATCAATATTATAAATGATATTAACGATATTAAAGTGCTTATAGACTTACCTCAGAAATCGTCGGACAGCAAAAACCGGCTATTCAATAACTTTTGCCTTCCCCTGATCCAAGTCTGTTTTTCTTTGTTCTTGATCTAAACACATTCAATTTGAGCACACATTTCATTTCAATTTAATCCAAAAACACTTAGATGGGCAAATTACCATTTTACCCCTAACATTTACAACTTTTACAATTTAGTCCAAATTGAACAAAACACAAAATACACATAATTTGGAACTACACCTTTAGGGCCGAATCTTCCTCATCACTATATAAGTCCCTACATTTCATTTATTTTGCATTTAACCCCTCAAAAATTTATTTTTGCAATTTAGCCCAAAAACTCAAATTCATCAAAAATCCAAAGACAAAACATATTAATCTAACACATATATTTCATAATTCATCCTTAAACAACATAACAACTAATTATCAACAATATCTCATCTCAAAATATTTATCAAACTCAAAAATTAAAGCATGGGTCTTGAATATTTCTAAGCAACGATCTTAAAAACGTAAAAATTATCAAGAATCGAAATCAAACTAACCTTGGATTTAAGCTTATAAGTGCCGAAAATCAAATGAAACAAAGCCTTTCTTCTTTCTCTAATATTCGGCCAAGAGAGAAGCAAAAAATATAATGTTGGCTTATTTTGTGTTATTTTAACATATATTATGTTTATTACTTAATTACTAACATAACCTTTTAATTAAAATAAAACTAACATATATAATAAGGGTATTATAGTCTTAAGCCGTCCACTACCTTGTAAAATGGGCTAATTTCCCTTTTAGTACCTCGTATTAAAAAGTCATTATCACATTAGCACCTTTCACTATAGTTTGTAACTTTTGCACTTTACGCGATTAAGTCCTTTTGTTAAATTAAACACACAAACAATCAAATTTTCATACGAAAGTTTCACACATAATAATTCACATATAATAAACACCAAAAATAATATTTAAAAATTTTTCAGACTCAAATTCGTGGTCCCGAAACCACTGTTCCGATTAGGGTCAAATTCGGACTGTTACAAGCATATTCATTTCACATTTCTCAATCAATCAATAACAAACACCTATGTTATCACCATAAAATAAATTTAATACATGTAACAGTTCGGTTTAGACCCTAGTCAAAATAGTGGTTTCAGGACCACAAATCTAAGTCAGAAAAAAATATTTTAATATTATTTTCTATGTCTGTAGCATGTGAGTTAGTATGTGTGAATTTTCTGTGATTTAATTTGATTAATTGTGTGCTTAATTAGAAAAATGACTAAATTGCATTAAATGCAAAACTAGCATGCCATATGTTAAAAGTACTTAAGTGTCATGTCTTTATAAAGTTGGTGGCCTTATGTTGTAATTAATTCATTAACATGGTTAAAGGACATTAATGGCCTTATATATATATGTTTCATATGTTTAATTATAAGGTTAATATGGTAAATAAATTAATAAGTAATGTTATAATAAAATATTGGCATAAAATAAGCCATTATTATCATCCATATTGCCGAATTTGAAGAAAAGAAAAGAAAGAAAACTAAGCTAGGGCATTCGGCCATTTTTGAGCTTGATTCAAGGTATGTTTTGCTTCGGTTTTTGATAAATTTCTACATTTTCGTAATCATTGCTTCAAGTACTTCGAAACCCATGCTTCAATTTTGTGAATTGATGAATATTTTGAAATCTTCCATTGATGAACACGAGTTTTGTGATGTTTGATAGTGAAATATGAAATATATGTGTTAGATTAACATGTTTTGACTTTGAAGTTTTGATGATTCTGAGTATTTTGGATTTAATTAAGAGAATAATATTTGAGGGACTAAATTGTGAAATATATGAAATGTATGGACTACATGAGAATTCAGCTAAGCATGGGTGTATTGAGATTTTGCGTATTTTGTGATTTTGTGAAATAGGGACTAAAATGTCAAAATGTAAAAATATAAGAGCTAATTTGTAAATTACCCTAAATATGTGTTCTTGGATTGAATTGAATGATTTGGTGAATAAATTGATTAAATTTGAATATGTGTAGATCAAGAACCGAAGAAAATAGACTTAGATCGCGAAAAGTCGAAAGTGATCGAATAGTCGAGTCCGTACGTTAACCGAATCCGACGTAAGTTTATATAAAAATAAATATATTTACATTGATATTTGAATGATCATATGAAAATTTATAATGATAAATGTATATGAGATGATGAGTACATGAAATCCGAAGAAGAATCGATGGTATAACAAAGTCCGAGAAGTCCCGTATGAACCTATGAATAGATAGGATTACATATGTCATGACCTAGGTTTCCGATATGTGACACCATGTAAGACCACGTCTAAGACGTTAGGGTTGATTTGAGATTTCGTGTAAGACCACGTCTGCAATGTTGGCATCGATATGAGATTTACGTGTAAGACCATGTCTGGGACAATAGCATCGCAATTGATTCGTGTAAGAGCCTGTCTGGGACAGTGGCATCGATATCTGAGTACATGTAAGACCATGTCCAGGATGTTGGCATTGTACGATTATTCCAAGTACTCTGAGTATCCTATTTAGTTCTGAACGATTCAACGGGCAGGTCTGAGAAATGAATGACTACGTGAGTTGTATATCCATTTCAGGTACGTTTGATGGGTATGTTTTGTATAAGCATGAAAGGTGGGTATATGAACCTAGATGCAACGAATAAAATGTGATATATGTTTAAATGTGCTATGAGCATAAGTGATGCTTTGAGGTGTGATATGTTGGCAATCTATGGCTAGACAAATGAGCCAAAGATCTTGTTATGAAATTGCATTAGAAAAATATTAATGACATATTAGCAATGTAATTACGTGCACTTTACGTTAAGTTTATTCGTATATGGCTTACTAAGCTTTTTGATAAACCGTAAAAGGAACATATTTTAATCCCACATTTAGTATGCTTTTGAATGATTTATCCCTTGATTAATGTAAAAAGGTGCTCGTAATCTTTTCTTTTCATGTCTTATACTCATGAAAGCACCCGAGGATGAAAAGAACAAGAAACGGGCCTAAAACGGACCAAATCAGAGCCAAAGAGGAATTCGACACGGCCTGGACTTAAGCCCACGTGGCCGTGCCATGTCAATATACTAGAACATGGCCTAACCCTGAGTTACACGGCCGTGCCTCATTTAAGAAATCCAAACACGGCTTGAAGACTAGTCACACGGGCGTGCGCCATGGCCGTGTCCCTATCGCCGGAAAGAGCAATTTTACACGGAAAAGGATACTTAGAGAGAAAGAAACGTATTTCAAAAGCCTATATAAACCCCCTAGGTGTATCCTGAAAAGGGGGCAGTTAGCTAGGCCAAGGAGCCAAGCCGAAAAGGTCAGAGTTGTGGGAATCACTCAAAGATAGCCAGTTGATCCATCTCAAGAAGCCAGAATTCTAATCAAGACGACGGATCTCTCCTTCAATTCCTTCAGGGGGTTTTAGGGATTTCTTGTGTTTTGTTTTATCTTTTCTTTCAAGATGTTTTCTTTATTTATTATGAACTAAACCGTTCAGATACCTGAAGGCCATGAAACTTAGATGACTCTTGTTAACTATATGTTAAATACTTGATTTGTTCTTAATTATCTGTGCTTAACTCTTGTGTTAATATTTTCGAGATATTGATTCAAGTATGTTGTGATTAGGTGGTGGAGCAAAAGTCCCTGCCTATTCATAGATCTAGCATAATTACAGCGGAGTTGTTCACACGCCTAGAGATATGGTGACGAAACTTTGTTGGATTAGGGTGAAACCTAATATGGGAATCCATAGATCGAGTTAATGCGATTCTAAGGGTTTTAATTAGAAAGAGATTTCAATTAATCAACCTAGGGTTAGTTATTATTCGCTTCGAGAAAGGGTTTAATATAACTTAGGGAATCCTACGGATCATGTCAAGTGAATAAATCCTATGGTTCAGTGTTAGATAACAAGTGAAATCTAGGTGGATTCTTCCTAAGGATATCGTCTGAATCAACTGAGTTTTCCTAAAAGTATTTCTCCAATTCATCCTTTTTGGCTTTGTGTGTTTAGCTTAGTGGTTAGATAGATTTAGATTAAACAACAACTTCACCTATTTTAGGCTAGATAATAAAAAGAAAGCTAGTATTAGTACTTTTAGTTCCATTGGGTTCGACAATCCGGTCTTGCCTAAGCTATACTACTGTTCGATAGGTACACTTGCCTTTAATCATGGTCAGAGTTAGTTTCCAGGTTCGATCATTCTCTTTTTATAAATTTTAAGACTCGACAGTTACGATCAAGCTTTTGGCGCCATTGCCGGGGAACTAAAATATTAAGAACGCTCTATTTTTATTACTTTAGCCATTATTTTTTGTATTTATTTTTCGCAATTTACTATTATTTTTATTTTTTTTAAATTGAATTTTGGTTTTCGCTAAACTTTCTTTCTTTTCCTAGCAGGTACCTCTAGTTTATGACTAGAAGGAACCCGAGAGGACCATTAGTATACGACAGTGATATTGAAGCCACTGCTCGAAGGAATCGCAGAGGAATTAGGCGAGCCCTAAATTGCACAGAAGAAAATCGAGAAGGCAGATCCAATCCTACTGAATGGATGGACGAGAATAAGCCACCACCGCAAGATGTGGGAGAAAACAATGCTTCGCGTACTATGTATAATTCTGCTAAACCATATTTGACAGGAGCAGAATCGAGTATTGTTAGGCCTACTATAGCTGCTAATAATTTTGAATTAAAGGCTAACACAATACAAATTATTCAACGATTTGTTCAATTTGATGGTTTGCAGGACGAAGACCCAAATACTCATATAGCTAATTTTTTAGAGTTCTGTGATACCTTCAAAATAAATTGCATTTCTAATGATGCCATACGTCTTCGGTTATTTCCCTTTTCATTAAGAAATAAAGCCAAACAGTGGTTAAACTCGTTACCACGAGGGTCAATCACCACATGGGAGCAAATGACCAAAAAATTTTTATTAAAATATTTCCCGCCAACCAAAATGGCCAAATTACGGAATGATATCTCTTCTTTTGTGCAGATGGATTTAGAGAGATTATACGACGCATGGGAGAGATACAAGGATCTCTTGAGAAGGTGTCCACACCGTGGTTAGATAGATTTAGATTAAACAACAACTTCACCTATTTTAGGCTAGATAATAAAAAGAAAGTTAGTATTAGTATTTTTAGTTCCTTTGGGTTTGACAATCCAGTCTTGCCTAAGCTATACTATTGTTCAATAGGTACACTTGCCTTTAATCGTGGTTAGAGTTAGTTTCCAGGTTTGATCATTCTCTTTTTTATAAATTTTAAGACTCGACAGTTACGATCACTTTTGAAAGCTTACTTTGTGTGTGTTTGCTCTATTTTATAGATCGTCAAAGCAACTGAAGGCTCGAAAAATTGTCGAGGATCATCATCACACTACTCAATCTTATTTTGGTACCCTTTTGAAAATGTTTATATTAAAGTATGGCATGTATAGGCCAGTTACCTTGAGTTATGTTTGAAATATATGGATAGCCATGTGATATGGCTAGTTAAATAGATGTGTAATGAATGAAGATTCTTGCTTATGATGTTTGGTTTTGGTATGATTCCATGATTATGAAATAGATAAGGTAACGGTAAGCTTATTGATGCAAAGTGAGTATATGTGTTTGATGAATGAATCATGTTTGGAAATGCTTGTGAATAAGTTGAGTTAAATGTTGCCTAAAATGGCTTGAGATGCCTTCGAATGCTTGGAAAAGTTGGTTATTTTTGGCATGAATTGAATTGGTATGTTGCTTGTAGGAATATCCAAATGTGTGAGTGGCATTTTGGCCTTGAAAATGGCCTATAATTGCCCACACGGTTGAGCACACAGGAGTGTGGCTCGACCGTGTCCCTCGTGGTTGAAATTCAAAACAAGTCAGACTCAATCACGGGCAAGACACACAAGCGTGTGATTGGCAGTGTGGATCAAGTCAGTAGCGACCACAGGCTGGACACACAGGCGTGTGACTGGCTCTATGGTGCAAGTTAGAGCGACCACGGGTGAGGCACACGGGCGTGTCTACGGTCGTGTGAACAAATCAGTATGTATGCCTTATTTTGACACGACTAAGACACACTGGTGTGTCTGAGGTCGTGTGAGGCACACGGCTTGCCCACACGGGCGGGTGACCTCTATAACTTTTGAAAAATTTTTAAGTTTGTGATAATTTTCGTATGTGTTCGATTTTGTCCCGGCCCTATTCTAAAGCATGTATAAGGTCCCAAAGACCTATTTAAGGGACACTTTGATGTGATTTGTCGAATTATGTTTTGAAATGTCTGTGAAAGTTTTTGATTGTCCGGTAATGCCTCTTAACCCTATACCGGCGAAGGTTATAGGTTAGGGGTGTTACATTTGATTGGTATCAGAGCTACAGTTTAGTCGATTCTCAGACTAATGTAGCGTGTGAGAGTCTAGCCATACATGCCATATCATATGAAATGTGATAGTGTAATGAATCCTGACGTTTAAAATGTCTTTCTGTATAGTAATGGATCCCGAAAGAGCCGCAGCTGACGATGTTGAAAGCAGTGCTCCTGCTCCTGCTCAAGGGACAGCGCCATCTGATTCGAGACCGGTTACTAGCGGTCAAGAGGGAGAGGCTAAGCAAGCCTTCTTCCAAATGATGAGTGAGTGGTTCACTCAGTTTGTAAGAAATAATTCGGCTCTTTCACAACCTCCATCCCCGCTTAATCCTCCTCAGACTTCTACTATACCTCCGGCTATGAATTTGAATTTGTTGAATAAGCTTCCAATCGACAAAATCCGTAAGTATGGGGCTGAAGAGTTCAAAGTCACTAGTGATGACGATGCCAAGAAAGCTGAGTTTTTGCAAGTGAACACTATATGGGTATTTGATGAAATGTCGCTGAATCCTGAAGAGTGCATAAAATGTGTTGTTTCTTTGTTACGAGACGCAGCCTATCAGTGGTGGAAGACTTTGATCTCTATGGTTCCAAAGGAACGAGTTACTTGGGATTTATTCCAGTCTGAGTTTCGAAAGAAATACATCAGTTAGAGATTCATAGATCAGAAACGGAAAGAGTTTCTGAAATTAAAACAGGGTCGCATGTCTGCCACTGAGTATGAATGAGAATTCGTGAGATTAAGTTAGTATGCTCGGGAATGTGTATCAACTGTGGCAATAATGTGCAAAAGATTCGAAGATGGTCTGAACCAGAATATTAAATTGTTAGTAGGCATACTTGAGATAAAAGAGTCCGTAGTACTGGTTGAACGATCCGATCAAAGGCTAATGTAGGACATTCAAACAGAGATCAAGCTAGATCATAGTAAAATTGCAAAGCTCCGCTACTTCAATGCCCAGTGTTAGAAATGTCTGATCTAAGTGACCTGAATGTAAACGCTGTGGTAAAAGAGATCCAGGAAGTTGTAGGTTAAATGACTGAGCTTGTTTTAGATGTGGATAGTTAGACCATTTCATCCGAGACTGCCCAGAGTCTGTTGAGCAAGAGATTGTTCAGAACCCGAGGTTAGAAAATGTTTCAGCTAGAGGTAGACCTTCTCGGAATACAAGAAATGTTAGTGGTAGTCAGAGAGCTACAAAAGACTCAGTTGGGAGATCTGAAGCTAGAGTACCTTCCAAAGCCTATGCCATCTGAGCCCGTGAAGAAGCTTCATCACCGGATGTTATAATGGGTACATTTACTCTTTATGATACTTCTGTGATTGCATTGATAGACCCAGGTTCTATACATTCGTATATATGTATGAACTTATTATCCAGTAAGACTTTGCCTGTAGAGTCTACTGAGTTTGATCGAATCCCTTAGGTAAAAGTGTCCTTGATACAGGCACACTCGGGGCACCACCAATTTTTAAATTTATGGAGCAACTCATTATTCAAACTTCAATCCTCATGAGCTTAGATTCTCGCCTTTGCCTGCTTAGATTGTCAAGTTCTTCTCTAAGAAGACGAACGACATTTGCTTGCTTATATTCCCAGTGTTTTACAAAGTATACTAACTGAGACGAGCTATTGTCTGTATAATTAGTTAGCTCTATAAGATGTTGGAAAATCAACTATAGTTGGCTCCCCCACAATTGTTACCTCCTCCAACATATCTTGGTCATCTCTTGGCTTTTCTACATTAAACTGCTTCCCGGCTTCATGCTCAATTAGCTTTATTCGCACCTTTCTTCAAGCTGATTTAGTCGTGTTAGCTTAATTCAGCTTCATTCGGCATAGCCCAATGCCTTTTGGTGAACATGAAGAGACAAAGTTGTCAGGTGCCTTTTGGTGAACATGAAGAGACAAAGTTGCCAGGTGCCTTTTGGTGAACATGAAGGGACAAGGTTGCTGGTGCCCTTTTGAAAACCTAAGGGTTAAGGGATAAGGTTACTAATGTCTTTTCAAAAAAACATAAGGGTTAAAAGGTTGTTAGGTGCCTCTTCAAAAAACTCAAGGGTTAAGGGTTAAAGGTTGCTGGTGCCCTTTCAAAAACTTAAGGGTTAAGAGGCAAGATTAGAAGACTATTTGGCTAGCCTTTGTTCAACCTATAAAAAGGCTATGTAATTCTCATTTAAGATAATTCAGAATTTATGAAAATTTTATGAACTTTTGTTCATTTGAGTGAGTTTATCTCCTCTTCATTTTCGTACAAGTTTCGTTAGACTTATCAAGCTTGCTTGTGGCGTCTTCGACTTGTTTGAACTTATCACCAAATTCCCTTTGGTGTGGCGTTCATCAACCTATTTTCATCTTTCCACCTTAAACATTATAGAATCCGGGGTGACACTCTTTAGTGTTGAATCGATTCTTGTTTAAGTTCTTTTATCCACCTCCATCCAATTATCATTTTTATTTATTTTATTTTTTTATTTTATCAAACCGAACCAACTCCTATTTATTTACTTAAAGCTTCCGTAAACTCATTTATATTTTTCGAATTACTTTCCAAAGGCTTGATCCCTCCTCGTAGACGATTGGGCAACCCGCATACGTTTCGACTCATCTCGAGCCGGTCCGTATCATCTGGTATCAGAGCTACAAAACGAGGGGCACGACAACATCGAAATAAGTTCGTAAGTTAAAAAATTTTTTAAAAAAAATCGTGTTAAAAAAATTCAAAAAAAAAAGGTTGTATTTTATTTTCATTGTATTTAGCATATATTGTATTTGAAGTTCAAAAAAAACGAAAGATACAAAAAAAAATTTCAAAAAAAATTCGAAGTTAAAAAAAAAAAGGAAGTATGAAGTTTGTAAGTTTTGCTTTACTTTCATATTTCTACCCCCGATCTTAAAAAAAAAATTCCATCATTCAAGTTCACATCATTTCACCCCAACGCCACTATTTTTTTATTTTAGCCTACCCGAGACCAAAAAAAAAAACTTTTCTTTTGTTTAGCCTACCCTATACCCAACATCAATCCCTTGTTATCCACTTTGAAACCAAACCTCAAGCCACGGTTAGTCTTTTCGAAACGAAGTCTAAAATTGTGAGACGAGATTAAGCGGTAAAAGGCACGAGTGTATTCATCAAAGAAAAGCCTTAATACGAGTGAAAGCACGAGTAAAGAGTGATTTTCTTTGTGAGTGACTTGTGAGTTTTTGTAGTAAGGTATTTTTAACTTTTTTTTCTTTCTTTATAACAATTTCTTTTCAGCAATAAACATGTCTCAAGACGAATTCTCAGCCGGTGACTTCCAATACTTATTGAGCAAAATGAAAAGCCTGCTCGACCGAAAAATTTCATCAAGCCGGAGGGCAGAGCCGAGTTCATCACGGCGATACATGTCCAAGGACTATTCGCAAAGAAACCCTTGTCCAGATTCATATTCGTCAAGATTTTCGAGACGGAGAGAAGAAAGATACGAGTTCGAATCCTTTTGAGGCGACGAACGAGAAGGAAAAAGTTATTCCTCTTCTGCTTCAGCAAAGTCTGTATTGAAGAAACGTTCTCGAAGAACTTACCGAGATACCTATGAGAACGCTATCCCTTCTTTGAACAAAATTTTACTCATTTTGATTCTTTTGTATCCTCTTCTTGTTGTAATGAAAGAAAGAGAGAAAAAAACTAAAAAGAAAAGAAAGGCAAGAGAAGATCATGAGAGAAAACGAGCAAACATGGAACGAACTCGAGAAAATAAAAAAAGAAGAAATTGAAAGAGAAGAAAATGAAAAAGAAATTGAAAAAGAAAAAAAGAAAAGAAAATCGAGATTGAGAATAAAGAGAGCGTTGAAAAAAGAAAAGAAGTTGGAAAAAAAAAATGCGAGAACAAGATGAGCAAGAAAAAGAAAGTGATTTTTCAACTAACACTCTTAAAGTTTGTTCTTCTTCTGTTACTTCTTTTCAGGTTCCTGACAAAACACACGATGACGTTCAACTTTAATACCTTCCCGATGAGTGACGATTTTGTTTGATCAAAAAGGGGAAAGTTGAAAATGAAGTTAAACCTCCCGAGTTGAAAGGTAAGGAAGGTTAGGATTCCTTGTGTATCGAATCAAGGCCGTGTGATTTCAAAGTTGCCCATAAAGATTTTGATGACTTTATTCCTGAAAGACTTGCATCTTTTGATTTGGTTAGTCATTATCTATCTTTTATAGTTAATGTCCTTGTTTCGAAAAATGCCATGAAAAGCATTTCCTATGAAATGTCTTATAATGGAAATTCTGTTGATTTTTTTGGATTGGTTTAGCCTTTGCGAATTGTGAATATTTGTGATAAAAGTTTTTCACTTAAAAGTTTTGACGACATGAAATCTTTGAATTCATGTGTTAATCCTTTCTGTATAAACACGTCTGTATCGTTCATTTATGATAGGTTATCGCATGAAATAGTTGATCCATGTGATTGTATCATTCAAGATAAATCTTTGAAATTTCGTACAAGATTTCCATGCTTTGAACTACCTGTTCGAATGAAAATTGCAATGCAAAAATGTTCGAGTGTTGGCATATCAAAGTTTCCTTTGATGCATTTGTGTGAAAATTTGTTGTCATTTAAAAAGCCTGTTCCATTTAGTGATTTACCTTGTTATGTCAACTTTGCATGTAAGTTTCACCAAGATTGGAATCACATAATTGTTTGGTGATGATTTTCTTGAATAACATGATGTGGACATTGAGATCTAAACGAAATATGTTGTCTCTTAGAATTCGTGATCAAGTTCGTGTTTTCGAACCTGGCATTTGTTACTTTGAGTCATTTTATGAAAACTTCAAGCAACTTGCATGTTGTACATCTAATTTAAGTTTGCTTGATTTTCAAACTTTAATTGGGGCAATGAAATTTAATGATTTTGGTTTCAATTCTGTTTTGATCCTTGATCATATTGCTGGGCCACACGTGAAATCTTTATTACATTCCGAGAATGTAAGGTCGATTTTTGCCTATGGACTTGAATCCAACTTCAAACATGATTTGGTTTTCCAATTTAAGTCCATCCCTCCTGTTGAAACTAACTTTTTACATTTTTGTGTACATAACCCTTTGAAAAGCACGAGCTATCTGTGTGCTTCATCATCAATTCGAGTTGATCGAGTTCCAAGGTTTGTTTTACATTACATTTCCAAAGAGAGAAGATTTGTGATGATCAAGCAAGGTAAATCCGATTTTTGTTTTCCTACTCGTGAAGATAAACAAGGTGAGGCATTTAAAAGCTTTGAAACTTATTCATACTCCTCGAATGATAACAACAATCATGTTAATGATTTCATTTGTGTAAAGCACTTAGATCATGATGAGTTTGACTATTTTGTTTCATTCAAATCTGATCTATCTGTCTTGATTAATGATAAAGAGATTTTTGTTTTTAATCGTCATGATGCCTATGATAATGAACCTTTTCAATTACCTGCTTGTGACAATTATGTCTACCATTTGATTCATCTCTCGCATGCCAACCATGACCTGTGGAATCAATTTAGTTTGTATGCCTGTTTTGAAATCCATTCGAATTTGTTTCGAACATTTGACGAGGCATTACTTGGTTTGCATGATAATTCAATTCTGTCCATCCACATGTGTCATATTTGTCTTGATTTGATTAAGCCTGGATTACAAGTTTGTTTGCATCACCTTTTGCTAACTCTAGGCTATTATTTTCAGGTATTGCAATTATCATCCATCCCGTTTGATCGAGGAAAGACGAGCAAGGAGTTTTGTTCTGACAAACAACGGGTCGATTTGGGGACGAATCATCTTGAAGAGGGAGGGAATGATACAGGCACACTCGGGGCACCACCAATTTTTAAATTTATGGAGCAACTCAATATTCAAACTTCAATCCTTTTGAGCTCAGATTCTCGCCTTTGCCTGCTTAGATTGTCAAGTTCTTCTCTAAGAAGACGAACGACATTTGCTTGCTTATATTCCCAGTGTTTTACGAAGTATACTAACTGAGATGAGCCATTGTCTGTATAATTAGTTAGCTCTATAAGATGTTGGAAAATCAACTATAGTTGGCTCCCGCACAATTGTTACCTCCTCCAACATATCTTGGTCATCTCTTGGCTTTTCTACATTAAACTGCTTCCCAGCTTCATGCTCAGTTAGCTTTATTCACACCTTTCTTCAAGCTGATTTAGTCGTGTTAGCTTAATTCAGCTTTATTCGGCATTCAACTGGCCAATGCTTTTTGGTGAACATGAAAAGACAAAGTTGTCAGGTGCCTTTTGGTGAACATGAAGAGACAAAATTGCCAGGTGCCTTTTGGTGAACATGAAGGGACAAGGTTGCTGGTGCCCTTTCGAAAACCTAAGGGTTAAGGGATAAGATTACTAGTGTCTTTTCAAAAAAACTTAAGGGTTAAAAGGTTGTTAGGTGCCTCTTCAAAAAACTCAAGGGTTGAGGGTTAAAGGTTGCTGGTGCCCTTTCAAAAACTTAAGGGTTAAGAGGCAAGATTAGAAGACTATTTGGCTAGCCTTTGTTGAGCCTATAAAAAGGCTATGTAATTCTCATTTAAGATAATTCAGACTTTAAGAAAATTTTATGAACTTTTGTTCATTTGAGTGAGTTTATCTCCTCTTCATTTTCGTACAAGTTTCGTTAGACTTATCAAGCTTGCTTGTGGTGTCTTTGACTTGTTTGAACTTATCACCAAATTCCCTTTGCTGTGGCATTCATCAACCTATTTTCATCTTTCCACCTTAAACATTATAGAATCCGGGGTAACACTCTTTAGTGTTGAATCCGGGGTAACCTATTTATTTTATTTTTTTTTATTTTATCAAACCAAACCAACTCCTATTTATTTACTTAAAGCTTCCATAAAATCATTTATATTTTCCGAATTATTTTCCAAAGGCTTGATCTCTCCTCATAGACGATTGGGCAACCCGCATACGTTTCGACTCATCCCGAGCTAGTTCGTATCAGTCCTGGTTGATAAAGTATGCAAGAACTGTCTGTTAATGTTTCGAGATGTTTGTTTTCCGGCTGATCTGATGCTATTACCATTTGATGAGTTTGACATAATTTTAGGTATGGAGACACTACATGATGCTGTTGTGAATTGTAAAAGAAAGATTATTGATTTGAGATGTCAGAATAATGAAATAGTTCAAATTGAGTCTAATGCTTTGAATGGGTTACCTGCTGTGATATATTTGTTGAAAGCTCAGAATTATTTGAGAAAGGGTTATGAAGCTTATTTTGCTTATGTAATTGACGCAAAAGTATCTGAAAAGAAAGTTGAATCAGTGCCAGTTGTTTGTGAGTTCTCTGATGTATTTCCTGAAGAATTACCGGGATTACCTCTGATACGTGAAGTTATTGATCTATTGTCGGGAATGACTCCTATCTCGATAGCTCCATATAGAATGACACCAACAGAGCTGAAATAGTTAAAATCATTGTTGCAAGAGTTGAAAGATAGAGGATTTGCAAGACCGAGTTTCTCACCTTGGGGTGCTCCTGTTCTGTTTGTGAAAAAGAAAGATGGCACGATGAGAATGTGCATTGATTATCGTCAGTTAAACAACGTGACTATAAAGAACAAATATCCACTGCCCAGAATCAATGATTTGTTCGATCAGCTAAAATGAGCCACTGTGTTTTCAAAGATAGATCCAAGATCGGGATACTACCAGTTGCGAGTAAAAGATTCTGATATTTCAAAAACTGCTTTCACAACGAGGTATGGGCATTATGAGTTTTTAGTTATGCCTTTTGGACTAACGAATGCTCCTGCTTTATTTATGGACTAAAATGTGAAAATGCAAAAATATGAGAGCTAATTTGTAAATTACCATAAATATGTGTTCTTGGATTGAATTGAATGATTTGGTGAATAAATGGATTAAATTTGAATATGTATAGATCAAGAACCGAAGAAAACAGACTTAGATTATGGAAAGTCAAAAGTGATCGAATAGTCGAGTCCATACGTTAACCGAATCCGACGTAAGTCTATATACAAATAAATGTATTTACATTGATATTTGAATGATCATATGAAAATTTATAATGATAAATGTATATGAGATGATGAGTACATGAAATCTGAAGAAGAATCGATGGTATAACAAAATCCGAGAAGTCTCGTATGAACCTAGGAATAGATAGGATTACATATGTCATGACCTAGGTTTTCGATATGTGACATCATGTAAGACCACTTTTAAGATGTTGGCGTTGATTTGAGATTTTGTATAAGACCACGTCTGCGACGTTGGCATCGATATGAGATTTACGTGTAAGACCATGTCTGGGACAATAACATCGTAATTGATTCGTGTAAGACCTTATCTGGGACAGTGGCATCGATATCTGAGTACATGTAAGACCACGTCCGGGACTTTGGCATTGTACGATTATTCCAAGTACTCTGAGTATCCTATTTAGTTTTGAACGGTTCAACGGGTAAGTCTAAGAAATGAATGACTATGTGAGTTGTATATCCATTTCAGGTACGTTTGATGAGTATGTTTTGTATAAGCATGAAAGGTGGGTATATGAACCTAGATGCAATGAATAAAATGTGATATATGTTTAAATGTGCTATGAGCATAAGTGATGCTTTAAGGTGTGATATGTTGGCAATATATGGCTAAACAGATGAGCCAAAGATCTTGTTATGAAATTGCATTAGAAAAATATTAATGACATATTAGCAATGTAATATTGTGCAATTTACGTTAGGTTTATTCGTATATGGCTTACTAAGCTTTTTGATAAATCGTAAAAGGAACATATTTAGTCCCACATTTAGTAAGCTTTTGGATGATTTGTCCCTTGATTAATGTAAAAAGGTGCTCGTAATCCTTTCTTTTCATGTCTTATACTCGTGAAAGCACCCGAGGATGAAAAGAACAAGAAATGGGCCTAAAACAGACCAAATCAGGGCCAAAGAGGAAATCGATACGGCCTGGACTTAAGCCCACACGACCGTGCCACTTCAAACTACTAGAACACGGCCTAACCCCGAGTTACACGGTCGTGCCTCATTTAAGAAATCCAAACACAGCTTGAAGACTAGTCACACGGGCGTGCGCCATGGCTGTGTCCCTGTCGCTGGAAAGAGCAATTTTACTCGGAAAAGGATACTTAGAGAGAAAGAAACATATTTCAAAAGCCTATATAAACCCCCTAGGTGTATGCTGAAAAGGGGGCTGTTAGCTAGCCAAGGAGCCAAGCTGAAAAGGTCAGAGTTGTGGGAATCACTTGAAAATAGCCAGTTGATCCATCTCAAGAAGCTAGAATTCTACTCAAGACGACGGATCTCTCTTTCAATTCCTTCAGGGTGTTTTAGGGATTTCTTGTATTTTGTTTTATCTTTTCTTTCAAGATGTTTTCTTTATTTATTAGGAACTAAACCCTTCAGATACCTGAAGGGGATGAAACATAGATGAATCTTGTTAACTATATGTTAAATACTTAATTTGTTCTTAATTATGTGTGTTTAACTCTTTTGTTAATATTTCCGAGATATTGATTCAAGTATGTTGTTATTAGGTGGTGGAGCAAAAGTCCCTGCCTATTCATAGATCTAGCATAATTACAGCGGAATTGTTCATGCGCCTAGAGATATGGTGACGAAACTTTGTCGGATTAGGGTGAAACCTAATATGGGAATCCATAGATCGAGTTAATGCGATTCTAGGGGTTTTAATTAGAAAGAGATTTCAATTAATCAACCTAGAGTTAGTTATTATTCTCTTCGAGAGAGGGTTTAATATAACTTAGGGAATCCTACGGATCATGCCAAGTGAATAAATCATATGGTTCAATGTTGGATAACAAGTGAAGTCTAGGTGGATTCTTCCTAAGGATATCGTCTGAATCAACTGAGTTTTCCCAACAGTATTTCTCCAATTCATCCTTTTTGTCTTTGTGTCCTTAGCTTAGTGGTTAGATAGATTTAGATTAAACAATAACTTCAGCTATTTTAGGCTAGATAATAAAAAGAAAGCTAGTATTAGTACTTTTAGTTCCATTGGGCTCGACAATCCGGTCTTGCCTATGCTATACTACTGTTCGATAGGTACACATGCCTTTAATCGTGGTCAGAGTTAGTTTCCAGGTTCAATCATTCTCTTTTTATAAATTTTAAGACTCGATAGTTACGATGAAGTTTTTGGCCCTGTTGCCGGGGAACTAAAATACTAAGAACGCTCTATTTTTATTACTTTAGCCATTATTTTTTGTATTTATTTTTTGCAATTTACTTTCATTTTTATTGTTTTTAGGTTGAATTTTGATTTTCGCTAAACTTTCTTTCTTTTCCTAGTAGGTACCTCTAGTTTATGACTAGAAGGAACCCGAGAGGACCTTTAGTATACGACAGTGATATTGAAGCCACCGCTCGAAGGAATCGCAGAGAAATTAGGAGAGCCCTAAATTACACAAAAGAAAATCAAGAAGGCAAATCTAATCCTACTGAAGGGATGGACGAGAATAACCCACCACCGCAAGATGTGGGAGAAAACAATGCTCCGCATACTATGTATGATTATGCTAAACCGTATTTGACAGGAGCAGAATCGAGTATTGTTAGGCCTGCTATAACTGCTAATAATTTTGAATTAAAGCCTAACACAATACAAATTATTCAACGATTTGTTCAATTTGATGGTTTGCAGGACGAAGACCCAAATACTAATATAGCTAATTTTTTAGATTTTTGTGATACCTTCAAAATAAATGGCATTTCTAATGATGCCATACGTCTTCGATTATTTCCCTTTTCGTTAAGAATTAAAGCCAAACAGTGGTTAAACTCGTTACCACGAGGGTTAATCACCACATGGGAGCAAATGACCGAAAAATTTTTATTAAGATATTTCCCACCGGCCAAAATGGCGAAATTACGGTATGATATCTCTTCTTTTGTGCAGATGGATTTAGATAGATGATACGACGCATGGGAGAGATACAAGGATCTCTTGAGAAGGTGTCCACACCATGGTTTACCTTTGTGGCACCAAGTCCAAACTTTCTATAACGGTGTAAACCCCTCAACGAGGCAACTAATTGATTCAGCCGCCGGTGGAACCCTGAACAATAAAACTCCTGAAGCAGCCTATGAGTTTATGGAAGAGATGTCACTGAATAACTATCAATGGCAAGTTACAAGGACAAAACCAAAAAAATTAGTCAGAGTGATCAATCTCGATACAGTAACCATGCTATCAACACAGATGGAGATGATGAATAAAAAGCTCGACAGTTTGTGTTCTTCGCAGGTATATCCAGTGATGCAGTACGATGCAAGTGGAACTGTGGCGAATCCTGAGTACCCACCCTACTAATCGGGCACAGAAAATGAACAGATGAACTATATAGGTAACAATTTCAAAACTAATAATAACCCTTATAATAATAATTATAATCCAATTTGGAGGAACCACCCAAATTTTTCATGGGGAGGTCAACGAAATCAAGGAAATAAAAAACAACAACCTTCTCCAAATTTCCAAAATCAGCCATATCCGCAAGAGAAGAAGCCAAACCTTGAAGAGATGCTGATAAAATTCATGGCAGCCCCAAAAAATCGTCTCCAAGATACTGAGAAAACACTTAAAAGTCAGCAAACATCGGTTGAAGAGACCAAGAACTGAGTCGGGGAACTTACTAAGTCAGTAGGGGAAGTCACTAAGGCAGTCAGACAATTTGCAAAGTTAATGTCCGAACGTCCGCAAGGATGTCTACCAAGTAACACGGAGATTAACCTAAAGTAGCAAATCCAAGCCATCACAGCTCATGATAGTAAAGGGTTAGATGAACCCAACTCAATACAAGAAAACGAGGTAGAAGAAGGTAAAGTAGAGGTAACACAGGAAAAGCCAAAACCGGTAATCAAAGAGTACCAACCTTGCATACCTTATCCCGAAGCAATGAATAGAGATGATACAGAAGAACAGTTCGGTAAGTTTCTTAAACTTTTAAAGAAATTGCATATCAACTTACCTCTTCTTGAAGCTCTTTTTCAGATGCCAGACTCGAGGAAATTTTTAAAACAGCTCTTAACGAACAAGCATAAACTAGACGAAGCATGTGGAATTAAACGTAGTATGCTCAACAATGTTACAGAATAGACTATCGCGGAAGCAAAAAGATCCAGGGAGTTTTACAATTCCATGCTTAATTGGTAGTTTAACTATTGATAATGCGTTAGCTGATTTAGGGGCAAGTATAAATGTCATACCCTATACATTGTTTAAAAGACTAGGTCTAGGGAAGCCCAAACAAACTAGGATGAGTATTCAATTAGCTGATAAAACTGTTAGAATTCCTAGGGGCATTATCAAAGATGTTCTTGTAGAAATTCGATAAATTTGTTGTCTTAGACATGGATGAGGATAATCCAATCCCCTTAATTTTAGGAAGACCCTTTCTAGCAACTACCAAGACTAAAATTGATGTTGCCACAGGAGAACTCATACTTTGTGTAGGTGACGAATCAATCAGTCTTCAAGCTCTTGACTCGGTCAGGACAACAGTCGATGAAGGTAAAAAAGTTAATCCAGTTGATAATCAATGTGTTGGATCCTCACCACAGGGAACACCACAAGACTACAAATCTGAGCTGAATCATGGACCTAGTACCAACAAAGAAGAATCACATAAGGAACGACTCCTTAAGGTCGACAAACTAAAAGAGCAGGAAACAAAAATCAAAGAAGAACTGGAACCGCACGAAGTAAAACCGAAAGAACCCTCAGAAGAGCTCGTAGGAACATCAAACCACTTCAAAATAGGAGACCAGGTACTGTTAGACAAAGCCGACCCTCGAATCACCACATCAAGCCTGAAAGTAAACGAAGAAATTCCTCTTAAGGTACACAATATCTTCCCACACGGAACAGTCGAGGTAAGCAATCCAACATTCGGCAATTTTAAAGTAAACGCTTCTCGACTTAAACTTTATCAAGAAAATAGAACTGTAAACATGAGGGAAGATATTCAAACCTTTAAACCGCCCTGAAATTTTTATATATATACAAGGAAAAGTCTAGCTTAAGACTATAAACAAGCACTTCTCGGGAGGTAACCCGAGTACTAACCTCATTAACTTCTATGTTTTTCATTTTTTATTTTATTCTTTCTTTTACCTAACTTTAAAAATAACCAAGGGTGCAGATTTCTAGGCCAGACGGCCTTGCACACGTCCGTGGCCGAGGCCGTGTGTACCTCAAGAATCTTGGTACTAACATGGCAGGACGGTACAAGTCAGATTCAACTAATTTTCGAAATCACGGACTCAACCAGTCAACCACTCCCCCACGGGCACCGACAAATTGGCATGGTCGTGTCCCACGACCGTCTGTAGCTACTGACTTGCCAACCATAGGTAGAACACGCTCGTGCCGTCCAACCGTGCCAACATACTGACTTATCACCAACGGCCGTGGCAAACTGCAAAACGGGCATGGGTGAGCCAACATGCCTAATCATACGGCCATGTGAATCAACACGCCCTCAGTCCATAGGCATGTGAATGTACCAGAATTAAAACTCTATTTAAACCCAACCTCCCTTCCCCCATTTTTTCCACCTACTGATCACTTGTTTTTCTTCCTCCCCTTTCTCTCAAACTTCTTCCCTCTCTATAACTCTTGAGCCACACTGTAACACCCCAAACTCGGTCAAAATGCTACGACCGAATCTGGCATGTCACATGAAAGAAAAATTTTGAAAACCGAGTTATCATCATGAGTTGAGAAAAATCTTTGATTTTATAGAAATAGAATTTATATTGAGTGATCAACTGAAATCAACTTTGAGCCTAAATTTGAAAATTTAGTTACTTCGCTACTAAGATCCATTTGTTAAATAGTCAATTGAAGATTCTCAAAATCCCATAGTTTTTAAGTTTTAGAAATCATCCATTTCATAGCTTTTTAGACATACCTTAATAGTCAAAAATAAAGTAAAAGATAATTAACGTTTAAAGGGCCTTATTACATTACCAAAATCCAAATTAAAGTAGAATAATTCCAAAATAACTATTTAAAATAAACTCCAAAATATTATGCATGGCCACCTTGAGTCCACCTCGGCTCCATATCCACGGTCTAAGGATCACTTGCAAAATTTAACGGAGGGGGTGAGTCACTGAGACTCAGTGTGTAAATCCCCGTCCAAAAGATTTTTGGGCTCTCACACAGATTCATATGCCAAATATGTATGTCATGCAACCTAACCAACCTAGATATCCATCCGTATCTCCTATGTCTACCCAATATATGTGGCACCTAGCCACTTGTGGTACCTAACCACTAGTGGTACCTAACCACTAGTGGTACCTAACCACTGGTGGTTCCAAACCACTGGTGACAAAAGTCTAAAATAATAATATGTGGGGCCAACCCACTTGTGGTACCTAACCACTGGTGACAATCCCTATTATCAATATGTGGGGCTAACCCACTTGTGGTACCTAACCACTGGTGACAATCCCTAATATCAATATATGGGGCCAACCCACTGTGGTACCAAACCACTAGGACGAGTCACAGAAATAAGATATATGTGGTACCTAACCACTGGTGGTTCCAAACCACTGAGACTTAGTCACAAGATATAATATGTGGGGCCAACCCACTTGTGGTACCTAACCACTGGTGACAGTCTAAAAGGGATCATATTTCCTCCCTCTTCTCATCATACCCCATTTTCATGTTCATGCTTTACAATATGGTATGATAATGCTAATAATGTACAACAACATTCATTCCACTCAAACATGCATCCATTAATAACAGCACATAATAGAACTTACCTGGAGTCCTCGCTTTTACCCACAAAGGTAACTTAGTGATCCATACCATCACTTCGGCTTTTGGCCATACCCAGATAATAACATAATTAACATATAAAGTGTGTAAAAGTTATAGACCTGATAACAAGTAATATCACGCTCTCTACGTCGACACTATCGCTAATTGAAACCACTGCTATCTGCCTACGACTCTGCTCAAAAGCCGGCCCACACCCCGGTGGCCAATCTCGAACCACTGGCACTGCTCCCTTCTTAAACTTAGGGGTTGTGTTCACGGGTACAATCCCCTCCTTCGCCTAATCGGTATTGGGTTCCATCAAAAGATCTCGTCAGATATTACTATAAGGAAATACGGTTGTTTAACCACAACACAGGGTTAAGATGTCAAACACGATCAGTGAACCTAAATGAAAAGGACTAAGAAGAAACCCCTTACCTCAGAATCCCAAGTAGAGAGATAGGGCTTAGAGATTATCGGTTCCCAACTTGAGATGATTAGCCTCACTTCAATTCCCAAACCAGGCGCCCCAAAAAGAACATAAGAGGGTTAAAAGAAATATAAGTCCAACCGAATGGCCTTACCAAGCCAATTAGCCATTCGGCTTTGGCTTTCAAAATCGGAAGGAAGATAAAGAAAATAGAAGGAATAGCCCCTCACCTTAACACAACAGATTCAATCAACACCTAGGAAGAATCGGCACCACACCACCGTAGAGAAGATTCGGCAAAGGCTAAGGTAGAAGAGAATCAGATAGAAGAGCTGAAAATAGAAATAATGATCTTCAAATTAAGGCTTAAGAGTTTCAGCTTTTAGGGAAAAATATAATAGGGAATGGGACTTTGAGGTTTCGATTTTGAGAATAAACAAATAGAGAAGGAAAAAGATGAGAAACATGTTTCGGCTCTTAGGGAGATTGAGAGAAAATGCAAGAGAGAATGGCTAGGAGATTAGGCTTTGGAGAAAGAAAGTATGGGGCAAGGGGTGTTTGGCTCATGTAAGAAATTGGAGATGAGAAGAGAGTTAGGGGGTTTCGGCCCTAAGAAAAAATTGAGAGAAGAGAAAAGAAACAAAATGAAAGGAGGGTTCGGTTCTAGCAGAAAAGAGATGAAGAGAAAGTAAGAACTTCAAATGCCAAAGATGCAAATGCCGAAAATGAAAAAAGAACTCTTATTTGGCTACACAGAATTTCGGCACTCCCCAAGACCAAGAGCTGAAATTGCACTCTTTCGAGAACAAAAATATATGTCTCCTATCACTGAAATTCTGCACACTCTAGCCACACAAAAATCGATCCTTCCCCCTACTAAGAGTTTGAAATTCGGCCAACACCTCCACCCCTTACTCAATCCCTTTTCTTCTTCATCCACTCTTGATCATTTATTTGAAACATTTTGAACACTCCAAGCTCCCCTTTTTCCTCTTTGCCAACCATTCAAATTACCTAACTCAATCCACTCCCCTATCCAGAGGTGTTTCAGTCGATTTTTGCCTCTGCTCCTCTTGACGCCAAAAAGAACTTCCAAAATGAACTCCTTGCGACTCGAACTTGCTCCCTCTCCCCCTCTCTGTGGCATCCCTTACCAGCATCTTAAGTGGCACCTCCTTGCCACTCTGCTCTTCCTTTTCTTGTGTCAACCTACCACTAACAATATCCCTTAGATCCTATTTCAACTAGCTCTTCCACTAAAGTTTCTAAAAAGAAAATTTTAGCCAGGTTTCCGGCTTATCCCTGGGCCTTTCCTAGACTCCCATACACCCTAAAACAACACATTAATCAAGGCAGACACATAAAACACATCAAATGTATAGCCCCAAAATCAGGATGTTACACACACCAAAGCCATGACAAAGAAGCAGAAGAAGCCAAGCATAGTCTCCCTGAGGGAGACCCCAATACATAAGTTCATGCCGGCCGCTTCATCCAAACAACAAGCCAAGGGTCTTTGAGACCAATTAGTTTCTATCTTTCTTTTCTCTTTTGCTTCAATTTCCTTATCTTTACTTCTTTTCTGCTTAATTTAGTTTACTTCTTGTACTTTTTTAGTGTCAGGTTCAAAAGGCTGCTAGGGAATCACGTCACTTTTGCCACCGCCAGCACCTCCGCAGCCTTAGAAGTCACACCCACCTCGCGAACCATCCAACAATAAGGACTCTTAGGTCCATTCATCTTTAATTTTCATTTTGTTTACATTTTTGTTTGCTTTTTCTGTATCTTTCTTATCTTTACATATATATTTAGTTTATTTTAAATTTGTCTTAATAACCCCTGGCTTATTCTTCACTTGCTCCCCAATTTCTTCATCTAGCACAGGATCGTCATCCAGACCGACTCCTCTAACTTATCTGTCAAACCTCCGACACAAGGAACCCATCCAAAATTCAGGAAGGATTCTTTCCCCCCTTCTCTTTTGATTTATCCCTTACATGTTATTATCTATCTTTGTATATTGAGGACAATGTACATCTTAAGTGTGGGGGTGAATAGTTATTAAAGTGCCTAATTTTCTGCATTATTCTCAAATCCCTGAGGATAAAAGTGCCTAACTTCTTTTTTCATTATTCTCAAATCCCTAAATTTAGTCTTGTTCTAAAGTAATTTTCTCATATTACTAATTAGGATGAAATTTCTGATGATTTATGATTTTTATTGACATGCTTTTGAGTAAGTCATAGTTAATTGTGCATTGATGATTAAATTTGAAGAATACTAGAGAATCAAGCATAATAAGTCTGATTTTTCAAAATTAAAATTTTTAGGTTGTCTACCTAAATTTGAATATTACTTTGAAATTTGAAATTTACAAGGTTGATATCAAAACACCCATAATTTTTATGAGATTTTGAGCCTTATAGAGCATATATTCTTTTCCTTGCTCACTTTATTGATTATGAGTGTGTCAACATTGAACTGTTATTCTAGAATTTGCCTTGATTATACATGTCAAGACCACACCTATGATTTGATATACAGAGATGATAAAGGCATCTAAATTTTAACCCTCTTACTCCATAAAAAGCCTACCTTCATAATTAACCTATAGTGAATCTCGTTGATCCTAACAACCCTTCTGTTGACTCACCCACTAATATTAACCCAAAACCCTTTGTATTTGTTATCACCATTTTTTTTACTACTCTTATATCGAGATTTGATTTGATTAGTTACCTAATTATATTATTTCAGCAGTTGAATTCATCCTTTATTATTGATTTGTTCTTAAAAAAAAGTCAAAGTATATTCAGTATTAGTATTATGAAAAGTGAGCTTATACAGTTAAAGTCTAATTATCAAAAGGAAAAAGCTGGTATTATTAGTATTATAAATTTTCAATTGATGTAATTATTTTAGATCAGTTTATTTTTCTAGATAGGTAACTTGTCAATTCAATCTCGATTCTAACCCTCTAGTTTAGCCTTTATCCGCACCTTTAACGTTAGCCCCGTTACAACCCTGTAATGACCTTTTGATATGTTTATCATCTCATTTTACAGTGGTGGAGATTTGAACTTCAGGCAAGCCTATGGGATTAACTTTTCATGTTCGACTTATTGAGTGCTTAATTTTAAACCTTAAACACTTTAAGTGATTTGAGTGAATCTTTTGTGAGGATATCAATCCTTGTCGATTTTGAATTAAAAGGTAATTATTTAGATAAAGGGAAACACCTACGTTTTCGTAAACACAAATATATGACTTATCTTATTTGAATCTTTAGGACTCTTTGAGTTGAATTATCCATGTTGATAGGAATTATGAATCATGGAAAGTTCGTTTTAATTGTAAGTTAAGAATTTTGCTTGAGGGCAAGCAAAAGCTTAAGTGTGGGAGTATTTGATAAACCATAAAAGGAACATATTTTAGGCCCACATTTAGTATGCTTTTGGATGATTTATCCCTTGATTTATGTAAAAAGGTGCTCGTAATCCTTTCTTTTCATGTCTTATACTTAGAAAAGCACCCGAGGATTAAAAGAACAAGAAACAGGCCTAAAACGGACTAAATTAAGGCCAAAGAGGAAATCGACATGGCCTGGACTTAAGCCCACACGGTCGTGCCACGTCAATCTACTAGAACACAGCCTAACCCCAAGTTACACGGCTGTGCCTCATTTAAGAAATCAGAACACGGCTTGAAGACTAGTGACACGGGCGTGCGCCATGGCCGTGTCCCTATCATTGGAAAGAGCAATTTCACTCGGAAAAGGATACTTAGGGAGAAAGAAACGTATTTAGAAAGACTATATAAACCCCCTAGGTGTATCCTGAAAAGGGGGCGGTTAGCTAGGACAAGGAGCTAAGCTGAAAAGGTCAGAGTTGTGGAAATCACTCGAAGATAGCCAGTTGATCCATCTCAAGAAGTCGGAATTCTACTCAAGACGGCAGATCTTCCTTCAATTCCTTTAGGGGGTTTTAAGGATTTCTTATGTTTTGTTTTATCTTTTCTTTCAAGATGTTTTCTTTATTTATTATGAACTAAACCCTTCAGATACTTGAAGGGGATGAAACCTAGATGAATCTTGTTATTGTTTTCTGAACTATATGATAAATACTTGATTTGTTCTTAATTATGTGTGCTTAACTCTTGTGTTAATATTTCCGGGATATTGATTCAAGTATGTTGTGATTAGGTGGTGGAGCAAAAGTCCCTGCCTATTCATAGATCTAACATAATTACAGCGGAGTTGTTCGCGCGCCTAGTGATCGGGTGACGAAACTTTACCGGATTAGAGTGAAACCTAATATGGGAATCCATAGATCGAGTTAATGTGATTCTAGGGGTTCTAATTAGAAAGAGATTTCAATTAATCAACCTAGGGTTAGTTATTATTCGCTTCGAGAAAGGGTTTAATATAACTTAGGGAATCCTACGGTTCAAGTCAAGTGAATAAATCGTACGGTTCAGTGTTAGATAACAAGTGAAGTCTAGGTGGATTCTTCCTAAGGGTATCGTCTGAATCAACTGAGTTTTCCCAAAAGTATTTTTCCAATTCATCCTTTTTGTCATTGTGTGTTTAGCTTAGTGGTTAGATAGATTTAGATTAAACAACAACTTCATCTATTTTAGGCTAGATAATAAAAAGAAAGTTAGTATTAGTACTTTTAGTTCCTTTGGGTTCGACAATCCAGTCTTGCCTAAGCTCTACTATTGTTCGATAGGTACACTTGCCTTTAATCGTGGTCTGAGTAAGTTTCCAGGTTTGATCGTTCTCCTTTTATAAATTTTAAGACTCGACAGTTACGATCACTTCTGAAAGCTTACTTTGTGTGCGTTTGCTCTATTTTATAGATCGTCAAAGCTACTGAAGGCTCGAGATATCGTCGAGGATCGTCATTACACTACTCAATCTTATTTTGGTACCCTTTTGAAAATGTATACATTAAAGTATGGAATGTATAGGCCAGTTACCTTGAGTTATGTTTGAAATATATGGATAGCCATGTGATATGGCTAGTTAAATAGATGTGTAATGAATGAAGACTCTTGCTTATGATGTTTGGTTTTGGTATGATTCCATGATTATGAAATAGATAAGGTAATGGTAAGCTTATTGATGCAAAGTGAGTATATGTGTTTGATGAATGAATCATGTTTGGAAATGCTTGTGAATAAGTTGAGTTAAATGTTGCCTAAAATGGTATGCTTGAGATGCCTTTGAATGCTTGGGAAAGTTGGTTATGTTGGCATGAATTGAATTGGTATGTTGCTTGTAGGAATATCCAAATGTATGAGTGGCATTTTGGCCTTGAAAATGGCCTATAATTGCCCACAAGGTTGAGCACACAGGCGTGTGGCTCGACCGTGTCCCTCGTGGTTGAAATTCAAAACAAGTCAGACTCAACCACGGGCAAAACACATGAGCGTGTGACTGGTAGTGTGGATCAAGTCAGTAGCGACCACGGGCTGGACACACAGGCGTGTGACTGGCTCTGTGGTGCAAGTTAGAGCGACCACGGGTGAGGCACACGGGCACGTCTACGGTCGTGTGAACAAATCAGTATGTATGCCTTGTTTTCACATGGCTAAGACACACTGGTGTGTCTGAGGCCGTGTGAGGCACACTACCTGCCCGCACGGGCGTCTGACCTCCATAACTTTGAAAAAATTTTAAATTTGTGATAATTTTCGTATATGTTTGGTTTAGTCCCGACCCTGTTCTAAAGCATGTTTAAGGTCTCAAAGACCTATTTAAGGGACACTTTGATACGATTTGTCGAATTATGTTTTAAACTGTCCGTAAAAGTTTTCGATTGTCTGGTAATGCCTCTTAACCCTAGACCGGCTAAGGTTATAGGTTAGGGGTGTTACATTTGATTGGTATTAGAGCTACAGTTTAGTCGATTCTCAGACTAACGTAGCGTGTGAGAGTCTAGCCATACATGCCATATTATATGAAATGTGATAGTGTAATGAATCCTGACGTGTAAAATGTGTTTCCGTATAGTAATGGATCCCGAAAGAGCCGCAGCTGACGATGTTGAAAGCAATGCTCCTGCTCCTGCTCAAGGGACAGCGCCATCTGATTCGAAATCGGCTACTAGCGGTCAAGAGGGAGAGGCTAAGCAAGCCTTCTTCCAAATGATGAGTGAGTGGTTCACTCAGTTTGTAAGAAATAATCCGGCTGTTTCACAACCTCCGCCCTCGCTTAATCCTCCTCAGACTTCTGCTATACCTTCGGCTATGAATTTGAATTTGTTGAATAAGCCTCCAATCAACAAAATTCGTAAGTATGGGGCTTGAAGTGTTCAAGGCCACTAGTGATGACGATGCCAAGAAAGCTGAGTTTTGGCAAGTGAACACTATCCGGGTATTTGATGAAATGCCGCTGAATCCTGAAGAGTGCATAAAATGTGTTGTTTCTTTGTTACGAGACACAGCTTATCAGTGGTGGAAGACTTTGATCTCTGTGGTTCCAAAGGAACGAGTTACTTGGAATTTCTTCTAGTCTGAGTTTCGGAAGAAATACATCAGTTAGAGATTCATAGATCAGAAACGGAAAGAGTTTCTGAAATTAAAACAGGGTCGCATGTCTGCCACTGAGTATAAATGAGAATTCATGAGATTAAGTCAGTATGCTCGGGAATGTGTATCAACTGAGGCAATAATGTGCAAAAGATTCGAAGATAGTCTGAATGAGAATATTAATTTTTTAGTAGACATACTTGAGATAAAATAGTCCGTAGTACTGGTTGAACGAGCTTGCAAAGCGGAGGCACTTGAGAAAGAGAAAAGAAAAGATAACTTTGAAACTAGAGATGCGAGAAAGAGATTTCCAAGTAAAACATTTCACTCTTCTTCCAAGAAATTTAGAGATGAACAAAGCCGATCAAAGGCTCATGTAGGACATTCGAACAGAGATCAAGCTAGATCACAGTAAAATTTCAAGGCTCCGCTACTTCAATGCCCAGTGTTGGAAATGTCTAATCTAAGTGACCTGAATGTAAACACTGTGGTAAAAGAGATCCGAGAAGTTGTAGGTTGAATGACCGAGCTTGTTTTAGATATGGATCGTTAGACCATTTCATCCGAGACTGCCCGGAGTCTGTTGAGCAAGAGATTGTTTAGAACCCGAGGTCAGAAAATGTTTCAGCGAGAGGTAGACCTTCTCGGAATACAAAAAATGTTAGTGGTAGTCAGAGAGCTACAAAAGACTCAGTTGGGAGATCTTAAGCTAGAGTACCTTCCAGAGCTTATGCCATTTGAGCCCGTGAAGAAGCTTCATCACAGGATGTTATAACGGGTACATTTACTCTTTATGATACTTCTGTGATTGCATTGATAGACCCAGGTCCTACACATTCATATATATGTATGAACTTAGTATCCAGTATGACTTTGCCTGTAGAGTCTATTGAGTTTGTTATAAAAGCATCGAATCCCTTAGGTAAAAGTGTCCTGGTTGATAAAATATGCAAGAACTGTCTGTTAATGTTTCGAGATGTTTGTTTTCTGGCTGATCTGATGCTATTACCATTTGATGAGTTTGACATAATTTTGGGTATGGACTGCTTGACACTACACGATGCTATTGTGAATTGTAAAAGAAAGATTATTGACTTGAGATGTCAGAATAATGAAATTGTAACACCCCTTACCCGAGACCGTTGACGGAGTCGAGCACGAGGCATTACTAGACTTAACTTACTAAATCAGGGCATAAAAATTGAAATTGTCCATCTGCGTCATGTTCACTAAATTGACTATAACTCGAGTTACAAAACTCAAAATTTAGATCCGTAAATTTTCCCTGAAACTAGACTAATATATCTTCCTACTATAATTCATCCAGAATTTTTGGTATGGCCAATTAGTACAGTTTATTAATTAAAGTCTCCCCTGTTACACAGTTCGACAGTTTTCACCCCTCTGCACAAAAGATCAATTATCTCATAATATACAACTCTTTTGCCTACACGTTTATTTCATATAAGAATAGACTCAATAAGCTTTAATTCTATATCTCATTCACACCATAATTACATTTATACTATTGTTAGTGATTTTTCAAAATCACGTCACAGTTGCTATCCAAACTGTTCCCCTGCATATAATTACATGATTTCTCTATAATAACTATCAACTAGGCATTACAAAACATCCAAAACATGCTCTTAATTAGCCATTTTAATAGCTAACTTTTACCAAGCATTTACAAGCCAATCTTAAGCCATATCATAAGGTCATACACACAAAATGGCTAAGTCCCTATACATGCCATAACTTAAAACATTCGAGTCACAAAATACCAATATAATCCTTTGATAGTGTGTAACAATATCCGACGTCCTTTCGATCCCTGAGTTGGCTTGTAATACTATAAAAAGAGAGAAAAGAATGAGAGTAAGCATTAAGCTTAGTAAGTTTGCATTTAAATAAATAACAACATTCATAATAAATTATTTTATTATTTTCTTATCAAGATCACTTAAGCTTTTAACTCAATGTACTTAAAATTTCATTCTTACCTGTACCTTTTAACATGAACTTGTCTTACCTTTCCTTTGGTATGCTCTTTGAATTTTCCAGTTGAACCACTTGGAATACCAAGGATACGCGGGTACCTTTCCTTATGAAACTTAACAATTGCCATGTCTTGACATGGTCTTACGTGGTATCCTTGCCTTATGAACTCACCAATGCCATGCCTTGGCATGGTCTTACATGGGACCTTTGCCTTATAGAAACTTATCAATGCCATGTCTTGACATGGTCTTACATGATTTCCTTAAACCCTAATGTCATGACATTTGTATCCTACACATTCCTAAGGTTCAACTGGAACTTTCTGAGATAGCTTTTCTGTCAATTCGTACTTGATTCTTTGAATGATAAATTTATAAAATAAATATGTGAGTTCTGGAATTTAATAGTATTAAATGTAAAATAATAGAATATTGCATTTGTTTACCGCAAACTTACCTCGAAACAAAATACGATAAATATATCGATTTAGTCCACTATCGTTTTCTTTCCCCGATCTAACTCCGAATTTTGTTCTTCTTGATCTATAATAGAAAATTTAGCTTATTTAATACTCACATTTACCAAAACAGTTCTTAACTCTAACTTTGGCAAAATTATGATTTTGCCCCTAAACTTTTACATATTTACACATTTGCTTCAAAGTTTAAAAATTAAACTTTATCCCTTATTCTTATGTTTTATGACATGTTAATCATTTTTCCCTTCTATGACAACATCAAATTCTCACTCTAACATATACTTATGAACATTAGTTATTTTTACCGATTAAGCCGTTTTATTCGTTTTTACTTAAAATCACTTAGCAAAAGTTGTTTAACATAATTTTAGACTTCATATTCTATCATAAAACATCAAAATAAACACATTTCACCTATGGTTATTTTTCCAAATATGAACCCTAGCATGAATTATTGATAGAATAAGCTAAACCGAGCTACCGGGGCTTTAAAAATGTAAAGAACATTAAAAACGGGGCTTGGAATCACTTACTATGGAGCTTGGAAGCTTGAAACAAACCCTAGCTATGGTGAACCCTTGAAAATTCGGCCTAATGAAGAAGATGAGCATATTTTGCCATCTTTTTCCTTTTTAATATCTTTTTATTACCAAATGACTAAATTACCATTCATTAAAAACTTTGGTTCTTTCTACCAATATATGTACATTTTTGTCCATGAGAGCCTAATGGTATAATTACCATTTAAGGGCCTCTACTTCAATTATGCTCTTCAATTAAATCCTTTAACATCTAAAACACATATTTATCAACTTTTGCAATTAAGTCCTAATAGGCAAATTAGATATGCAATTCATGAAATTTTCTATCGATATTCTAACACATGCATCTAATCACTCGATAAATAATAATAATTAATCGTAATAAACTTTTCTATCTCGAATTTGTGGTTTCGCAACCACTGTTCTGTATAGGCCCTATTTCGGGATGTTACAAAAATAGTTTGAATTGAGTCTAATGATTTGAATGGGTTACCTGGTGTGATATATTTGTTGAAAGCTCAGAATTATTTGAGAAAGGGTTATGAAGCTTATTTTGCTTATGTAATTGACTCAAAAGTATCTGAAAAGAAAGTTGAATCAGTGCCAATTGTTTGTGAGTTCTCTGATGTATTTCCTGACGAATTACTGGGATTACCTCCGATACGTGAAGTTGAATTGGTATTGATCTATTGCCAGGAACGACTCCTATCTCGATAGCTCCATATAGAATGGCACCAACAGAGCTGAAATAGTTAAAGTCATTGCTGCAAGAGTTGAAAGATAGAGGATTTGCAAGACTGAGTTTCTCACCTTGGGGTGCTCCTGTTCTGTTTGTGAAAAAGAAAGATGGCACGATGAGAATGTGCATTGATTATCGTCAGTTAAACAACGTGACTATAAAGAACACATATCCACTGCCCAGAATCGATGATTAGTTTGATCAGCTAAAAGGAGCCACTGTGTTTTCAAAGATAGATCCAAGATCGGGATACTACCAGTTGCAAGTAAAAGATTCTGATATTTCGAAAACTGCTTTCACAACGAGGTATGGGCATTATGAGTTTTTAGTTATGCCTTTTGGACTAACGAATGCTCCTATTTTATTTATGGATCTGATGAATAAAATTTTCAAACCATACCTAGATCAAATTGTTGTTGTATTCATTGACGACATTTTGATATATTCACGTAATGACATTGGGCATGCTGAACATCTGAGAATTGTGTTGCAAACTCTACGAGAGAAACAATTGTATGCAAAGTTCAGTAAATGTGAATTATGGTTGCGAGAAGTTAGTTTTCTAGGACATATTGTGTCAGCCTCTGGAATACGAGTTGATTCGAGTAAGATTCCTGCTATTCTAGAATGTAAACCTCCGAAGAATGTGTCTGAAGTCCGTAGTTTTCTGGGACTCGCTGGTTATTATCGTCAATTTGTAAAAGGATTCTCGATGATAGTTACTCTGTTGTCTAGATTGCTTCAGAAAGATGTGAGATTTGAATCGTCCGATAAATGTCAGAAAAGCTTTGATCAGTTGAAAACTCTATTGACTGAAGCTCCAATTTTGGTACAACCAGAATCGGGTAAAGAATTTGTGATATATAGTGATGCTTCGTTGAATGGTCCGGGATGTATTTTAATGCAGAAAGGCAAAGTTAAAGCTTATGCCTCGAGACAATTAAAGCCTCATGAAAAGAATTACCCAACACATGATCTTAAGCTAGCTGCAATTTTGTTGGCATTGAAGATTTGGCGTCATTATCTTTTCAGTGAGAAATGCCATGTATTTTTCAGATCATAAAAGTCTGAAATATTTGATGACCCAGGAAGATTTGAATCTGCGACAGAGAAGATGGCTAGAGCTGTTAAAAGATTATGAGCTTGTGATTAATTATCATCCAGGTAAGGTAAATGTTGTAGCTGATGCACTGAGTCAGAAACCACTGTTTGCATTGCGTGAAATGAATGCTCATTTAGACCTATCAGATGATGGTTCTATGATGGTTGAATAGAAAGCAAAACCGTTGTTTTTATAATAGATATGTGACGCTTAGAAAGTTGATAACAAGTTGCTATCGAAAAGAGATCAGTGTAGTTTGAACTTCGAATCTGAATTTCAAGTTGATGATAATGATTGCTTGAGATTTTGAGATCAAATTTCTGTCCCGAAAAGCCCAGAGTTATTGTAGTTAATTATGAATGAAGATCATAATAGTTGCTTATCTGTTCATCTGGGAAGTACAAAGATGTATCATGATTTGAAGCAACACTATTAGTGGTCTGGTATGAAAAGAGATATTTCTAATTTTGTCTCGAAATGTTTATTCTGTCAACAAGTTAAAGCTGAACATCAAGTTCCATCTGGTTTGTTACAACCGATACTGATTCCCGAATGGAAATGGGACAGAGTGACAATAGATTTTGTTTTTGGGTTACCTTTGACTCCAAGAAAGAAAGATGCAATTTGGGTCGTAGTTGATCGATGGACGAAATCTGCCCATTTTATTCCGGTACAATCTGATTATTCATTTGATAAGTTAGCTGAGCTTTACATTTCTGGTTTTGTTAGATTGCACGGGGTGCCGTTATCTATTGTACTTGATAGAGATCCGAGGTTCACTTCACGATTTTGGAAGAAACTACAAGAAGCCTTAAGTACTAAATTACATTTCAATACAGCTTCTCACCCACAGACTGATGGTTAATCTGAATGGATTATTCAGATTCTTAAGGATATGTTGAGATGTTACATTCGTGAGTTTAATGTTACTTGGGAACAATATTTTCCATTGATAGAATTTGCGTATAATAATAGTTTTCAGTTGAGCATGAAAATGGCACCTTATGAAGCTTTGTACGGACGTAAATGTCGGACACCTCTATATTGGACTGAACTCAGTGAAAAGAAGATACACGGGGTCGATTTGATAAAAGATATAGAACAGAAAGTGAATGTAATCCGTGATAGTTTGAAAGCAGCGCCAGATCGTCAGAAATCATATGCAGATTTGAAACAGAAAGACATTGAGTTTGATATCAGTGACAAAGTGTTCTTGAAAGTGTCTTTGTGGAAGAAAGTACTCAGATTCGAACGTAAAAGAAAATTAAGTCCGAGGTTTATCGGGTCGTATGAGATTATAGAGCGTGTTGGACCTGTTGCGTATAGATTGTTGTTGCCACCAGAGTTGGAAAAGATACATAATGTATTTCACGTGTCAATGCTTAGATGATACCGATCCAATCCCTCTCATGTGATTACTCCGTCTGAGATTCAAATCTGATTTGATATGACTTATGAAGAAAAAACGATCCGTATCCTAGCTCATGAAGTGAAAGAATTGAGAAATAAGAAAATCTCGTTAGTGAAAGTACTGTGGCATCGACACGAAGTGGAAGAGGCTACGTGTGAGCCTGAAGACATAATGAGACAACAATATTCGAATCTGTTTAACGGTAAGATTTTTGGGGACGAAAATCCCTAAGGGGGGAGAATGTATGTAACACCCCAAACCCGGTCAACACACCACGACCGAATCCGGCATCTTACAGAGCGAAAATATTTTAAATAAATCAAGTCTGCCAACTTACCTGTATCGAAAAACCCTTTGATGTTCTCAGTTTAGTAGAAAACCCGTTTAAAGTGTTGTTGAAAATGTTTTGTTACTTTGAAACCTGGAAAACTCTTTTTCTCGGAAAAACTGCTTGTCGTTTCAAGTTTTGCAAAATCATGCAATTCGATTAAAACTCGAGTGAGTTGATCTTAAATTAAAACTTGTTCGCTTTTGATCTTAAAGAAAACTTAGATTGGAAAACATTTAAGTTAACTTGTTATCATCTTGTATTAATTATTACCCGGTGGTAAAGTTGAAAACCCGAGAGGAGGTATAATTTTTGAAGACGTTGGTTTTTTTACCGGTTATTCAGGCATGCAAGGTTATTTAACTTTAACATAATATGATAAACATAAAAGCAGATAATTAAAAACCCAAAATAACAGCTTAGAGGCCTTATTACAAACCCAAAACCAAATTTTAAGAAAAATATAAATCGAAATTAAAGTCTAAAACAAAAACCCGAAAGTAAAGCGCATGACCACCTCGAGTCCGCCCCAGCTCCACATCCGCGAGCTATGCCTCATCTGCAAAATATAAAGGAAGGGGTGAGTCACCGGGACTCAGTGCATAAATCCCCAACCCGATAAAATAAGCAATTACACAAATCATAAGTAAACATGCAAATCATGCAAACCCCACCTAACCATCCGAACTCCTGTGTCTACCCCGTGTGGTCAAAACCACTGGTGACCGTAGTCACAAATAATATAAGTGTGGTCAAAACCACTAGTGACTGTAGTCACAAATCATAGAGTGGGGCCAACCCACCGTGTGGTCAAAACCACTGATGACAATCCCGTAATCAACATGTAGGGCCAACCCATTGTAGTACCAAACCACTGGGACGAGTCACAAATAATCCATGTGTGGTCAAAACCACTGGTGACCGTAGTCACAAATAATATATATGTGGTCAAAACCACTGGTGGTCAAAACCACTGAGACTTAGTCACGATTATAATATAGAAAGCGAGGCCAACCCATTGTGTGGTCAAAACCACTGGTGACAGTCTAGAATCATGCCTCCCCCCTCCTCTCATTAAACACGTGCAATATGACATAATAATTCGTGTATGCAGTATGTCATGTATGCAAAACATATATCAAATATAAGTATAACATGAATTACCATCATAATCAGATAGACATAAAATAACATAATCACGCTAATCAACCTCTAAGGGTATAACTGTAATTTTACCTACCAAAGGCATTTTCGTAATTTACCAACCAAGGTTATTTTCGTAATTTACCCACCAAGGGCATTTCTATAATATTGCACCTGCAATGGCCTTTCCCAAAGGCCCAAATGTCACCCGAGCGACTCAGCTACCATTTCCGGTTGTACCGGACGATTGAGCCTAAAACTCGATTCTGGCCTATTCGGGCCCACACTCTCCTGTGGCCTACCTAGCACAAATCTAGCCATGTATATAAGTTCCACCTAGTCTAGTTCACCATATACTACACAATCGCACAATCTACTCATATGGGCCCACGGACCCATTGGACCCACTTTGGCCCATCGCGGCCCAAGCAGCCTCAACCCACAAGATTACTAATGGTGGCCTCAACTACCGCGTCGAAGCCCAACACGTGCGCTCGCACGCTTGTGTGGCTACTATTGCCGTGTGACCGACATTTCAGCACTTGCCGCTCTACAACTAGGGTAGAGAAATACACACACCTGATAGGAATCTGGTGCTAAACCGCGCTGCGACCACTCCTGTGCCCAAACGCCCACCAAGGTATGTTAACTCTCCTCCTGGCATGCTCTTTATATAGCTAGCTCTTCACCTTCATTCTTTGTGTCTTTCCGATGTGGGATCCCTTCGTCAGTAGAGTTTAAATTCAACTGAAACTCTTACCGTCCAATCCGCAAAATAAATACTCCCGTGCTTCTCATGAGATTCGAACCCAGGCTCCCTTGAAACATAATCCACACCGCTAACCACTTGGCCACAAGCTCCTCTTGTGTCTTAAACCATGTGCAACTAAATTTCAATCTGTAGCCAAATACTAAAGTCTAGTTAAAAAGAAAACTAAAATGCAAAAGCCAAGACTTGAACCTTGGACCTCCTTCCTTCCTTGTGGCGTCACCCCCTTGTCTCTTATGTGGCGTCACTTTGCCACTACACCACACACTCTACTTGTGCCGTTTTCCTCCCTATTTTATTTTTAAGGCCTACCTGCCAACTTCCAGGGTTTTTTTTTACCTAAAACCAAAATTTCCCCAAAGCCAATATTTGATCCTGGGACTTCATAGAAGCCCTCTAACCTTCCAAAATCACTTATCCAATAGGTCTAACATGCACTAAAGTCGTTCTCTAAATTTTTTTTTACACTATTACGCCTAAGGCCCATCGGGCTCAATTCTGCTAGGCCCAATTTCAGGATGTTACAAATCTACCCTCCTTAAAGAAATTTCGTCCCCGAAATTTCCAATTAACTAACAGTCGTACATCCTAACTTACAACACTACACCCACGCTGCGCACTATGATATACGTGTTAACTAAATCTTGGAACTCCTTCACATAACCAACTATCTAACACCGAAGCAAACAGATATTTTCATACATACATACAATTCCTATATTCAAGCATCACATCCACACATTGCAGAATAAATACAATCATTCAGCATATAATATAATGTAGTAAAAAGGAAACTTACGGACTTGGTGCCGGGGACTCAGGTGCCATACTTCCAGAAAACATGTATTTTTTTTCTAAACCATATTTCAAACCAATTTTGAAAAACGTTTTTGAACCCATACCACAGCCGACTTTTGAAACTGGGCTCTGATACCAAAATTGTAACACCCCAAACTCAGTCAACACACCACGACCGAATCTGGAATGTTCAGAGCGAAAATATTTTAACTAAATCAAGTCTGTCAATTTACCTTTATCGAAAAAACCTTTGATGTTCCGAGTTTAGTAGAAAACCCGTTTAAAGTGTTGTTGAAAATGTTTTGTTACTTTGAAACCTGGAAAACTCTTTTTCTTGGAAAAATCGCTTGTCGTTTCAAGTTTTGCAAAATCATGCGATTCGACTAAAACTCGAGTAGTTGATCTTAAATTAAAACTTGTTCACTTTTGATCATAAAGAAAACTTAGATTGGAAAACATTTCAGTTAACTTGTTATCATCTTGTATTAATTATTACCCGATGGTAAAGTTGAAAACCCGAGAGGAGGTATAATTTTTGAAGACGTTGGTTTTTTTATCGGTTATTAAGGCATGCAAGGTTATTTAACTTTAACATAATATGATAAACATAAAAGCAGATAATTCAAAACCCAAAATAATAGTTTAGAGGCCTTATTACAAACCCAAAACCAAATTTTAAGAAAAATATAAACCGAAATTAAAGTCTAAAACAAAAACCCGAAAGTAAAGTGCATGCCCACCTCGAGTCCTCCCCGGCTCTACATCCGCGATCTATGCCTCATCTGCAAAATATAAAGGAAGCGGTGAGTCATCGAGACTCAGTGCATAAATCCCCAACCCGATAAAACAAGCACTTACACAAATCATAAGTAAACATGCAAATCATGCAAACTCCACCTAACCATCCGAACTCCTGTGTCTACCCCATGTGGTCAAAACCACTGGTGGTCAAACCCACTGGTGACCGTAGTCACAAATAATATAAGTGTGGTCAAAACCACTGGTGACCGTAGTCACAAATCATAGGGTGCGGCCAACCCACCGTGTGGTCAAAACCACTGATGACAATCCCGTAATCAACATGTGGGGCCAACCCACAGTGGTACCAAACCATTGGGACGAGTCACAAATAATCCATATGTGGTCAAAACCACTAGTGACCGTAGTCACAAATAATATATGTGTGGTCAAAACCACTGGTGGTCAAAACCACTAAGACTTAGTCACGATTATAATATAGAAAGCGAGGCCAACCCACTATGTGGTCAAAACCACTGGTGACAGTCTAGAATCATGCCTTCCCCCTCCTCTCATTACACCCGTGCAATATGACATAATAATTCGTGTATGCAGTATGTCATGTATGCAAAACATATATCAAATATAAGTATAACATGAATTACCAACATAATCAGATAGACATAAAATAACATAATCACGCTAATCAACCTCTAAGGGTATAACTATAATTCTACCTACCAAAGGCATTTTCGTAATTTCCCAACCAAGGTCATTTTCGTAATTTACCCACCAACGGCATTTCTGTAATTTTACACCTGCAATGGCCTTTCCCAAAGGCCCAAATGTCGCCCCAGCGACTCAGCTACTATTTCCGGTTGTACTGGACGATTGGACTTAAAACTCGATTCTGGCTTATTCGGGCCCACACACTCGTGTGGCCTACCTAGCACAAATCTAGCCATGTATATAAGTTCCACCTAGTCTAGTTCACCATATACTACACAATCACACAATCTACTCATATGGGCCCACTTTGGCCCATCGCGGCACATGCAGCCTCAACCCACAAGATTACTAATGGTGGCCTCAACTACCGCGTCGAAGCCCCACTCGTGCGCTCGCACGCTCGTGTGGCTATTATTGCCGTGTGACCGGCATTTCGGCACTTGCCACTCTATAACTAGAGTAGAGAAATACACACACCTGATAGGAATCTGATGCTAAACCACGCTGCGACCACTCCTGTGCCCAAACGCCCACAAAGGTATGTTAACTCTCCTCCTGGCATGCTCTTTATATAGCTAGCTCTTCACCTTCATTCTTTGTGTCTTTCCGATGTGGGATCCCTTCGTCAGTAGAGTTTAAATTCAACTGAAATTCTTACCGTCCAATCCGCAAAATAAATACTCCCGTGCTTCTCATGAGATTCGAACCCAGGCTCTCTTGAAACATAATCCAGACCGCTAACCACTTGGCCACAAGCTCCTCTTGTGTCTTAAACCATGCGCAACTAAATTTGAATCTATAGCCAAATACTAAAGTCTATTTAAAAAGAAAACTAAAATGCAAAAGCCAAGACTTGAACCTTGGACCTCCTTCCTTCCTTGTGGCGTCACCCCCTTGTCTCTTATGTGGCGTCACTTTGCCACTACACCACACACTCTACTTATGCCCTTTTCCTCCCTATTTTATTCTTAAGGCCTACCTGCCAACTTCCAGGTTCTTTCCACCTAAAACCAAAATTTCCCCAAAGCCAATATTTGATCCCGGGACTTCATAGAAGCCCTCTAACCTTCCAAAATCACTTATCCAATAGGTCCAACATACACTAAAGTCGTTCTCTAAATTTGTTTTACACTATTACGCCTAAGGCCCATCGGGCTCAATTCTGCTAGGCCTAATTTTAGGATGTTACAATGTAACTGTCCAGTTTAGACCCTAGTCGAAATAGTGATTTCGGGACAACAAATTCGAGTCAAAAAATATTTTAATATTATTTTCTATGTTTGTCGCATGTGAATTAGTATGTGTGAATTTTCTATGATTTAATTTGATTGTTTGTGTGCTTAATTAGAAAAAAGGACAAAATTGCATTAAATGCAAAATTAGCATGTCATATGTTAAAAGTACTAAAGTTTCATGTCTTTATAAAGTTG
Source organism: Gossypium bickii (assembly GCA_025503065.1). Classification (NCBI taxonomy): domain Eukaryota; kingdom Viridiplantae; phylum Streptophyta; class Magnoliopsida; order Malvales; family Malvaceae; genus Gossypium; species Gossypium bickii. Next base: position 47,469,064 of record CP106712.1, read on the forward strand.
GTGGCCTTATGTTGTAATTAATTCATTAACACGGTTAAAGGACATTAATGGCCTTGTATATATATGTTTTACATGTTTAATTATAAGGTTAATATGGTGAATGAATTAATTAGTAATCTTATAATAAAACATTGGCATAAAATAAGCCATTATTATCATCCTTATTGCCGAATTTGAAGAAAAGAAAAGAAAGAAAACTAAGCCAGGGCATTTGGCCATTTTTTAGCTTGATTCAAGGTATGTTTTGCTTTGGTTTTTGATAAATTTCTATGTTTTTGTAATCGTTGCTTCGAGTACTTTGAAACCCATACTTCAATTTTGTGAACTGATGAATATTTTGAAATGTGCCATTGATGAACAAATGAGTTTTATGATGTTTGATGGTGAAATATGAAATATATGTGTTAGATTAACATGTATTGTCATTGAAGTTTTTATGATTTTGAGTATTTTGGAATTAATTGAGAAAATAATATTTTGAGGGACTAAATTGTGAAATAAATGAAATGTATGGACTTGTATGGACTACATGAGAATTCGGCTAAGCACGGGTGTGTCTCACACGGCCTACCCACATGGGCGTGTGACCTCTGTAACTTTGAAAAATTTTTAAATTTCTGAGAATTTTCGTATGTGTTCGGTTTAGTCCCGGCCCTATTCTAAAGCATGTTTAAGGTCTCAAAGACCTATTTAAGGGATAGTTTGATGTGATTTGTCGAATTATGTTTTGAAATGTTTGTAAAAGTTTCCAATTGTCCGGTAATGCCTCTTAACCCTAGACCGGTGACGGTTACGGGTTAGGGGTGTTACAATACATATATATACTAGTACCAAAAAATAATCATCACTAGTCATTCCAATGGCTAGTTTACAATAATCATTTACATTTACATTCCAATATGGCCAATTTAACCTATACATGCCATTATAACCATAATTGATTTACCATATACATCGAGATAGGCCGATGGATAGTGTGAGTGATCTCCGCCAAGTTTCCAATCCAACGAGCTTCTGATTGACTATAAAATAGGGAATTAAAACTAAGTAAGCATAAAATCCTTACTCAGTTCATATAACATGGTACTTAACTTACCATTCAATCTATTTTAAGATAAACATGCAAGGTGCATTCAATCAATTTGATCTCAAGCCCTACTCATATTCTCATTGCCCTTGTTATTCATATATTTCATAATAACATCAAAAACATATATGGGCTCAACAACAATCAGATTTCTGGACATATATATGTACATACTTTGCATATCCAGAAATCATAAAACATGTATAAATCACATTGTTATATCTCAAGTATATTTCCATATATTTCATCTCTAGTTCAGATTATTTCATATCAGAACTTTACTCATATTACTCGAAATATCAATGTCACAGGAGTAGTAGTACTCTCAAAGTGTACAAGTCTATAATCAAGGATGACATATTCATCAAATGAATTCCATGTACAAGTATCATCATCTCATATTTTCTTATATCAATTGCCATGTACCGTCATTTTCATTTATTTCAAACAAATACGTGTAATAACTCATTTCTTATTCATATCTTCTCATGTATAGATTTTTACCCGTTGAATTTATTCAGAATATCGATGGATACATAGGTAGTACATTTGAGGTGTACAAATCAGAATTCGTCATTTCATGTCCAATGGTATCCATACGGTACTATTTTAGAAAGAACACACTCCAGCCAGACATATACATATACAGCAGGATTACTAGTCTAGGCTCAATCTTGTCACCAATATATACTTAATAGAGCTTAGTCAGGATTACCAGTCCAGGCTAAATCCTTTTTATGACATATGCTCTAAAGAGCTTGATCTGGATTACCCATCCAGGCCAAATCCAATCCATAACATATGTTTAAGAGAACTTACATCAGGATTACCCGTCTAGGCTAAATCCTTTCATAAATAAGGTCAATAAGATTACTCGTCCGAGCTAAATCCCATCAGCAACAATTACGGGACCTTGTTCATTTCGAGAAATCACATATCCATCGATTTTCATTTATTCAAATGAGATTTAACATTTTTCAAGCATTATCAAGCATTTGATTGGTTCATACATCTATAACATTCATAGAATTCAAATAAACACATTTCACATTCATTTCAAGCATATAAATAAAATTTTTATCATTTATCATTTATCGGGCATTATTTTTGATCGGGCACTTTCATTTATCGGGCTTTAACAAATTTGTGGTCATTTCACATAATTATGGCATTTATACAATTCACAAACACAACATTTAATTCAAGCATATAATAAATCTACACAATTTAGTTACACGAACTTACCTCGACAAATGTTCGTGTACATAAAATCTACTAATCTGACATTTTCCTCTTTTCCTCGTTCTAACTCCAAATTTGGTCTATCCGGATCTATATGAGTAAATTTAACATCAATTTATCACATTTCATATTCAAGTGGACTCAATTTACATCCTAGGTAAAATTACCATTTTGCCCTTAACTTTTCCATAAATTCTAATTTCGTCCCTAGGCTCGAAAAATGAAATTTGTGTAATTTACTCCCTATTCCAAGCCTAGCCAAAATTCCATCACAAAATTTACAGCACATGTAACATCCTAGATTAGGGGTTATGCGTTTGGAGCATAACTCAAGTGCTAGTGGGTTTTAAGGGTATTTGGAGATGTTTTAAGAGTTTTTAAAACTCTAGAATAAAGGTGAAAGCTTTGGGAAATAATTGGATTTTAGGTTAAAAAGAGGAAACTAGGCAAAGAGGCCTTAAAAGAAATTATGTGGGGTTTAGGACATAAGGAATTAATTGGCAAAGTGGCTTGGGGCGCTAAGGTGCAAGGGGACTTGAGGAGGAGGAAGGGGTTGGCGGCGGGAATCGCACTTTGGAGTGTTATTTTTGGCGTTAAAGGGGAGCAAGGCCAGGGAGGCCTTAGAGGAAAATTCTTAGGCGTGTTTGGCATAAAACAGGCCTTGGTAAAGTGGCTGCAAGGCGCCACTTAAGGGCCTAGAAGTGACGCCCGGCGCAGGTCTTGGGTTCGAATCGCGGCGGCAGCAAGTAGTGGTTTATTTTTGCTTTTGGCGTTAAGACAAGGGGGAGCTAGGTGAAGGAGGCTTTAAAAGAAATTGTGACGAGTTTATGTCACAAAAAGACGCCGTGGCAGAGTGGCCTAGGGCGTTACCTGTAAGCTTGCTCCAGCAGGTCTAAGGTTCGAAACTTGATGGCAGCACATGAGTGTTTTATTTTTTCTTTGCTTTGGCGTCAAGGTAGAGAGGAAGAGTATGGGACGACATAGGACTTTGGAAAAAAATAAAGATAAGCCTTGATTTTATTTTGAATTTCGGCTAGATAAGTAGTAGATAATTGTTAATTTATTTTTATTTAGATTATTTTTTTTATAGGTAGATAAGAGATGATTTAGGAATTTGATAAGGGATTAATGATGGATAATTTTTATTTTATTAATTGATTAAGGTGATAAAGGTGGATTTATTTTAAGTTGATAGATAGAAGATAATTATAGATTTATTTTATATATTTTGAATATTCAACAGTTATTATAGGAGAAGGAAGTGGAATTGGAGAGGAGGTAAGAGTGCCGAAATTGTTAGTATAAATAGGGGTGATCATCTTTTGGCCATTCTTTTGTTCATTCTATTTTCTTTTACCGAAAATCTATTCCTCTCATTCTCTCTTAGTGCCGAATTTCTTCTCACCCTCCCTTTCTAGTCTTTTTCTTCCTTCCAACTTTAATTCTCCATCTTTTCTTATATGGCCGAATACCCCATTTGCCATTAGTGCCATAGCTGAACCTAGTAGCTTCTCTTTGTTTGAAACTCTAAAGAAGCACCATCACTACCTTGATTCTCAAAAGTCGAATATTGCACCTCCATTTGATGAGCCATAGCCGAATCTTTATTTGAAACCCCTTATCACTTCTTTCCTTCTTTTGTTCTCTTCAAAGCCGAATGTTGGAGATCTAACTCTATTTCTTGGATGTGGCCGAACCTAGGGAGGTGATTTGGGAAGATTGACCATTAAGGGTAAGCAACGATAGTGGTAAGTATTCCTTTAGTAATCAGTTTTGGATGTTTTTTCTTAAGGGTGCCGAATCAAGTGATTAAACTCTGGCTATGGGTTGGCCGAATGTTTTCTTAAGGCAATAAGTGATATGTTCTCTTATGTGTAGCTAACATCAAGGTACATTGAGGGAGTCTTTCGGGATTCAACTCATCAAGGTAAGTGGTATATGCTATTCGACCAAAGGGCCATTCTCATAGGTTTATGCTTAAGCCGATTTTGATGTTGTTTCACTTAGGGATTTCGACAGTTCATGAGCAAGGAGTAGTTTTTTGGGATTTGGTAAGCAAGGTAAGGAAGTGTTGATATTCGGCCATAGGCCATATTATGGGTTTAAGGGGTGACCGATTGTGTACCTTGGTTTCTAGGGACAAATTGACAGAAGTGTATAGCAAGCTTTCGGGATTCAAGATTTATTTCGGTAAGGATATTTAGTAAATGTATATTTGATTTGATATATTAAAGTAGTAGTGATTAACCGTTTGATTTGATTAAGTATCGTTATGGAGGCGAATGCCAGTCAAGGAGGACAAGGGAAGGTCCCTATCCTGAAGTTTAAGAAAAGATCTGTCTCGGCGGTTCGGGATTGGCCACCGTGGTGTGGGCCAGCAGCAGGAGAAAGCTATAGGCAAATAGCTGTAGTTTCGCTTAGCGATAGCGTCGGGATCGAGAGTTTAGAATTCCAAGTGATCAGGTGTGTGATTAACCCACCGTTTTCCAGGTATATGATATGTATGTGATATGTGTATGTGTTATGAACGTGCTAACTAGTGCAGTGGGAATTGTGATAAGGATACCCTCAAGGGGTATGTCGATAATCCGGTAAGTACCCAACCTGATGATATGTGATTATTAATATGAATATGTGATAATATGCTTGATGAACATGATCATGCATCATTACATTGTATCATTATTTTATGTGGCATGTGCCTGGGTGGGATATGATATGAAAGAAGGACAGGGTGTACTTCGAGTACGTGGTTTGATGTTAGCCTTGAGCTACATAGTGGATTGACGTTGACTGAGGTCACGTTGTAGATTATTTGCGATTAAGTTTGCGTGGCTTGATGAGTAGCTATATGCCTCATCGTGGTTGATATCGGCTATGTGCCATATCGTGGTTGATGAGTGACTATGTGTCCCATCGTGGTTTTGGTGTTAGCTACGGCTACATTGTGGATTGGCGCTGACTGAGGTCGCGTTGTGGATTTTTGTGCTTAATTGCACGTGGACGGCATTGATTGCCTTTTTGGAGTGAAAAGGAGAGGGTGATTTAATAATCCCTTGGTGTGTGGTAGGCTGGATACGGGGGTGTGTAGAGGATGGACCCTAGGTTGGGTTGGGCTTCATAATTGCATGATTTTGTATGTGAACATATGTGGTAATGGGCCAAGCCGAGTATGTGGAAACATGTGGTTAATTCCACTATTATAAGAATGTGATATGGTTATGGGCCAAGCCCAATATGTGGACTCTATATGTGAATGAATTGCATTCTTATATGTCATAAGATGTGGATATGGGCCAAGCCCAATAATTGAACACATGTGAATAAGTTGCATTACTATTTGTTATATGGGTTATTATATGGCTTGACATGTGGGTGGAATTCAATAGACTAATTGCACACTGAGTCTGTTAGACTCACCCAAAATTTTATTAAACAACGCAGGTGATCGTGAATTTTGGACCGGGTTGGAGTGGATACAAAGGTGGCCATGCAGAAGCAGGTTTCCATGTAGAAAGATATTTTATTTAATTAAGTATTTATATTTTCAGTATTTCTGATTAAGTGTTTACTGTAATAAGGCCCATTAAAGTATTTAAGTATTTTTATTAAGTATTTTTAATATTATGTTTTATTATGGATTGACAATTGAGATGCGATTTGCAAATGGTTATATTTTTCTTAAATTTATGGGTAATAAAGTTTTAATCCTGATATTTTTATAACAACTTAATTTTTACTTAGAATGTTTTAAATTACGAAAATGTTTTATTAAAGGAAACAAAATTTTAACGGTATTTACTTTTAAGTAAGACTATTTTCAAACGTTTTCCGCAGTGGCATTTCAAATTCGGTCGTAACGAATGGGCCGGGTTTGGGGTGTTACAGCACATGTATTCATAAAAATTCAAAATTTTTCATCAAATTTCACAACTTTACATTTTAGTCCCTAAATCATGTTTTCATCAAAAATCACTTTGTAAAAGTTGTTTATCTATCAACAACCTTTCATTTTCTACAATAAATTTCAATTTTTCAGCATATTCTATCATATTACAAACCATAAATTAAAATAAAAACAAATTTTTATTTTCTGCTCGGATTTGTGGTCCCAAAACCACTGTTCCAATTTCACCGAAATTGGCCTGTTACAGGTCAAATGCATACATGAGATATTGTGCCTAAGGCTTAGAATGAAATTTCATCTCAATTCCAATCATTTGGTACTAAAATATAATCTCACAAGAAAGGCATTCATATAGTCTCTATACACCACATTTCACAAAACCATTTATATATATACATTTCAAAATATATGACTACTTTACAAGCCAATTCAAATGGCCAAAACTCATTAAGACATATAGGCTACATTAGCCAAAAGACGTATACATGCCATATAACCAAAATACACAAAGTTCAAAAGTACCAAAACAACGGCTGGATAGTGTGATGAGATCTCCGACAACTTCTAATCCGAGCAAGCTTCGAAATCACTATAAAACATGGAAAAGTAAATAGAGTAAGCTATTCAACTTAGTAAGTTCGTATGGCTAATAAGTACAACTTACCATTCATTCACAATTTAAAGAAGCATAAGTAAACATAGGTAAGTTTCAATCAAATCTAAGGATTAGCACATAATCATAACCATGTTAGTCATGTATGAATACATGAACTATAGATTACTTGTCATACTTCTCACATATACCTGAACTGGTTCGTATCATCTCTTATATCCTCGTACCGTCATATTTGCCCGTTGAACCATTTGGAATACTATCATATACTCGGGAATCTCGCATACTAAGTGCCCATGCATGGTCGAAACCATCTATATCTCATATCTCGTATAAATGCTCACTCTCGCGCTATCACTAGGTCTGCTCACACAAGCAGACGGTCAAGACGTAGCCACACGGTGCTGCTCACACAAGCTGATGAGTAACTGCAACACATGCCGAAAAACTCAGCCACCAGTAGAACGTACAGGACCAACATCCAAAACACGGTAACCTTTAATGACATGTCATTTCTATCTCATCTATTCCTAAGGTTCAACCGGGATCCATACATTGCTGATAACTGGCAGAGAATTTTCATAGTGTTGTACCATTAAAATTATATCAATTAAGCATTCAAACATATATAATTTAATGTTCATTAAACATATAAACTTACCTCAAATTAGTTTATAGAAAATCTACCGATCAATCTACTACTTTGTTTTTCCCCGATCTAATTCTGAACGTAGATTTTCTTGATCTATATATAATCAAATTTAACCAATTTAATACTTATTCTATTCAATTCAATCCAATTTCATGTTATGGTGATAAACCATAATTATAACATATTTTAATCCCACATTTAGTATGCTTTTGGATGATTTATCCCTTGATTTATGTAAAAAGGTGCTCTTAATCCTTTCTTTTCATGTCTTATACCCAGGAAAGCACCCGAGGATGAAAAGAACATAAAACGGGCCCAAAACAGAGTAATTGGGCCTTAGCACGGAGTCGACACGGCCTGGCCCAAATCCTACACGGCCGTGCCTCGCCGATCACCTAGAGCATGGCCTCAACCCCAACCTACACAACCGTGCCTCAAAGTAGAAATCCGAACACGGCTTGAAGTCGATCCACACGGGCGTGTGGCATGGCCGTGCCCCTGTCGTTGGAATGAGCAATTTCAGTCGGAAAAGGATACTTAGGGAAAACGAATTGCATTCCAAAGAGCCTATATATATCCCCTAAGTGCAACCTTTGAGGGGGCGTCGAGCTAGGCCAAGGAGCCAAGCCGAAAAGGTCAGAATTGTGGGAATCGCTCGAAGTTAGCCAGTTGATCCATCCCAAGAAGCCGGAATTATACTCAAGACGGCGGATTTCTCCTTCAATTCCTTCAGGGAGTTTTAGGGATTTCTTATGTTTTGTTTTATCTTTTCTCTTGAGATGTTTTCTTATTTAGTTATGAACTAAACCCCTCAGATACCTGAAGGGGATGAAACCTAGATGAATCTTATTATTTGATTTTTGAATTATATGATAACTACTTAGTTTGTTCTTAATTATGCATGCTTAATCCAAATCTGATGTGCTTAGGTGGAGGAGGAATAAACCCTGCTTAAGAGTAGATCTATCATAATTAAGCGGAGTTGATCGAACGCCTAGAGATAGGGTTACGAGATTTTATCAGATTAGGGTGAAACCTAATATGGGAATCCATAGATCGATTTACTGCTATTCTAGGGGGCTATTATAAGAGAACGAGAGTTCCACTAATTAACCTAGGGTTAGACGTTATTTGCCTCGAGAGAGGGTTTAATATACGTTAGGGAGTCCTACGGACCAAGCTAAGTAAATAAATCATATGATTTAGGGTTAGATAACAAGTGAAGTCTAGATGGATTCTTCCCGAGGGTATCGTCGTGATTAATTGAGTTTTTCTTCAAGTTATTTCCCAATTTGTTCTTTTTGTCTTTGCCCTTAGCTTAGTCATCGTTAATTTAGATTAAAACAACTTCACTTTATTTTTAAGGCTAAATAATAAAAAGAAAGTTAGTATTAATACTTTTAGTTCCTTTGGGTTCGACAATCCGGCCTTACCTAAGCTATACTACTGTTCGATAGGTACACTTGCCTTTAAATCATTGTCAGAGTTAGTTTCTAGGTTCGATCATTCTTTTATAAATTTTAAAACTCTGATTTTAGTGATCATATGGCAAAATTACTATTTTACCCCTAAACATTTGACTTCTTTACAATTTAGTCCCTAGCTCATAAAAATGCAAATTCATGCAATTTAATCCATACCCATGCTAGCCAAATTTTATATACACCCATAGCAGCCCATAATTTTCATTATTTCACACAGTTCACCACTTAATTTTCACATTTTACAAATAAATTTGTTTATCTGGCAAAATCACTTTATAAAATTTGTTTATCTGGCAACAAGCATTCATTTTCTATCATCAAACATCAAAACACATACACATTCATCAATGGAAAAATTCAAAAAACTAAATGGTTTTGCAAATTAGTCCCTGTGAAAGCTAGATTAAGCTACAATGACTCCGAAAACATAGAAATCATTCAAAATGGATTGAAAATCACTTACATGCCAGCTAGAGAAGTAATTGAAACCTTCAAGCCCTAAACATTGCTTCTTCCTTGCTAAATTCAGTGGTGATGAAGAGAAAATGATGATATTTTTCTATTATTCATTATTTTACTTAAGTTATTTACTAATTTACTATGTTAACCTTAAATATTATCATTAAAACACTTGATACAATGTCCATAAATGTCCACACAACTCAAAAATGGTCAAAATACCATATAAGGACTTATAGAATAAGGTTCTATAGCCATTTAATATTTTTAGCTATTAGAGCTCAACTTCTACACAGTATGCAATTTAGTCCTTTTTATGAAATTGAACATGTAAACGGTAAAATTTCTTAACAAAATTTTTATACGGTAATACTATCATGCTGTACACCATAAAATAATAATAAAATAAATTTTCTCACATTGGATTTGTGGTCCTAAAACCACTGTTTTGATTTCACTAAAAATGAGCTGTTACAAGAAACATATAGAATTTTTGAGAAAAAGTTGAGAATTTTCACACTGCAGGGGTCACACGACCATGTGGCCAGGTTGTGTGACTCACACGGCTGAGACACATGCTCGTGTCTCAGGCTGTGTGGGCATTCAAAGTAAGGACACAAGGCCGCGTCCCAGTTCGTGTTCGTGCCAGTGTAACTCTCTAACTTGGGTCACATGGCCAACCCACATGCCCGTGTGCCAAGCCATGTAACTCTCAAAATTGCCTTACATGCCCCGTGTGTTAAGTCATGTTCTTTGCCGTGTAACTGCTTGACTTGCAACCCTTTGAAACCTACAGGGGACACACGGCCATGTCACATGGCCATGTGTCACACAAGCCCATGTCTTAGGTTGTGTGAACAAAAAATAGGCCATTTTTAAGCCATTTCCTTCACCCAAATTATGCTCACACATACAACCCATTTGCACCCATTTCAAGCATCTAAAGTGTACCTAAAATATGCATAGTCAAGCTAGAATAATACTGTACCTATTCATACAACCAATATGCCAAAAGGCACCTCAATTCACATGACATTAAATATACTCAAACACAAGCATAGCTTAGCCATTTAACAACTCAACAATTGCAACCAATTTCTATACCAAATTCTACCATAATGACCATATACCAAGATCATATTCAAGCATACCACAAGAGTCATTCTATCCATATCATTTCTAATCACTTTGTTAGCCAGCAAGCACCAAAATATCAAAATATCATTAACCAAAGTACCTTAATTACAAACCAAACATTTTGGTCATTCCATCAAAAACAAATCACCTATACATGCCATTATAGCTATGACTTAAAAACATCAAAATCTACCGATATAGCCAATGGATAGTATGTAACATCCTGAAAAGGGCCTATGCATTTTCGGTTTAATTGTACGAAATGACATGTCTTATGTGTTATGAATATATTTTGAACATTTTTGGAAACCTGGAAATGTATGGAAATGTTAGGTTTAAAAGAGGAAAGTGAACATTTTTGGAAACCTAGAAATATATGGAAATGTTAGGTTTAAAAGAGGAAAGTGAACATTTTTGGGAACTTGGAAATGTAAGAAATGATTTAGAAATGGTTTAAAAGAGGAAAGTGAACATTTCTGGAAATTTGGAAATGTAAGGAAATGTCAAGTTTAAAGAGGCAAACGAAAATTTTTGGAAACTTAGAAATGACTTAGAAATGTCGAGTTTTAAAGTTTAAAAGAGGAAATTAAGGCAAGGTGGCCTTAAGAGAAAAAGTATGTGAAATTTAACACGCAAACAGGCTTGGAAAAGTGGCCTGGAGATGCCACTTAGGGCCTTTGGAAATGGCGCCACATGCAAGGGTATTGGGCCTGAGTTCGAGTCACAAGGGAAGCAAATAAAAGGAATTTTATTTTTGCTTCCAGAAGCAAAGAGGTGGACGGCACAAGGCTTTTAAAAGAGGAGTTTTATTCTCTTTAAATTTCGGCTAATAAAGGGATAAATAATAGATTTTTTTTAGATTTTTTTTCAAGGAGATAATAAGGGATTGTTCTTTAAATTTTAAACTAAGGGATAATGATAAGGAAGAGTGGTGGCCAAGCAAAGGATTCTTGGCCTAGTAATTTCGGCACAAGGAGGAGAAATAGGCCATTCATTCATTCTCCTTCTCTATTCTCTCTGTCGAAATTCTCCTAGCAAAAATCCCCTCTTCTCTTTTCTTTCTCCAAGCCGAAAATACATCTTGTGTTCTAGCCAAAACTTCTCCATTAAGTGCCGATTCTTTCTGAGCCTAATATCCTACTCTTTTTATCTTGAAGCTGAATACATAAGTGACCATCTAGTCTCCAAGTAATCATAGCCGAATCTTTGAGGGCTTCAAATAAAGTCTTTGTCGATTTCTTCAAGATAAAGGTAAGATTAAGTTTGGTTTTTCTTCTTTCCTTTAAGGACTTGTCGAAATTTCAAAGACTAATCCTTATTATTGATTTTGGCCGAAATATGGAAGGATCTTTCGGGGTTATCAGAGTAGTCGACTAAAAGGAGGATTTTTTTGGGATTTAAAGTTTCAAGGGTTTTCGACAACAGTAAGGAAGCAAGGATCCAATTCGTGATTTAAGATTTGGACGGTAAACACATAGGTATGTTCGGCCAAGGCCTGTTTTGATAACTAGATCTATTTCATAATCGTTTGAAAAGCCGAAACTAATTTGTTTAAGTGATTCAATGCTTGGCCGAATGCAAGAAGAGTATAGCAGAGATTTCGGGACTTGATTCTTAAGTCAATCGGCAACAAGGTAAGTTTTAAAGTATACTAATCCTACTAGGATTTGGATTTATGGCCGAATGGCTTTTTATTAAATTAGTAAGTGATTAATCAAATGTAGAGATTAAGGATCTAAGCGATAGATCAGATTTCAAGATCTCAAGGAATTTGCTAAGCGAATCAGGTGTGTACCCCACACTAATTCTTAATAAGTTTTATGGCTATGTCTAATTAAAATATGTGATATTAAGAATGTGAATATGGCTAAGGTACCATAATGCGGTACAAAGTACTCAGGTATGTTTTCTACTCCTACTAGGAATATGAAATATGTTATTTGTAACATGAGAATAAGAATGTGAACTTTGGCATATTAATGCATATTACAAAATGGGGCATATGGGTTATTGAAAGGGAAGTGAATGTGGTGACCTAAGACCACGAACACGGTGACCTAAGACCGTGGTATCTGAATGTGGTGACCTAAGACCACGATGTCTGAATCACGGTGACCTAAGACCGCAATATCTGAATGTGGTGACCTAAGACCACAAATGCAGTGACCTAAGACTGCGATATGGAGTGTAGCGGAAGGAGGGTCGACTTAGTAGTCCCCACGGTGTACAGGTTGGTACGGGGGAGTGTAGCGGATGGCTTATTAGGTTTGGGTTTGGGAATGCATCATAATTTGTATGCTATGATATGAATGTGTAATATTTGTTATGCCTGATTCTATTATGATTTAGTGTTGTGTACACATTGAGTCTGTTGACTCACCCCGTTGAGGGACCATGTTTCAGGTGATGAACAGTAATGGACCGGGACGGTAGAACTTGTGGTGGCCATGCTCAACATGAAGTTTTTATTTTTGTGGACTATTAATTTTTAAGTACTCCGAATTATTTGGATTTACTTGATGTAATAAGGCCAAAAGGCCATAGTGCACTATTTTATTTCTGTTTTTATTTATTATGTTACGAAATATTTATTAAGTTAAAGATGAAGTAATTTACTTTAAATGTATTCTATATGTTTTATCACCTAAAATTTAAAAGGGTTGTCATTATAAAACGATTTTGTTTTCTACTCGAGCCCAACCCAAAACAATATTTCTTTCAAAACACACTATTTTCCCAAAGTAACAAAAGAACTTTGAACTGGTTTACTTGAGGAACATACCAAATCTGGTCAAAGCTCGTGGGCCGGGTTTGGGGTGTTTCATCGTGTAATAGGTCTCCTACGATCTTCCATCTTGAACAAGCTTTTGATTAACTATAAAACATAGAAAAAAACACAAAGTAAGCGTATAATGCTTAGTATGTTCATAATTCATAAACAATGCTTACCATTACAATACATAAGCTTAATATAAGTTAGGATTAATACAACGCAATCTTGGCACAAGCCTAAGCATCACCAACAACCCAAATTAGTGCTTAATCACATAACTTCAATATCAACACATGATAAGATAAATTTCATAAGTAAAAATCATATGAACTCATACCATCCATAATTATGAATACACATACTTTCTACCTTTCCATAATAACAAAATAAAATTGAATGAAAAACCCTTACCAAAGCTCACATGAAGTGTGCTAACAATGGTCGTAACCATCCCTTTTCATATCCGATGGTCGTCACCATCCCTTTTCATAGTTGATGGTCGACACCATCCCTTTTCATAGTTGATGGTCATCACCATCCCTTTTCATAGTCGATAGTCGAAACTATCCCTTTTCAGATACGATGGTCGTCAACATCCCTTTTCATAGTTTATGGTCATCACCATCCCTTTTCACCGTCAATAGTCGAAACTATCCCTTTTCATAATCGATGGTTAAAACCATTGAAACACCCCAAACCCGGCCCACGAGCCTTGGCCGGATCTGGTATGTTTGTCGAAGAAAACCGGTTCAAAATTCTTTATGTTACTTTAAAAATTTGTGTGTTTTGAAGAAAGTCTATTTGTGGGTTGGGCTCGAGTCGAAAACAAGTTTGTTTTATATTGAAAACTCATTTATTTCAGGTGACAAAATATTTAGAGTTTATTTTAAATGAAATTTACTTAATCTTTAATAAATAAAATTTAATAACATAATAAATAAAACAGAAATAAAATAGTGCACTATGGCCTTATTACATAAAATTAACCCAAATAATTTAAAATACTTAAATAAAAATAAAGAGTCCACATAATAATTTCCTTGCTGGGCATGGCCACCACTAAGCTCCTGCCGACCCGGTCCATTACTGATCGTCACGTGAAAAATGTTCCCACAACGGGGTGACTCAACAGACTCAATGTGTACACAACACTAAATCATAATAGATTCAGGCATAACAAATATTACACATTCATATCATAGCATATAAATTATGATGCATTCCCAAACCCAAACCTAATAAGCCATCCGCTACACTCCCCCGTACCAACCTGTACACCGTGGGGACTACTAAGTCGACCCTCCTTCCACTACACTCCATATCGCAGTCTTTGGTCACCGCATTTGTGGTCTTAGGTCACCACATTCAGATATCGCGGTCTTAGGTCGCCGCATTCAGATTACTGTGGTCTTAGGTCACCACATTCAGTTACCACGGTCTTAGGTCACTGTGTTCGTGGTCTTAGGTCACCACATTCACTTCCCCTTTCAATAACCCATATGCCCCATTTTGTAATGTGCATTAATATGCCAAAGTTCACATTATTATTCTCATGTTACAAATAACATATTTCATATTCCTAGTAGTAGTAGGAAACGTACCTGAGTACTTTGTACCACATTATGGTACCTTAGCCATATTCACATTCTTAATATCACATATATTAATTAAACATAGCCATAAAACATATTATGAAATAGTGTGGGGTACACACCTGATTCGCTTAAAATTACCTTGAGGTCCCGAAAAGCTTGATCTAATTCTTAGATCCTTAATCCCTACATTGATTTATCACTTATTACCTTAATAAAAAGCCATTCGGCCAAAATTCCAAATCCTAGTAGGATTAGTATTCTTACCTTGTTGCCGATTGGAACACCAACAAATCCCGAAACTGTTCCTTGTTTCCCTAAGAATGTCGAAATCCCTAAAACCTTACGTTAGACTTAATCTTAATCATCGAAACATAAATCAAGGCCTTTGGCCGAATATTCACATGTCTTACCTTAATCTTAGAAATCCTGAATACTCCTCCTTTTAGTCGACTACTCTAATAATCCCAAAAGATCCTTCCATATTCGGCAACCATAATATGTATGGGGTTAGATTATCTCTCGGCTAATCTAAAAGAAAAGAATGGAAGTCAAACTTGTTCTTACCTTTGAAGAAATCAACAGCACCTATGCTTGAAGCCCTTCCAAGATTCGGCTTTTGAATGGATTGGTAAGAAGAAATAGGAAGAAAAGAAAACTTGAGAATTTTGACAATGGTGGACTATAGATTCGGCTTGACAAAAGAAAAAGAGAAGAGAGCACTCAGAAATTCGGCAAAGAGAAGAGGAGGAAGAAAAATTGATGAGTAGCCCTATTCTCTTCCTTTTATAGCCGAAACTACTACTCAGAATCCCTTACTTGGCCACCACTCTTCTTTATTTGATAGCTTTATCTCCTTAATTTAAAATAATTAGAGAATAATCCTTTATTATCTCTTCAAAAATAATCCAAATTAAATCCCTTATTTATCACCTTATTAATCGAATATTAAAGAGAATAAAACTCCTCCTTTCTAGAAGGCTTGTGCCGTCCACCTCAGGCTTCTGGAAGCAAAAATAAAACTTCCTTTATTTGCTTCCCAAGTGACTCGAACTCAGGCCCATCACCTTGCATGTGGCGCCATTTCCATAGGCCCTAAGTGACATCTTCAGGCCACTTTTCCAAGCCTTTTTGTGTGTCAAATTTCACCAACTTTTTCTTTTAAGGCCACCTTGCCTTAATTTCCTCTTTTAAACTTTAAAACTCAACATTTCTAAGTCATTTTTTGTTCGGCTCTGTAAACTTGACATTTCCTTACATTTCCAAGTTTCCAGAATTGTTCACTTTCCTCTTTTGAATCATTTCTAAATCATGTCCATACATTTTCAGGTTTCCAAAAATGTTCATTTCCAAATCATTTTCATTCATTTCCGGGTTTCCAAAAATATTCAAAATTTATTCTTAGTACATAAAACATGTCACTTCGTACAATTAAACCGAAAATGCATAGGCCCTTTCCAGGATGTTACAACCATCCCTTTTCATTGGTCGATGATTGTCGATACGCTATTGGATTTTTTTTGCCGGAACATAATTTGACAATATAACATGATAGCATTTAAGACATAAATTTAAAAGGCTATTTAAATGAATGACCTTGCTTCGACGATAAATCGTAGATACAAAGTCAATTAGTCTGAAACTTTATCTTTGACCTGATCTAAAGCCGTATGAGGTCTATCTTGATCTCAATGAATAAATTCAATAAATTTAATAGCCATTCTATTTAATTCGATCTAAATTAATATTTTTTGCAAAATTACACTTTTGCCCTAAATGTTTTGGTTTCTTTACAATTTATTCCTTAAGCTCGAAAAATGAAATTCATGCAAATTCATCCCCACCCAAGCCTAGGCGAGTTTCATATGCATCCATAACAACACATACATTTCATTATTTCACAATTTTCACCACACCTTTTACAAAATTTACAAATAAATCCCTAATTAACATTTTCAACCAAAATCACTTTACAAAATTTATTTATCTAACAACAAAGATTCATTTTCTTCCATCAAACATCGCAAACAACTTGAACACATTCATGGAAAAAGTCTAATTTTTTAACAGTTTGCAAATCAGTCCTTGGGCTAGCTATATTAATCTACAATGATATTAAAAACATAAAAGAAAACATTAAAAATGGAGCTAAAACACATACCATGCACACAAGAATTTCATGGTCGAACCTAGCATGCTCCCATGGTTTCTTTTTCTTTGAGTTTTAGGTGAAGGAGAAGTTAAAAGATGCTAACTTTTGTCTTTTCTTTATTTTACTAACACATAATTATTAATTTAAAACTTTAACCTTAATTACTAACCTTTAAAATCACATGTTTAATGTCCATAAAAGTCCATTCATGATATTAATGGTCTATTTACCACATAAAACCCTCAACCATTGAATAGCATAGCCACTAGGTCTCTTTAGCTTATAGAACTCAAGTTTTGCACCTTTTGCATTTAATCTTTTTTATCAAATTAAGATGCAAACGATAAAATTTCTTAATGAAATTTTTATACGATACTACTAACACCCTGTAGACATTAAAAATAATGATAAAATAAATATTTTCACATTAGATTTGTCGTCTCGAAACCACTGTTCCATTTCACTAAAAACGGGCTATTATATCAACACTATTTAACTACTAAAAATAATGTTGCTTGAAATGGGTGAATCGCTGGGAAAGGTCTGTAAGGGCAGAAGTAGCAGTAGGGTGACCTGGAGGTGGAGAACGAGGTGGATCCTCATGGTGAAAAGGTACATCATCAGGGAAGTCCTCATGCTCATCCTGAGGGTCAGAATGAGAGAGTCGCTATCGAAGGGGACCCACTCCACACTGTCACTCGATCATCCTTGGGGGGCCATCTATCCAACCAATTTTGTAATACCTGTTTTCAGTGAAATCGGAACAGTGATTTCAAGACCACAAATCTGAGTCTGTAAGAAAAAATATTTAAAATTATTTTATGGTCTAATGTTTGATAGGAATATCGAATAAAAATTTTGTTAGGAAATTTTACGAATAAAATTTTACCGATTACATGTTTAATTGATAAAAGGACCAAATTGCATAAAATGAAAAAGTTAAATTCTAGTAGCTATAAGGATCAAATAGCTATGGAATTCAAAATTGGAGGTCCTTATATGATAAATAGACAGTTAAGAGGAGGTAGTAGATAAGTATGGTGATTCATCCATGGACATTTAAGAAAAGAAAAGGACTAAATTGGAAAGTACATAAATAAAAGCTGATAAATAAAATAAATATCTAATATCATTATTTTATATCATCTTTCCTAATGAAAAGACATGGAAACCCTAGTTTTTAGGTGTTGAGTTCATGCAAGTTGTTTTTGGCTCAATTAGGTATGGATTCTTATCCCCTTTTTAGTATTTTTTTTGTTTTCGATATCATAATAGCTTAATCTAGCGATCTTGGGGAATTAATTTGTAATATTATCAAAGTATCAAAGTTTTTTAATGGATGAATATGCTTGAATTGCGAAATTTTTGGTAGAAAATGAATGGTTGTTGATAGATAAACAACTTTTGTAAAGTGAATTTTGATGAAATATGTAAAATTGGTGCAAAAATTTTGAATTTTATGAATTACATGGGCTGCAAATGTTACATGTAAAAATCAACTAGGCTTGGAATGAGGGTTAAATTGCGTGAATTTCATTTTTCCGAGCCTAGAGACGAAATTGGAATTAATTAAAAGTATAGGGGCAAAATGGTAATTTTACCTAAGATATGAATTGAATATGAATTGTATTAAATTAAGCTAAATTTACTCGTATAGATCCAGATAGACCAAATACAGAGCTAGATCGAGGTGAAGAAAAAATAACAAATTAGTAGCATACAAGTTCACGAACATTGTCATGGTAAGTTCGTGTAACTAAAATATATATTTATATGTTTGAATTGAATTGTATGTATGTTAATTGTATAAATGTCGTATGTATGAAATTGATCATATATCTGATAATACTTGATAAATAATAAGTTCCGTTTAGATAAATGAGATTCGATGGCTACAGGGTTCCCGAATTGGTTGTGGTTCTGCATATGTTGCGGACAAACCATAACTCGAAAGAGTGCCTTGTTATTAGCTCTCATGAGCATCCCAATATATGGCCCTCTTGAGCTTTCTGTTATATGGTTCTTGCGAGCTTCTCGTTAATAGCTCTTCAGAGCATCCTGATTGGTTGTGATTCTACATGTGTTGTGGACACATCGTAGCTCTTATGAGCGTCTCGTTATATGGCTCTTCGTGAGCTTCCCGATATGGCTCGCTTGAACTTCCTGATAATAAGCTATCCAGAGCTTTCCATTAATGGCTCTTCGGAGCTACCCGTTATTGGCTCGCATGAGTTTTCTGACTATGGCTCTTATGAGCTTCCTGTTATACAGCTCGAATAAGCTTTTCGTTACTTGGTTCAGATGAGCTTCCCATTATATGGCTCGAGAGAGGGCTTCCCAATTATGTGCTTTAATGAGCACTCCCGAATATGAATTGACAGATTATAGATTCATACACTTTGTATGTATTACTATGTATCCATCGATATTTCAAATGGCTTAATGGACAAAGTTCTTGTAACAGCACGTTTTTTTGCCAAATCAGAATAATGGTTTTGGGACCACAAATTTGAGGTCAAAATATTTATTTTATTATTATTTTAATGTTTACAGCATGATATTATGATTGTGTGAAAATCTCATTGAGAAAGTCTATCGTTTGAGGGCTTAGTTCAATAAAAACATCTAAATCGAGTAAAGTGTAAACTTATGTTCTATTAGTTAAAGGTATTAAATGGCTATGAAATTATAGAGTTCAGGGATTTATGTTGCAATTAACCCATTGTTAATATGAGTGGACATTCTTGGATATTATTTGAGTGATATTAGTGGTTTATTAATAAGGTTAAAAAGGTAATTTAGTGAAATAATAAGTAAATTAATAAAATAACAAAAGCTATCATCTTGTTTTCTTCATTTTCAACCGAAAGTAGCAAGAAGGAAGCCATTAAAATAGCTTCAAGGTTCGGCAAGCTATCATTTATGCATGTAAGTTCAATGTTGTCCCATTTTTAATGATTTCTATGTTTTTGAGATCGATGCACTTAGTCAAGCTAGCCCCGGGACTAATTTGCAAAATTGTTAAAGGTTTAGGGTTTTTGCATTGATGTATGTTGGTGTGTTTTGAGGTTTGATGATAGAATATGCATGCTTGGTTTTAGATAAACAACATTTGTTAAGTGATTTTTAGTAAAATGTCCAATTAGGGATTAAATTGTGAAATGTTTAAATTGTGTGGTTAAATTGAAAAATAAATGAAAAATATGGACTACTAGGGACCTAATTGAAATTTGGCTAGCATGGGTTTTGGTTGAATTGCATGAATTTGTGATTTTATGAAATAAGGATTAAATTGTAAAAATGTTGATATGTTAGGGCAAAAGTGTAAATGATCGTTGTTTTATGCGATGTCAAAGTCTTAAAATTTATAAAGAATATGATTGAACCTGAAAACTAACTATGACAACGATTTGAGGCAAGCGCACCTATCGAACAGTAGTATAGTTAAGGCAAGATCGGATTGTCGAACCCAAAGGAACCAAAAGTACAAATACTAATTCTGTTTTTATTATTTAGCCTAAGAATTAAGGGATTTGTTTATCTAATCTAAAATTACTAGCTACTAATCTAAGGAATCTAAGACAAAGAAGAATGAAATTGGGAAAATAACTTTTAGGAAAAACCAATTGATTAAGACGACACTCAAGGAAGAATCCAGCTAGACTTCACTTGTTATCTAACTCTGAACCAGACGATTTATTCACTTGACTTGATCCGTAAGATTCCCTATGTTATATTAATTCCATTCTCGAGGCGACTAACGTCTAACCCTAGGTTGATTAATTGAAATCTCTTTCTAATTAAAACCCCTAGAATCGCATTAACTCGATCTATGGACTCCCATATTAGGTTTCACCCTAATCCAGCAAAATCTCGTCACCCTATCTCTAGGCGTGCGATCAACTCCGCTTAATTATTCTAGATCTACTCTTAAGTAGGGACTTTTGCTCCTCCACCTAAGCACATCACACTTGAATTAATATCCCAGAAATATCAAAACAAGAATTAAGAACAAGTCAAATATTTATCATATGGTTCAGCAAACAATGACAAGATTCATCTTAGGTTTCACCTCCCTCAGGTATCTGAGGGTTTTGTTCATAATGATAATAAAAGAATACATCTCAAAAGAAAAGATAAAACAAAACATAAGAAATCCCTAAAACCCCCTGAAGGAATTGAAGGAGAGATCCTCCGTCCTGAGTAGAATTCCGGCTTCTTGAGATAAATCAACTGGCTATCTTTGAGTAAATCTCCACAAATCTACCCTCTTTGGCCTAGCTGGACGCTCGCTGACTAAAGCCCTGGGTTCCACCCTTTTTAGGTTACACTTAGAGTGTTTATATAGGCTTCAGAATGTGTTTCTTTGCCCCTAAGTATCCTAATCCAAGTGAAACTTCTCTTCCTGACGGCAGGGACACGCCCATGGCACACGCTCGTGTAAGTCGTGGCTAGGACATGTTCGAGTCTGTTGAATGAGGCACAGCCGTATGGTCTCGGGCCCAGGCGTGTGAATTTCGTCATATGGCCCATTTACTCTGTTTTGGGCCCATTTTCCATTCTTTTTGTAATATCCTGAAATGGGGGTTAATTTTTAATTGAATTGTTTTGCATGTGTTTAGACTGTGGTGTTATTATTTGTAATGTTTTAGGATCTAGTTATAAGTTTAGAGCAGGCCTGAGTAGTAAGAAATTTTGTTTTTAAGCTTTAAGTAAAGGGAGCTGAAGGAGCTAGGGGTTATATGTATTTCAAGGGGGATTTTAGCACAGGATTGGGCTTGGTAAAGTGGCAAAGAGGCGCCACTTAGAGCCCTGTGAATGACGCCACTTGCAGGGGAAGGAGATCGCAGGTCCGAGCAGCAGAAATCCCACTATTTACTTATTATTTTGACGCCAATGAGGGGGAGGAGTTGTGTTCAGCTCAAATTCTGTTAGATAAGGATGGACACAGTGAAATTAATTCAAATAGGTGGCAGAGAGGAAAATTAGGAGCTTGTGGAATTCAAATTCGTTTGAATTAGTGGCCAGGAGAGATTTTAGGTGGTGGCCGAATTTTGAACTCCTGTGTGGGGGGGAGTGTTCGGTTTTGGAGAGGTGAGTGGGGGGGTTGCCGAATTCCCTTAGGTGCCTAGATTGCATTTCGGCTAGCCTTTTGTGCATTACCGAAATCTCTCTAGTGTACCATACTGGAGAAAGCCGAAATCTCCTTTTTGTTTTTGCACCTAGCCGAATATCCCTCTAAGTTCTTTAGTTGTATTTTATTTCTTTTCTCCTTCTCAAAGTGTTTGGCCGAATTTACTCCTCTCCTATCTCTTTTTTCTTTTCCATTTTTGCTCAAAGCTGAAAGTATCCTCTTCCCTTTCATTTTTTTCTTTTTCTTCTCTCAAACTCTTTTGCTGAAACCCTCTCCACCCTTCTTTGCCGAAATCCCTCTCTTCCCTTTTCACTTTCTTTTTCTTTTTCCTTTCTCCATTCTAGCCAAATCATCTTGATCACCCAACCCCTGTCGAAATTTTCTTTCTCTTTTCCACTCCAGCCGAATCTTCCTATTCTTTCTTTTAGTTGTGTTGGCCGAATTTCAGCAGGAGGTAGATCTCTTTTGTGGGTTGGTTCTAATCGGTTTTGAGGGGTAAGTGTTCATGGCCGAATGTCTTTTGTTTCGTTTCTCTTTTCTTTGTCGTTTTTAATGGATGCAGAAGCTGATTTTGGCATTTGTCAGCAAGGTCTCTAACCACCTTTGAAAACCAATTTCTTCTAGGTACTTCGGGATCTTGGAAGCAGTAGATCTAAGCCCTCTATTCTCTGGCAATCTATTTGGTAAGACAAGTGGTAAGGATCTATGTGGTTCAATTATTCTTTAAGTTGTAAAAAGCCGAAGGCTATTGAGGCTAAATTTTGGTGTTGGCCGATTGTAGGGGGAAGATCTGTCTCGCATCTCCTGTTTTGTAATTAGTGTTCGTAAGGCAGAAGGTAGGGATTAAGTTCCATGCGTTATCTCATCCTTCGGGATTTATTGGTATGGCTGAATGGCCTTGTTAATGACTTTGTGGTTTGGTCGAATGTAGGACAAGGAGATCTAGTGTCGTAGATCGGCTCTTCGAGATTTAGGGCTTGTGTTAGTAACAGGTGTGTAACTTACACACTTTATAATTAAGTAAATATATTTTAATAACCTGAATGTGTTAAAGCCGAAACAGTGTGGATAATGGTATGATACCCTATGGGTATGAGCAAGGATTCGGTTAAGTCCGTTTCGATATGAGTTTTGCTATTTAATGCATGATAGTATGATTTATGACATATTTGCTATGTGATTCATAATAAAGTATGATGGCATGATTTGCATGAGTATGGCATGATGATGGGTGATATGAGAGGAGGGGGAAGATGATATCCGTGATTTTGGGTCACCAGAGGTTTGGCACCTCCAGTGGTTTGGTACCACAAATTATCTTGCTACTTTGGGTCACCAGAGGTTTGGCACCTCATAGCGACTTGTCCCAGTGGCTTAGCACCACAGTGGGTTGGCCCCACAGTTGATATTTTGGGATCGTCGCCAGTGATTTGGTATCACACATGGGTTGGCCCCACACTTGGTATATTGATATTTTGTGACTTTGGGTCACCAGAGGTTTGGCACCTCATAGCGACTTGTCCCAGTGGCTTAGCACCACAGTGGGTTGGCCCCACACATGATATTACGGGATTGTCACCAGTGATTTAATATCACAACATGGGTTGGCCCCACAGATGGATTATTCGTGACTTTGGGTCACCAGTGGTTTGACACCACATTATTATTGGATATCGTGACTTTGGGTCACCAGTGGTTTGGCACCACCAGTGGTTTGGTACCACACGGGGTAGAAAAGGAGTTATGGATGGCTAGGTTTGGGTGCATTATATATATTGCTTGGTTATGATTTGTGTAAGTATGTTGCATTAATCGGGAGGAGGATTTATGCACTGAGTCTTGGTGACTCACCTTCCCCCTTATCTTTGCAGGTGACTCGTAGATGGCGGATGAGAAGCCGGGTGGACTCGAGGAGGCCATGCATTAAAACATTTGGTATTACTTGGATTTTGAATTTGGATATTTATTTTCTCTTCAGTTTTTATTTGGGTTTGTAATAAGGCCGTTTGATTATATTTTTGGATTATTTATGTTTTGGATGGTTTTAAATATGGCTAAGTAAATTACTTGATTAACTTAATAAATTGAACGTAAGGTTTTCTACACTACAAAACGAAATAGTTTTCAAATCTTTACCATCGGGTAACATAAATTAATTGATAACAACAACATCTCGAATGGATTTCAAACTTAAGTTTTTCACACTTAATTCAAACGATTCCAAATTAACTAAGCAAGAATCAATCGAGTTTTTATGGCATAAACGTTTTCTAAACCTATGGATCGACAACTGAGTTTTTAAGATAAATTCCTGGGATTTCAAAGTAAACTATCGGTTTCCAAATAATCATGCCCAAGATTTCTACAAGTATAAAACAACAAAGGGGTTTCCACTCAAATTTTAACCGGTAACCTATTTTCTCCAAAACGTTTTTCCTCTGCATGCCAGATTCGGTCGTGGTGTGTTGATCGGGTTTGGGGTGTTACACTTTTCATCATCCAGTGCTCTTCTGAGTATAAAACATGAAAACAAAGGATTAAGAGCACCAAATTACATAATTCGAGGCCTAAATCATCCAAAAGCATGCTAAAAGTGGGATTAAAATATGTTACTTTTACGGTTTATCAAATACCCCCACACTTAAGCTTTTGCTTGTCCTCAAGCAAAATTCTCAAGTTACAATTAAAACAAACTTCCTTAATTCATAATATTCATCAACAGTGTTTCATCATAATTCAAAGATAATTCATACATTGATAATTCAACTCAAAGAGTCCTAAAGATTCAAACAGTCAAAGTCATACATTTATAGTCCTAAAAACGTTAGGTGTTTCCCTTTACCTAAATAATTATCTCTGATTCAAAATCAACAAGCGTTGATATCCTCACTAGAGATTCACTCAAATCACTCGAAGTGTTTAAGGTTCAAAATTAAGAACTCAAAAGTCAAACATGAAGAGTTAATCCCATAGGCTTGCATAAAAATCAAATCTCCACCACTCTAATATGAGATGATACACAAATCACAAGTTCTTTAACAGCATTGTAACGGGGCTTAGGTTAAAGGTGTGGATAAAGGTTGAATTAGAAGGTTAGAATCGAGATTGACCGGACAAATTACCTAACTAGAGATATGACTATTCCTAAATAATTACATCAATTGAAAACTAATAATACGAGCTTTTTCTTCGAGATTTTGAATTTACATGTATAAGCTCAGTAACATAGAACTAATAATGAATATACTTTGTTTTTTTTAAGAACAAGTCATTACATAATAAAGGATGAATTTAACTATTGAAATAATATAATTAGGTAACTAATCAAATCAAATCTCGATATAAGGGTAGTGAAAAGGAATGGTGATAACAAATATAAAGGGTTTTGGGTTAATATTAGTAGGTGAGTCAATAAAAAAGGGTTGTTAGGATTAAAAGGGTTCACTAGGGGTTAATTGTGAAGGTAGGCTTTTAATGGAGTAAGTGGGTTAAAACCTAAGTGCCTTTATCATCTCTGTATATCAAATCAAAGGTGCGGTCTCGACATGTATAATCGATGCAGGTTCTAGAATAACAAATCAATATTGACACACTCATAATAAAAAGTGAGCACGAAAGAATGTATGCTTTAAAATGCTCAAAATCTCACAAAAAAATTATGGGTATTTGATATCAACCTCGTAAATCTCAGACTTCAAGGTAATAATTAGATTCAGGTAGACAACCTAACAAAATTTTTAATTTTTGAAAAATAGACTCATCATGCTTGATTCTCTAGTATCCTTCAAATTTAATCATCAATGCACAATTATCAATGACTTAATCCAAAACATATCAATAAAAATCATAAATCAGGGAAATTTCATTCTAATCATAATATGAGAAATTTTACTTGAAGACAAGATATCATTCAGGGAATTGAGAATGGAGTTCCGAGGTGTGGTGGCTGCTACCGAGCTCTGCGCTAGATGAAGAAATTGGGGAGCTCGTAGAGAATTAGCCAGGAATTATTAAGACACATTTAAAATAAACTAAATATATAATTAAAGACAAGAAAGATAAAGAGAAAGAAAACAGAAATGTAAATAAACTGAAAATGAAAGATGAATGGACTGAAGAGTCCTTATTGTTGGATGGTTTGTGAGGTGGGTGTGACTTCTAAGGCTGCGTTGAGGCGGTGGTCATGGTTCTGGTGTGATTCCCTAGCAACCTGAAGAACCTGACACTAAGAAACTAAAATAAAATAAACTAAATTAAGCATAAGATAGTCAAAGAGAAGGAAAATAAAGGAGAAGAGTAGAGAAGAAGAAAAATTAAATGGCCTCAAAGATCCTTGGCTTGTCGAATGCATGAAGCGGCCGGTATGAACTTATATAGATCGGTCTCCCTAAGGGAGACTGTGCTGGGATCCTTTCGCTTCTTTGTCATCGTTGAAGTGTAGATTGAGGCTTTAGAGAATGAAGAAGGAGAAGAGTGAATATGAAGGGGGTGAAGAGTGAATGGGGAGTGGGTGAGAAGGGGAGAGGGGTGTTTTAAATAAATTTTCAAGTCTGACACATCCCCACGCCCGTGTACCTTGAGCGTGTCAAGTTATACGGTCGTGTCGCACTGTCCTGTTTATGCTTATTTCGTTTCTCCTGTGCCCGTGGTTAGGGTCCCGCGCCCGTGGTTAGGGTCCCACGCCCGTGTATGATCTAACAGTGTCTGCCAAAGCCGTATCGCACGGCCGTGGCGTGGTAGTTGAGTCTGTGACTTGAAAACTGATTTGCTCTGACTCGTACCATCTCTGCCATGTCAGTACGGAGATTCAGTGTATCCACACGGCCACGACCATTGCTGTGTGCAAGGCCGTGTGGCTTGAAATTCTGTACTTTTAGTTAGTTAATAGTTAGGTGCTATAAGGAAAGAATAAAATAAATAAAATAAAAACGAAAAATAGAGAAGTTAATGGGTTTAGTACTTGGGTTGCCTCCCGAGAAGCGCTCGTTTATAGTCTTAAGCT
The DNA here is from genome assembly GCA_025503065.1 of Gossypium bickii. Classification (NCBI taxonomy): domain Eukaryota; kingdom Viridiplantae; phylum Streptophyta; class Magnoliopsida; order Malvales; family Malvaceae; genus Gossypium; species Gossypium bickii. The sequence goes on from CP106712.1 coordinate 47,496,298, forward strand.
AGACTCTCCTCTCATTTGTATATTCATGGTGGTTTCAGGAGTTGAAAGTCCTTCCTCGTGTTGGCGGTTCCATTATCATGATAGAGTTTAAAACGAGTAGCGTTTATTTTCAAAGTGCCAAACATAGGGTGACTTATCTCGATCTTTCCATACGGGAAAACATCTATTACCTTGAAAGGGATTTCCTTGCTGGTGTTAGGATCAGGAGGGGACATTCGTAGGTCTGCTTTATCTAGTAATACCTGATTTCCAAATTTGAATTTGTTTGTCTCGTAGGGTGGCCTTGGTTCTACTTAATGTATCCCTAGTTCTTCTTTAAGATGCGTCTTCTCCTCTTCTAGTTCATCAATCTGAATCCTTTGTTCCTTGTGAGTTATTTCCTTGTTGGCACAGGGTTTAGGATAAGACTTAGTTGTGTTCTTTTGTGGTGCTTCCTAAAAAGAAGGGTTAACCAAATGGTTATCAATAGAATTTACTTTCTCACCTTGGTTACTTGATGTTCTAGCTGAGTCGAGGGCTTGAAGAGTGACTGTCTCCTCACCTACACAAAGTATGAGTTCACCTACGTCGACATCAATTTTAGTTCTGACAGTTGCTAAAAATGGTTGTCCTAAAATTAGAGGGATCGTGTTGTCCTTATCCATGTCTAAAATGACGAAGTCTACTGGGAATACAAATTTATCAATTTTCACAAGTACATCTTCAATTATACCCTAGAAACTCTAATAGTTTTATCAGCTAATTGAATGCTCATCCTAGTTTGTTTGGGTTTCCCTAGACCTAGTTGTTTAAACAATTTATAAGGCATGAAATTTATGCTTGCCCCTAAATCAGCTAGTGCATTATCCATAGATAAACTACAAATTAAGCATGGAATTGTAAAACTCCCTGGATCTTTTAATTTCCGTGGTAGTTTATTTTGCAAAATTGCTGAGCATACTGCATTTAGTTCCACATATGATTCCTCATCAATCTTTCGCTTGTTTGTCAATAGCTTCTTTAAAAATTTCCTGGAATCTGGCATCTGCGAAAGAGCTTCAAGAAATGGTAAGTTAATATGTAATTCCTTTAAAAGTTTAAGAAACTTACCAAACTGTTCCTCTATGTCGTTTTTCATTATTGCTTGGGGATATGGTACGCGAGGTGATACGAACCGGCTCGGGGTGAGTCAAAACGTATATGAGTTGCCCAATCGTCTACGAGGATGGATCAAGCCTTAGGAAGATATTAGGAAAATATGGTAATCGAAGATGGAAACAGAAATACGAACTTAACTTAAGAAAGATTCAACACTATATATCAGTGTCACCCCGTTTCTTATATCGTTAAGGTGGAAAGATGGAATTCGAAGATGGACCAAGACCCGTTATCTAAAAAGATAAGAACCGTTGGTATAAATAAATGGATTAGAAACGACCGACGCCACAACCAAAGCTTGATAAGTCAGAATCGAAACTCGTACGAAAGATAGAGAGGAGATAAACTCACTCAAATGAACAATGTTCATAAAAATTCATTCATAAAAATTCTTGTGTTTTTCAAATGACAAAGGACCACCTATTTATAGGATAAGTGGTTACCGGGCTTACAATTGTTTCTCAGCTCTTATGCTCTTCAAGAATTTAAATTCATGAAAGTGTTGCCCAATTAAAAAAAAAAAGAATCTAGCAATAAAATATTTATCCCAAATGCTCCTCCTTGCCGTCCTATTTTCTACCAACAACAAATGGGCTTCATTATTATATTCAAGTCAAATAATCCCATTTAGCCATGCCACCATTCAAGTGAATTTTAAGTATTGTTTTGGTTGTACATTCACCTTTATTGCCGTCCAAATCAATTAAAAGAATGTGGCCCTTATCAAGTCATATTTAATTCAAAGATGGATAAACCCCACACTCCATTTATTTTCAATTTAAAATCCCTTCCTTCAAGCACCATCCTCTGTCGTCCATGCTGGTGTCATCTTCTAAAAAAAAATCATTTCTTTATTCATCCAACAATCTCAAATCCATACTCCCAATAGCTTTTAGCTCCATTTGGCCGTCCATACTCCTCACATGTTTATAATTTTAATTCTTCATGCTTCCACTTGTTCCATCATGTTGCCATTGTTTATTAAATTATTTACTCCAAAGCCACATGCATTTTTGTTCATGCATCCAACATGCTTTATTTTATCCATGCATTTCCACTAAGCAACATATTGCACATTTTTTTAATTTCATCATGTTTGTTGTCACATGCGTCCTTCCACTTTCAAGAATATTCCCTCATTAAATATTTATTGAATTCATCCATAACATTCCTTCAAAAGTTGTTTATTCCTTGCTCCCAAAGCCTTGCCGTCCATATAAGCACAAGTATTAATTTCGACTGGAGCAATTAAATGTGCAGCTCTTGAATTAATCCATTGACTCTGAAAATCAGCATATTAAATTGGGAAAATAGGGCACCATATATTCGGCTATACCTGCACCATACAAGAACTTTATTTAAGTTGAACAAAATCAGCTGGATAACAATTAAAACAAAACTAAAACACACTAATAGACAAATAAATTAAGCTAAACAAATTTAATAAAGTCTTAAAAAAGACATATTAAATTCGGTTATGGCTAATACAAACACATTAAAATTATGTAATAGCTTAAAACACATTTATTTAATTAATTAATTTGGGCAGAATTTAATTAACTAATTAAATAAATTTATTCAACTAATTAAAATGCCTGAAGTAAAATAAATGCAAATCAAACTCAATGAGCTGAAAACAAGCTCATTTTGGGACATGCACCAAAAGGTACACTAGTTCCGTGGCTTGATCCGGGCTGTTAAGTTGTAAAACGTTAATGCCCCGGGTGTGCTCGTATCACGAGGTTTGTACTCTTTGATTACTGGTTTCGGCTTATTATTGACCTTAACCATATCTTCTTCTACCACCTTCTTTTATTTTGAATTAGGCGCGTCTAACCCTTCACTATCTTGAGCTGTTATGGCTTGAACTTGCTCCCTTGGGTTAGTCTCGATGTTGCTTGGTAGTCTTCCCTGTGGTCTCTTAGAAATCTGCTTAGCAAGTTGCCCGATTTGATCCTTGAGTTCCTATGACAATACTTCAAGTTTTGTTTCTACCTTTTGGAAATTTGTTTCTGAGGCTGCTTTGAAATTTGTTAGCATTTCTTCAAGGTTCGGATTCTTTTCCTGTGGGTAGGGTTGTTGTTGGAAGTTTTGGGGTGGTTGTTGCCTTTGATTTCTTTGACCGCCCATGAGAATTTGGGGTGGTTCTTCCAACTCCGATTATAAGTATTACAATAAGGGTTATTGTTAGATCAAAAATTGTTACCCATATAGTTCATCTGTTCGCTCTCCATGCCCTGTCCGTAGGGTGGGTACTCAGGATTCGCCACTCCTTCACTTGCGTCGCACTGCATAACTAGATGTGCCTGCGAAGAACCGTATAAACCATCAATTTTTTTATGTAGCAATTCTACCTAATTTTATAGCGCGGTTACTGCATCGAGGTTGAAAACTCCGGCTGCTTTGGCTGGCCTTGTCCTTGTCACTTGCCACTGATAGTTATTTAGTGACATCTCTTCTATAAACTCGTAGGCCACTTCAGGAGTTTTGTTGTTTAGAGTTCCGCCGGCAGCTGAATATATTAATTATCTTGTTAAGGGGTTCACAGCATTGTAAAAAGTTTAGACCTGTAGCCACAAGGGTAATCCATGGTGGGGACACTTTCTCAACAAATCCTTGTATCTCTCCCATGCGTTCTAAAATGTCTCTGAATGCATCTGCACAAAAGAAGAGATATCATTCCTCAATTTGGCCATTTTGATCGGTGGAAAATATTTTAATAAAAAATTTTCGGTCATTTGATCCCATGTAGTGATTGACCCTCGTGGAAGAGAATGCAACCACTGTTTGGCTTTATTCCTCAGAGAAAAAGGAAATAACCAAAGATGGATGGCATCATCAGAAACGCCATTTATCTTGAATGTATCACAGAATTATAGAAAATTTGCTAAGTGTGTGTTAGGATCCTCATCCTGCAAACCATCAAACTAAACAAACTGTTGGATCATTTGTATAGTGTTAGGTTTTAGTTAAAATTTATTTGCAGCAATAGTAGGCCTAACAATACTAGACTCAGTTCCTGTTAAACTAGGTTTAGCATAATCATACATAGTGCGTGGAGCATGATGTTTGGCCATCTCTGGAGGTGCCGGATGATTTTCAGCCATCTTTTTGGTGGTATTAATTTCAGCTTCTTGCTCTTCTTCTATGTAGTTTAAGCTTCGCCTTATTTCTCTATGATGTCTACGAACAGTACCTTAAATATCACTGTTGTAAAGTAGGGGTCCTGTCGGGTTCCTTCTAGTCATAAACTAGAGGTACTTGAAAGAAGTGAAAGAGAGAAAGAAAATTAGCAAAGTAAAAAAAATAGAAATAAAAATAAAAAATAATAATGAAAACAAATTTCAATAATAATAAAAACAATGGCTAAAGTAATAAAAATTAAGCGTTCTTAATATTTTAATTCCCCGACAACGGCGCCAAAAACTTGATCGTTGTTTTATGCGATTTCAAAGTCTTAAAATTTATAAAGAATATGATCGAACTTGGAAACTAACTATGACAATGATTTGAGGCAAGCGAACCTATCAAACAGTAGTATAGTTAAGGCAAGACCAGATTGTCGAACCCAAAGGAACCAAAAATACTAATACTAACTCCCTTTTTATTATTTAACCGTGTTCGAGTCTATTGAATGAGGTACAGCCGTGTGGTCTCGGGCCCAGGCCGTGTGGATTTTGTGATCTGGCCCATTTACTCTGTTTTGGGCCCATTTTCCGTTCTTTTCATCATCCAGTGCTCTTCTGAGTATAAAATATGAAAACAAAGGATTAAGAGCACCAAATTACATAATTCGAGGCTTAAATCATCCAAAAGCATGCTACATTTGGGATTAAAATATGTGACTTTTACGGTTTATCAATAAAATTGCCTTAACTGGTATATCGGACTAAATTGAATAGAGTGATAATTAAATAAGTTCATTTTGATTACATTTAGATCAAGAAAAGTGAAATACAGATTTAGAGCAGGGAAAGAACAAGGTTTCGGACTAATCGACTTATTACGCCATTTTTGTATTCGAGGTAAGTTTGTATGTGTTACACATTATTATACTTGTGCTTTAATGCTTTGATATTGCATAAATTGTAAATACGACACTGTGGACATGTTCATCGATGATTCGACAAGTGAGAAAGTCCCAGTTGAACCTTAGGAATAGATTAGTATACGAATGACATGTCATTAAAGGTTATGTGATTTGGGTGCTACCGGTGGTTGAGTTATCTGGCATGTTTTGCGTATACTCATTAGCTTGTGTGAGTAGCACCATGTAGATTCATCATGGCTGTAAGCTTGTGTGAGCAGACCCATTAATAGCTCGAGAGTAAGCATTATATATGATACGAGATTGAGATAGCTTTGGCTATATATGTGGCACTTAGGGTGCGAGATTCTCGGGTATCCGATAGTATTCCGAATGGTTCAAGGGGTATATCAAAGACACGGATGGATATGAGACTAATAAGAGGTGGTACAGGTATGTGCATGAATTGTATAAGCTTTGAATTGAAGAAACTTGTGTATTTCACATCTAATCTTATGCTTGAATATGTGGAAGGTTTGTTAGCTAATGTGTTGATATATTAAATTGTTTGATTTTTCTATTTATGATTAATTAAGTTTATTTCATACGAACTTACTAAGCTATATAACTTACATTTTTTATTTTTTCGTGTTTTATAGTGAAATCAAAGCTAGCTCAGATTCGGGATTCGTTGGAGACTTCATCACACTATCCAACTATCACTTTGGTACTTTTGAATCTAAGTTTATGGATATATGGCATGTATAGGGTTTTGGTCATTTTGACATATATTTTGGTAATAAATATAGCCATATGAAATGGCTTGTAAATGTTAATGTTTTGGTTTTGTATATAGCCATGAAAGTTGGCTTATTTTGGTTGAATTGGTGATGTATGCATATGGGCATATGGTTTTGGTTATTTGTTTATTGATGAATATGTGATGCTTGATGATAATTGGAAAATTAGGGATACTAAATGGTTGATATATGAGATTTGGTATGTTTGAATTATAGGTAAAATAATGCATGTTTGAAATGTAACCATATTAATGATTTAAGAATGTGATAATTTGGTATAACTTGAATGGAATATTGTGATATTGTGTGCCTTGTATTGGTTGGAACTGAAATGATATAATTTATGCTTGGTTAAGAGTACATGAATGCCCATATATGCCATGTTTTGATGCCAAAAGGGTTGTTTTAGGTATGTGCAAAGTTGGGTGGCAAATTAGCTTGGTAAATAGCCTATTTTTTCGGGCGTCTGTCTCAGCCGTGTGTGACACACGGTTATGTTACACGGCCGTGTGTCTCCTGGTGTTGAATTAAAAATCAAGTTAGTATGCTCCACACGGTCGTGTGGCATAAGTCAGAGAGTTACACGGGGTCAGACACGGGCTAGGACATGACAATGTGATCCCATTCCGAATTTCCACATGGCCTGTGACACGGTTGTGTCTTTGGCCGTGTGAGACACACGGCGGGGCCATACGGGCGTGTGTCCCTTGTATTTTGCAAAAAACTTTCTAAGTGTTCCAAAATTTTCCTAAGTTATCAGTTTAGTCTTGAACCACCCCAAATGCATTTTTAGGCCTTCTAGGCTTATACTATGGACGACATGTATGTTGTTGAATGTTGATTTCATAAAATTTGAAAATATATGAGAAATGTATGTTTAATTGTGTTATAAGATCGGTAATACTCTATAACCCTATTCCAGCAATGAATACGGGTGAGGGGTGTTACAGTTCTGATATAAGTTAAGGTGAATTTTAAATGAGATATTACCTGTATACACTTCAAAACACATGGAAATTTCATATTTGATGAGCTCATCCTTGATTCTTGATATTCACATGAAATACATGACTAACATGGTGGTGAAGTTATGTGTTTAGGCTATTAGCCAAATTGCTTGGATGCATTTTGTATTCTTACCTTAAATGTAAAAGAATGGTAAGTTTATTTCCTGTTATACGAACTTACTAAGCATTAAATGCTTACTCTGTTTTATTTCCTCTGTTTTATAGTAGCTCGAAAGCTCATTGATAAACCGTAATATAAACATATTTCAATCCTACATTTAGCATTAAATGCATTTTGTGTGCGCTTGCCTCAGTCGTTGTCATAGTTAGTTTCTAGGCTCGATCATTCTTTTTATAAATTTTTCAGACTCTGACACACGATCAAGTTTTTGGCACCATTACCGGGGAACTAAAATATTAAGAACGCTCAATTTTTATTACTTTATCCATAGTATTTATGGATTTAACGAATAGAAATTTTAGACCATATCTGGATAGGTTTGTGGTGGTATTCATTGATAATATTTTGGTATATTCCCGAGATGAAAATGAGCGTGTTGATAATTTGAGAATTGTTTTGCAAACTCTGTGTGAAAAAAATTGTATGCTAAATTTAGCAAATGTGAATTTTGGCTTTGGGAAGTTGGTTTTCCGGGACATAGTATCGACTGAAGGCATAAAAGTTGATCCGAATAAAATCTCAGCTATTGTTAATCAGAAACCACTGAGAAATGTATCAAAAGTTAGAAGTTTTTTGGGATTAGCTGGTTACTATCGGAGGTTCGTGCAAGGGTTCTCGATAATAGCTTCGTCGATCACACGTCTATTGCAAAAAGATGTGAAATTTGAGTGAACTAATTAATGTCAACAAAGTTTTGACCGGCTGAAAGCCCTGTTAACTGAAGCACCAGTTCTAGTTTAGCCTAAAAGGTAAGGAATTTGTAATTTACAGTGATGCATCATTGAATGGTTTAGGTTGTGTTTTGATGCAAGAAGGTAAAGTAATAGCCTATGCTTCTAGACAGCTAAAACCACATGAAAAAAATTACCCGATACATGACTTAGAATTGCCAGTTATTGTCTTTACGCTAAAAATTTGGCGACATTATTTGTTCGGTGAATAGTGTCACATATTCATCGATCATAAAAGCTTAAAGTATTTAATGTCATGGAAAGATTTAAATCTGAGACAGCGCATGTGGCTTGAATTGTTGAAATATTATGATCTGGTTATTGATTATCATCCAGGAAAAGCCAATGCGGTTGAAGATGCTCTAAGCAGAAAGTCTCTATTTGCGTTCCGAGCAATGAATACCCGATTGTCATTGTCTAATGATGGTTCAATCATAGCTGAGTTAAAAGCTAAATTGACATTTCTGCATCAGGTCTGTGAAGCTCAAAAAAGTGATAATGAAATGCAACCTAATAGGGTGCAGTGTGAATCGACTTCTAACTAAGAATTTCAGATTGGACCTGATGATTTTCTGTTGTTCATCCAGGGTGTAATAAAATGTATAATGATTTGAAGAAGATGTACTAGTGGCCGAGAATAAAAAGCAACATTTTTTAATCCGTATCTAGATGTTTGATATGTCAGCAGGTTAAAGCTAAACATCAGGTACCTTTGGGATTATTACAGCCAGTCACGATACCAGAATGGAAATGGGAAAGATTTACCATGGACTTTGTATCGAGTTTACCCCTATCTCTGAAAAAGAAAGATGCCATTTAGGTAATCGTAGATCGTTTGAAAAAGTCTGCACACTTTATTCCAATACGTATGGATTATTCTTTGGATAGATTAGCAGAATTATATGTTTCTGAGATTATTAGGCTACATAGAGTGCCAGTCTGCATTATTTCAAACAGAGATCCACGATTTACATCTCGATGCTGGAACAAGTTACAAGAAGCTCTAGGTACTTAATTACATTTCAGTACTACATTCCATCAATAGACTGATGGCCAATCCGAACATGTAATATAGGTTCTAGAAGATATGCTTCGATGTTGTATTTTGGAATTCGAAGGTAGTTGGGAAAAATATATGCCATTAGTTGAATTCACATATAATAATAGTTATCAGTCAAGCATAAAGATGGCACCGTACAAGGCTCTATATGGTCGTAAATGTAGAACTCTATTTTATTGGACTAAGCTTAGTGAGAAAAAGATACATGGAGTTGATCTGATTCGTGAAACTGAAGAAAAGGTGAAAGTTATCTGAGATAGTCTGAAAGCAGATTCTAATCGTTAGAAATCCTACGCGGATCTGAAACGAAAAGAAATAGAATCCCAAGCTGGTGAGAAGGTATTCTGGAAAGTATCGCATTGGAAGAAAGTTATTCGGTTTGGCCATAAAGGAGAACTGAGATCATTGAAAGAATCAAACCTGTTGCGTACCGATTGGCATTACCACCAGAGATTGACAAAATTCAGAATGTCTTTCACGTGTCTATGTTGTTACGGTAACAGTCAGATCCTTCACATGTTATTTCCCAGACAAAGGTTGAGATTCAGCCTGACATGACATACAGTGAGGAACCAATCAAAATTCTGGCATGTGACACAAAAGAACTAAGAAATAAAAGGGTAGCTCTAGTAAAAGTTCTCTTGCAACGACATGGAATAGAAGAGACTACCTGGGAACCTGAGGAAACAATGGGAAAGTAATATCTGAAACTCTTTACTGGTAAGATTTTAGAGGACAAAAATTCTTTAAGGGGGGAGAGTTGCAACAACCCATTTTCAGTGAAATCAGAACAGTGGTTTCGGGACCACAAATCCAAGTCTGTAAGAAAAATTATTTTAAAATTATTTTATGGTCTATCGTATGATAGGGATATTGTATAAAAATTTCATTAGGAAATTTTACCGATTACATGTTTATTTGATAAAAGGATCAAATTGCATAAAATGTAAAAGTTGAATTCTAGCAGCTAAAAGGATCAAATAGTTATGGAATTCAAAATTGGAGGTCCTTATATGGTAAATAAACCATTAAGAGGAGTTAGTAGATAAGTATGATGATTCATCCATAGAAATTTAAGAAAAGAAAAGGACTAAATTGGAAAGTAAATAAATAAAAAATGATAAATAAATTAAATATCTAATATCATCATTTTATATCATCTTTCCCAATTAAAAGACATGGAAATCCTAGTTTTTAGGTGTTGAGTTCAAGCAAGTTGATTTGGCTTTGTCCCATTTTTAGTATTTTTTATGTTTTTGAGATCGTAATAGCTTAATCTAGCTATCTCGGGGGATTAATCTGTAAAGTTATCAAAGTATTAAAGTTTTCTCATGGATGAATATGCATGAATTATGAAATTTTGGTAGAAAATGCAAGGTTGTTGATAAATTAACAACTTTTGTAAAGTGAATTTTGATGAAATTGTGATTTAGGGACTAAATTATAAATATGTAAATTTTATGGAAAAATTTTGAATTTTATTAATTACATGGGCTGTAAATGTAACATGTAAAAGTGGTCTAGGCTTGGAATAAGGGTTAAATTGCATGAATTTCATTTTTCCAAGCCTAGGGACGAAATTAGAATTAATTAAAAGTATATGAAGAAAATGGTAATTTTACCTAATATATGAATTGAATATGAATTGTATTAAATTAAGCTAAATTTACTCGTATAGATTCGGATAGACTAAATATGGAGCTAGATCGAGGTAAAGAAAAAGTAACGGATTAGTAGCATACAAGTTCACGAACATTGTCGACGTAAGTTCGTGTAACTAAATTATATATTTATATGTTTGAATTGAATTGTATGTATATGAATTGTATAAATGTCGTATGTATGAAATTGATCATATTTCCGATAATACTTGATAAATAATAAGTTTTGTTTAGATAAATGAGATTCGATGGATACAGGGTTCCCGAATTGGTTGTGGTCCTGCATATGTTGCGGACACACCATAGCTCGAAAGAGCATCCTGTTATTAGCTCTCATGAGCATCCTAATATATGGCCCTCTCGAGCTTCCCGTTATATGGTTCGTGTGAGCTTCCTGTTAATTGCTCTTTGGAGTATCCCGATTGGTTATGATTCTATATATGTTGTGGACACACCGCAGCTCGTATGAGTGTACCATTATATGGCTCTCTGTGAGCTTCTCGATATGGCTCGCTTAAACTTCCTGATAATAAGCTATCCAGAGCTTCCCGTTAATGGCTCTTCGGAGCTACCCGTTGTTGGCTCGCATGAGTTTCCTGACTATGGCTCCTGTGAGCTTCCTGTTATACAGCCCAGATAAGCTTTTCGTTACATGGCTCATATGAGCTTCCCGTTATATGGCTCGAGAGAGGGCTTCCCGATTATGTGCTTTAATGAGCACTCCCGAATATGAATTGACGGATTACAAACTCATACACTTTGTGTGTATTACCGTGTATCCATTGATATTTCAAATGGTTCAATAGACAAAGTTCTTATATAAGTTAAGGTGAATTTTTGAATGAGATTTTTCATATATACACCTGAAAACACATGGAAATTTGATATTTGATAAGCTCATCCCTAATTCTTGATATTCACATGAAATACATGACTAACATGTTTATGAAGTTGTGTGTTTAGCCTATTATCCAAATTGCTTGGATGCATTGTATGCTTACCTTAAATGTAAAAGAATGGTGAGTTTATTTCCTGTTATACGAACTTACTAAGCATTAAATGCTTACTCTATTTTATTTCCTCCATTTTATAGTAGCTCGAAAACTCGTTAAGGTTGGAAGCTGGTCGGAGACACATCACACTATCTATCGTCTCATTTCGGTATAAATAGTAAATTAATTTTTGGTTATAATGGCATGTATAGGTTTAAATAGCCAATGTTAGCATATATATGTTTTGGTTGTATTTAGCCATTAGTATGGCTTGTGGTGAATGTGTTTTGATGTAAAAACATATGAGGTAATGTCATGTTTGATATGAGTGTTAAATATGGACAATTCATAGTAAATTTCATAAGTATGTCTAAATGAAGTATATGTCATGCATAAAACTTGATTTTTGGCTTGGTCTAAATGTCTTGGATTGGCTTATGTATGTGTTAAAGTGTTTATGTAGGTGGAAGACTAATTGGGTGAGAAAAGTGGCCTTGAAAATGGCCTATTTTCGTCCATACAGGTAGAGACACTGGCGTGTGTCTCAGCCATGTGTGACACACGGCCTAACATATGGATGTGTGGTTCGACCATGTATCCCCTGCATCTTTAAAATTTAAAACAAAATGCTTAGGATTTTTCACTCGGCATGGCACACAGGCGTGTGGCTTGGCCGTATGACCCTTACACCTACACACGGCCTAGCACACGGGCGTGTGACTTGGCCATATGCCTAAGTCAGAGAGTTACACGGTTACGCACACTAGCGTGTGTCCCCTGCACTCTTGGAAAATTTTAAAGTTTTGCAAAAAATTCTCTAAGTACCCAATTTAGTCCCGACCTGTTTCTAATATATGTTTTGAGTCTTGAAAGCTTTAATAAGGGACAATATGAATGTATATGTAACAGCCCGATCTTGGGCCTAGTTGAAACAGTGGTTTCGGGACCACAAATCTGACGAGGAAAAAATTATTTTTATTACATTTTTATGGTCTACGATTTCACGAAACAATTTCGTGAAAATTTCGTTTGAAAATTTCGACGTTTGGGCTCTCAATTTAGTCAAAAGGGCTAAATTGTAAAAAGTACAAAAGTTGAGTTCTACATGTTAGTGGTATCCAATTGTTATGAAATTTTAAATTTTAGGTCCTTAAATGATAATTAGACCATTGGTTAATTTGTTGGACAAAAATGGACATGAAGTAGGTGAAATAGAATATTTTTAAGTTTGGGGCATTTTGGTCATTTAGTAATTAAAAGAATTAAAAAAGCCAAAATTAAAGAAAAATTGTGTCCATCTTCAAGCTATGGCCGAATGTTGCTTGAAGAAACCATGGCTAGGGTTTTTCAAGCTTCCAAGCTCGATTGTAAGTCCGTTCTAGCCCCGTTTTTAATGATTTTTATGTTTTTGAAATCCTCGTAACACGATCTCTCTATTTCTACCATTAATTTGAGCTAGGGTTGATGTTTGAACATTTATCCATATGATAAATGTTTGTGATTTGATGTTTAATGTTAGATTATGAATGCTCGGTGTGTAATAAACAACTTTTACTAAGTGATTTTAAGTGAAATTGTCAAAAAAGACTACTTTGTAAAATGTTGTAAAATGTGTGTAAGTGTGTGATTAAATGGAAATTGTGGACTGCTATAGTTATGAAAATGGTTTGTCTAGGCTTAAAATACAAGGAAATTGAATAAAAATCATTTTACGAGCCTAGGGGCAAAAGTGTAAATCTGACAAAGTTTAGGGGCAAAAATGTAATTTTTCCAAAATGTGAATTTAGGCTAATTTGAGTAGGAGGATGAATGAATGAGTTAAATGTGTTGTTAAAGATAAAGGAAAACGAGATTTGGACTTAGAACGAGGGAAAAACAAAGAATATGACGAGTCATTTTCACCGATTGTGCTACAGAGGTAAGTTTGTATGTAAATAATGCATCGTTTTTACTTACATTTTCATATTTTGATAAATTTTATGAATTGTGGCTGAATATTTGATGTAATTGACAAAATATCGACAAGTGAGAAATTTCCCGATTGAACCTTAGGAATAGAATAGGATACAAGTGACATGTCACTAGGGACCTATGTGAAATCTATATGAAATTGTGACTAAGTTAATCCGGTGCTGGTCTTAAGTTCTACCAGTGGCTGGGTATACTGGCATGTGTTGCGGATACCTGACAGCTTGTGTGAGCAGCACTGAGTAGTAACGAATGACCGACAACTTGTGTGAGCAGACTCATGAAAGTGAATAGCTCGAGAACGAGCCTCTATGTGAAAAGTGATGTGAAGTAGCTTTGGCTACAAGTGTGGCACTTATGTTCAAACTTTCGATGTATCCAATAATATTCCGATGTGTTCAACAGGAAAATGACTAAGTGTAATTGAATGTGATTATGTGATGAACAAGTGCAGCTACATGTTTATATATATTCATGAGCACTGTGCTCGATATGTGATCGAACTTTGGAATGGTTGATATGGAGTAAGTATTACAATGAAGAATTGTAAATATTTGATGATCACTAGCTATTGGCATGGCTAACTATGGATATACTTTAGTGTTATATGTGTGTAGATGAGAATTAATTCAAACAAAACATGATAAAGTAAAATTTGAAATAAAACAGTTTTGGGATAGCAGCACTTATGTGTCTTTAAAAAATCACCAAAAAATGGTGGAAATTGAATTAGAAGTTGAATAAGATATGAAATTAAAGCTTATTGAGATTTTCGCATAAAAGAAATGGTGTAAGCGAAACAATTTCATATTCTGACATATTTTAATTTTTATGAGACAGGGTTAGAATGATTTCAGAATTCCCTATTCCAACTTTGGAAAATCACTAAATATTTTATAAAAATAATTATGGTTTATAATTTATATGCTTAAATTTCTTTATGAGCATACCTTTAATAGAAATAAATGAAAACATCATCTGAATGTCGTACGATGAGATAATTAATCTTTAGGGAATAAGGGTCGAAACTGTCAGACAACAGAACAGGGGAGACTTTAAAGAATAAAATGTACTTATTGGCTAAACCAAAAATTCTGAAAATTTTATGGTAAGAAGATATGTGAGTCTAGTTTTACAAAAATTAGCGTATCTTAATTTTGAGTTCCATAGCTCAAGATATAAATAATTTAGTGACTATGACTCGAGTAGACAGCTTGAGATGGACACGAGTAAATGGTGGAGCTATATGTAATTATGATTGTATTATCTTGAGAAGATATTGTGAAGATTTATAAAAGCCTATTAATAAATCACTTATTATTTACATAACTATTTACTAAGCTATAATGCTTACCCCCTTCCTTTCCTTTTGCCTATAGTGTCACAGATGCTAGCTCGAGTTGGAGGTCGTCTGAGATTCTACCACACTAACAAATTATTGATTGGTATTGTATCAATGAGCTACAAGTATTTTTAAGTTTATGGCATGTATAGGGACTTGATTATGTGTATATGTTATTATAAGTTGGCCTAGAATGTAACAGTCTGGTTTAGACCCTAGTCGGAATAGTGATTTTGGGACCACAAATTTGAGTCAAAAAATATTTTAATATTATTTTCTATGTCTGCAGTATATGATTTAGCATGGATGAAATTTCTGTGAATTAATTTTTTTGCTTGTGTGCTTAATTTAAGAAAAGGACTTAATCGCATAATTTGTTAAAGTAGCTTTCTATTTGATTAAGTGCTTAATTGATGTGTCTTTAAAAGAGGAAGTCCTTAAAATGAAAATTATCCATTACATTAACTAATGGACGGTAAGGCCATTAATTGTATATGATATATACGTTATATTAAAAGGTTAATATTGTAAAAGAATTAGTATTGTTATTATATTAAAAACAAAGCTAAAAGATGGTGGATATTTTTCTGTGTTCTTCCACCAAAAAAAAAAAGAAAAGAAAAAGAAATAAGAAGCTACGGAATTCGGCCATCAAGTTCTTTGATTTAAGGTATGTTTGACTTCAATTTTTGATAATTTATATGTTTTAGTAATTGTTGCTTCGAGTACTTTGAAACCCATGCTTTAATTTTGTGAATTGATGAATATTTTGAAATGTGACATTGATGAACACATGAGTTTTGTGATGTTTGATAGTGAAATATGAAATATATGTGTTAGATTAACATGTTTTGTCTTTGAATTTTTGATGAATTTGAGTAATTTGGACTTAATTGAAAAAATAATATTTCGAGGGACTAAATTGTAAAATAAATGAAATGTATGGACTTGTATGGACTACATGAGAATTCGGCTAAGCATGGATGTATTGAGATTATGTGTATTTTGTGATTTTGTGAAATAGGGACTAAAATGTCAAAATGTGAAAATATGAGGACTAATTTGTAAATTTCTCAAAATATGTGTTTTTTGATTGAATTGAATGAATTAGTGAATAAATGAGTTAAATTTGAATATGTATAGATCAAGAATCGAAGAAAACAGATTTAGATCGCGGAAAGTCAAAAGTGATCAAATAGTCGAGTACGTACGTTAACCGAATCCGAGGTAAGTCGGTATACAAATAAATGCATTTGAATTGAGTTAATTATACATACATGAAATTTAGCTTGTGTTGATTATGCTCGAGATATTATGTACATAGAATTCGAGATAGTATCGACAGTGTATCTATGTCCGAGAAGTCTCGTATGAACCTAGGAATAGATAGGATTACATATGTCATGACATAGGTTTCCGATATGTGAGATCATGTAAGACCACGTCTGGGATGCTGGCATTGATTCAAGATTTCGTGTAAGACCACATCTGGGACGTTGTCATTGATATGATACTTACGTTAAGACCATCTCTGGGACATTGGATTCGTAGTGATTCGTGTAAGACCCTATCTGGGATAGTGGCATCGATATTTGGTTACATGTAAGACTATGTCTGGGACGTTGGCATTGTACGACTATTCTGAGCATTCTGAGTATCCTATTTAGTTCCAAACAGTTCAACGGGCAAGTCTGAGAAATGAATGTCTATGTGAAATGTATAAATAATTATGATACGTTGGAAAGGTAAGTGTTCAAATGAACTTACTAAAGTGCAAATGTGTATAGATTTGATGAGATAATATGTGATACAAGCTTGAATGAGCTATGAGTAAAGTGATGCTTTGAGCCATGGAATGTGGGTAAGTAATGGCTAAACAAATGAGCCAAAGGATATGTGATAAGTTTGCAAATGAGAAACATTAATGTTATTGTATCAATGTGGCTATGTGCATTTGGGTTAAGTTTATTTGTATATGGCTTACTAAGCTTTTGAAAGCTTACTTTGTGTGTGTTTTCTCTGTTTTATAGATCTTCAAGGCTACTGAAGGCTTAGGAACCGTCGAGGATCATCATCACACTACACAATCTTATTTTGGTACCTTTTGAAAATGTAGATACTAAAGTATGGCATGTGTACGCTAGTTACCTTCAGTTATGTTTGAAATATGTGTTTAGTCATGTGATATGGCTAGTTAAATGGTTGTGTAATGAATGAAGAGTCAGGCTTATGATGTTTAGTTTCGGCATGATTCCATGGTTATGAAATAGTTAAGGTAATGGCAAGCTTATTGATGCAAAGTGAGTATATGTGTTTGATGAACAATGGTTATGATGAAGTGGTAAGTTGTGGATAAATCATGTTTAGTTTATTTGTGAATTAGTTGAGTTATTTGGCATATAAGTTGGTATGATTAGAAATAAGATAGAATGGGATAATATGATGACCATTTGGTGTGTTTTTTGGTTGCCAATTATTTTTAGAAATATGCTTGTATATGTTTGTAGGGATAACCCAAGTGTGGGTGGCATTTTAGCCTTGAAAATGGCCTATAATTGCCCACACGGTTGAGCATACGGGCGTGTGGCTCGACCGTTCCCTCGTGGTTACAAATCAAAACAAGTCAGACTCGACCACTGGCTGGACACACGGGCGTGTGACTGGCCGTGTGGTGAAAGTCAGTAGCGACCACGGATGAGGCACATGGGCGTGCCCATGGCTGTGTGGACAAGTCAGTATGTATGCCCTGTTTTGACACGACTTAGACACACAGGCATGTCTGAGGCCGTGTGAGGCACACGGCCTACCCACACGGGCATGTGACCTCTGTAACTTTGAAATTTTTTTTAAATTTTTGAGAATTTGCACATGTGTTCGGTTTAGTCTCAGCCTTATTCTAAAGCATGTTTAAGGTCTCGAAGACCTATTTAAGGGACATTTCGATGTGATTTGTTGACTTATGTTTTGAAATGTCTGTAAAAGTTTCCGATTGTTCAGTAATGCCTCTTAACCCTAGACCGGCGATGGTTACGGGTGAGGGGTGTTACATTTGGTTAGTATCAGAGATACGGTTTAGCCGATTCTCGGACTAACGTAGCGTGTGAGAGTCTAGCTATACATGCCATATTTATGAAATGTGATAGTGTGATGAATCCTGACGTTTAAAATATGTTTACCGTATAGTAATGGATCCCGAAAGAGTCGTAGCTGACGGTGTAGAAAGTAACGCGCCTACTCCCGCTCAAGGGACACAACCATCTGATTTGAGACCGGCTACTAGCGATCAAGAGGGAGAAGCTAAACAAGCTTTCTTCCAAATGATGAACGAGTGCTTCACTCAATATGTAAGAATTAATCCGGTTGTTTCACAACCTCCGCCCCCATCTAATCTCCCTTAGACTTCAGTTGTGCCTTCGATTGTGAACTTGAATATGTTGAACAAACCTTCTGTTGATAAGATTCGCAAGTATGGGGTTGAAGAGTTCAGGGCCACTAGTGATGATGATGCCGAGAAAGCTGAGTTTTGGCTAGAGAACACTATCCGAGTATTTGATGAGATGTCATTGGCTCTTGAAGAATGTCTAAAGTGTGTTGTTTCTTTGTTACGAGACGCAGCCTATCAGTGGTGGAAGACCTTGATTTCAGTTATTCTGAAAGAACGGGTCAATTGGGATTTCTTTTAGTCTGAGTTTCGAAAGAAATATTTAAGTCAGAGATCTATTGATCAAAAATGAAAGGAATTTCTATAGTTGAAACAGGGTCGCATGTCTGTCACCGAGTATGAAAGAGAATTCATGAGATTAAGTCAGTATGCTCAGGAATGTGTATCGACCGAGGTAATAATGTGCAAAAGATTTGAAGATGGCTTAAATGAAGATATCCTTTGCTTGTTGGGATTTTGGAAATAAAAGAGTTCGTTGTGCTTGTCTATCGAGCGTGCAAAACTGAGGCACTCAGGAAAGATAAAAGAAAATCTAAGTCTGAGGTCAGAGATGCAAGAAAGAGATTAGCGAGCAAATCATTTTAGTCTACTTCAAAGAAATTAAGAGATGAGCAAGTCATTCCAGAACTAATGTGGGACATTCGAATCCGAGAGATCGAGTTAGATCATAGTCGAATTCTAAAACTCATGCTACTTCAATGGCCAGTGTTGAAAATGTCCGATCTGAGCGACCTGAATGTAAGCATTGTGGTAAAAGGCATCCGGGAAGTTGCAAATTGAATGATCGAGCTTGTTCCAGATGTGGATCGTTAGATCATTTCATCCGTGATTTACCAGAATCTATTGAACAAGAGATTGTTCAGAATTTGAGATCTGAGAATGTTTCAGCGAGAGGTAGACCTGCCCGAAATACGAGAAATGTCAGTGGTAATTTGAGAACTACGAAAGATACTGTTGTGAGATCTGAAGCTAGAGCGCCTACCAGAGCATATGCCATCCAAGCTCGTGAGGAAGCTTCTTCTCCGGATGTTATGGTACATTTACTCTTTATGATACTTCTGTGACTGCATTGATAGACCCAGGTTCTACACATTCATATATGCATGAACTTAGTATCCAATAAGACTTTGCCTATGGAGTCTACCAAATTTGTTATTAGAGTATCGAACCCCTTAGGTAAAAGTGTCCTGGTTGACAAAGTATGTAAAAACTGTCCGTTGATGTTTCGAGATGTTTGTTTTCTTACTGATCTGATGCTATTACCCTTTGATCAGTTCGATATAATTTTGGGTATGGACTGGTTGACATTGCACGATGCTATTGTGAATTGCAAAAGAAAGACTATTGATTTGAGATGTCAGAATGATGAAATAGTTTGGATTGAGTCAAATGATTTGAATGGGTTACCTGTTGTGATATCTGTGTTGAAAGCTCAGAATTATTTGATAAATGGTTATTAAGCGCATTTTTGTAATATCCCGGGTTAGGGGCTATTTTTGTTATTGCATTGTTTGCATGTGTTTGGTTCGCAATGTTGTGTTTTAATGTTTTGGAGGCTTAGTTGTGAGTTTGGTGTAAGCCGGAGTGGTAGGAAAAATTTTTAGTTTTAAGTCTTATGTGAGAGGAGCCGAGGAAGCTGGGGTTTATAAATATTATTTGGTGAATTTTAGCACAAGAAATGAGCTGGTGAAGTGGCAAGGCATACGCCACTTGGAGCTTGAGTGTGGCGTCATCTACAAGGGGAGAGGTCCTGTGTTCAAGCTGCGAAAATTCCACATTTTGGCTTCCTTTTTGACGGCACGGAGGGGAGAAGTTGTTGGCAGTTCAAACTCTGCCATGGACCAAGTCAAATCGTTCAAATGGTGGGTGGAGAGTGATTTTAGGAGGTTGACTAGTTCAAACTAGTTTGAATGGGTGGTTGTGAGTGTTTGGAGGTAGTGGCCGAAGCTTGGATGCTTCATGGGAGGAGTGGTCGGTTTTGGTAGTGGGTAAGTGAGTGTGCCGAAATTCTTTTGGCATTTTTTTTTTGGTGCATTTTCGGTCACTTTGTGTCAAGCCAAATTCTCCCTTTTGTCAAGTTAGTAGTCGAAATTCCAATTGAATTCTTTTTAATTTTCTTTTTGAAACCGAAAGTACAAGCAACCTTTGCCGAATTTGCTTTGTTCTTCCTAGTTCTCTTGGGTAGCCGAATGCACTCTTGCAATTCTTTTTCTTCTTCACTTGCATAAGCCGAAACTAGCATTCTCTTTTTCTCATATTTTTATTTCTTCTCTTTTGAAACACTTGTGCTGAAATCACATTGCTTCTTAGCCGAATTCTCCACTTACTTCTCCTCATTTCTTCTAGAGCCGAATTTTTCTTCAACTTTTTGACCAATTTCTCTTCTTCTCTTGAATCACATTTCTTTTGCTTTATTTTTTTTTTTTAGATTATAGCCGAATCCCTCCTTGGTGTTGCCGAAATTTCTCTTCTATCATTTGTTCTCATTTTGATCGAATACCAACCTCTCTCTTTTCATCTTTCTTTTGCGTTTTCTTTCTGGGGTAAGTGCTTGGCCGAATGGCCATTTCTTTTCTCTTGTTCTTCTTGATTTTGGTTTGGGTAATAACCAACTTTATGGTTGGTTGGAAGAAGTTAATCTCTTATGATTGAACCGAATTCATTATAGGGCAACCGGGATTTCAAAGCAGTCGATTGAAGCCTTTATCTGTTGGAAGATCGGTGGGTAAGTGGTGGTAAGAGTGGTCCTTTTAGTCTATTCGTTAGTTTTCAATAAGCTGAAGTTACAAAGGGTTAATGGTTCTTCTTTTTAGGTTGTGGCCGATTGTCAAAGGAACCACTGTTTGGTTCGGGATTTGGTAGAAAACCAAATCATTCGTAAGGTAAGGGTTCAAACGTTAATCCTTTGGGTTTAATTGGTTTGGCCGAATGGCCTTAGTCTGATGCCCATGTTGGCCGATTATAGGAGCAAGGTAATCAAGGGGGCTTAGATCGATTCGTCGGGTTTTAAAGGCCTGCGTTTTAACAGGTGTGTAAACTAACACACCCATTGCTTAGTAATATGTTTAATATACCTGATTGTCAAACAGTATGGTTGATTGATATAATACCTTACGGGGTATGTACACGGATACGGGTAAGTCCGTTTCATTACGAGCTCTATTAATGGTATATGATATCATGTTTGATGATATATGTGATGTGAGATGCAATATTGGGCATGTTAGCATGATTTGCATGATTTGCATATTGTACATGAGTCGGTATGACATTGGGTGATATGAGAGGAGGGGGAATATAATATCCGTGTCTTTGGGAGACCAGAGGTTTGGCACCTCCAAAGGGTTTGGTACCACAGATGATATTTTGTGACTTTGGGTCACTAGAGGTTTGGCACCTCGGCGTCTTGTCCCATGGCTTAGCACCACGGTGGGGTTGGCCCTACGATTGATATTACGGGATTGACGCCAAATGATTTGGTATCACGCGATGGGTTGGCTCCATCATTGGATTCGTGACTTCGTCACCATGATTTGGTATCACATTGTGTCTTTGGGACACCGAGGGTTTGGCACCTCATAGCGTCGTCCCCCCATGGGTTGGCCCCACACGCTTGAGATACGGGATTGACGCCAAATGATTTGGTATCACGCGCGATGGGTTGGCCCCATCATTGGATTATTCGTGACTTTGGGTCACCAGTGGTTTGGCACCACACTTAAGGATATCGTGACTTTGGGTCACCAGTGGTTTGGCACCACCAGTGGTTTGGTACCACACGGGGTAGAAAAGCCGATATGGATGGTTAGGATCTGGGTGCATTAATTGTATTGCTTTGCTATGATGTGTGTTAGCTTGTTGCATTAATCGGGAGGGGGATTTATACACTGAGTCTTGCGACTCACCTTCTCCCTTATCATTTCAGGTGACACTTAGATCGTGGACATGGAGCCGGGTGGACTCGAGGTGACCATGCCATGAATAAATTCGACTTGCAATCGATTTCAAACTTGGTATTCTATTTCGTTAAATTTCTTTTGGTTTTGTTGGGATTGTAAAAGGCCTTTTTAGATTATGCTTTGATTATTTATATGCTTTGATTTGATTCCAAATATGTTCTAATAAATTATGGGATTAATATTGGATAAAACTTGGAAAGAAAAAGGGTTTTTTTTCAAAACCACAAAGCGATATGTTTTAAACTTTACCAACGGGTATCACACTAAAACTTTAAAATGAATACACCCAAATTGTTTTCCAAACTTGAGATTTTCTTCACACTACGTTCAAAATGTTTTTAAGCAAACACAAGGAGTTTTTCTCAGTTTCTAAATGATATGAATTTGTTTTACTTATGGATCCAACTAAGTTTCCAAAATTCTCAAGGTTTTCAAAATACACTATCGACTTTAAAACAATCATGCCCAAGTTTTTGACAAGTATAAATTATAGCAAAGAGTTTTCTATCAAATCTTTAACCGAAAACCAAACCCCCTTAAACACATTTTTCCCCGTAACATACCAGATTCGGTCGTGTGTATTGATCGGGTTTGGGGTGTTACAATTGTGGTATCAGAGCCAAGTTCAAAGGCTCGGCTGTGGGCCCGAGGCCCAAATTGTTTTTAGAAATTGTTTTTAAAAGTTTTTGTTTGAAAACACATGGTTTGAAAGGCATGGCACCGAGACACCGACACCAATCCGCCCAGGTAAGTACCCCTTACTATTGCTTGTGATTTTGATATGATTGGATGACTAGCAATAGTAAATTACCTTAGAAACTGAAACTGATAGGACTGTGTGGACTTGCGGAAACAGAAACTTCTTTAATAAGCAATATTCATAAGACTTTGCTTTTAAACAGTGGAATAATTACTGATGTATAAAACTCTTAAATTAGATAAGTCAAGACGTTAGTCATGAGCACTCGGGGTGGACGTGGTCGTAATGCACGTGGATGTGGTCGGGGTAGGATGATCAAGCTCGAACCAGATGAGGGTCCAGTCGTGGTCGAGAATGAGATACCGGCACCACCACCAGCTGGAGGTGGTGAGTTTCAGGATCAGACTGGGGATGACGGAGTGTCACAGGCGATGCTGCGAGTCCTGGAAAGGGTAGTTGGAGCAGGTGGAGGCGCAGGAGTTCGGAATCGTCGAGCGACTCGCGAACGGGCCAAATTCTTTCGAGGTGTTTCTGGTGTTTCTCCCAGCACGGCTGGGTATTGGCTGGAGGCGACGGAGCGGATTATGGACGACTTAGACTTGACTGCTGAGGAGAAGCTGAAGGCGATAGTATCGCTTCTTCGGGATGAGTCATACCAGTGGTGGCTCACGGTTCGGGACAGTGTTGCAGCAGAGGATCTTACGTGGGATTATTTTAGGGCTGCTTATCAGAAAAAGTACATTGGGGCTAGTTACATCGACGCGCAGCGAAAGGCATTTCTGAGGCTAGTTCAGGGGAGCAAGTCGGTGTTGGAGTACGAGGCAGAGTTCTTGAAGCTGAGTCGGTATGCTAGGGGCATTGTGGCCACCGAACACGAGAGGTGTGTTCGTTTCGAGGATGGTCTGAGAGATGAATTAAGGTTGCTGATTGCTCCACAGTAGGAGCGTGAGTTTGCCGTCCTGGTTGAGAAGGCTAAGGTAGCCGGGGGTATTAAAGAGTCTGTGAGGCAAAATGTGGATAGGAACAGGCATAAGAGGAGTTTTGGATCTTCTGGGTCATCAGGTAATCCTCAGAAAAGGGCTAGACCGAGTGGGCCGAATCGATCATGTAGGCTGTTGCTTAATCGTGGACCGCCTCAGTGTAACCGTTATGGGAAATCTCATTGGGGAGGATGCTGGACCGGTGGAAAAGGATGTTTTGAGTGTGGCTCCTTGGATCACTGTGTGAGAGACTGTCCGCATAAGTTGGCTAGGATCCAGTCCGAGAATCAGGGCCATACTCAGTTTAGGAATAATGGACCGCCACCGCAGAGAGGTCGTGGTAATAGCAGAGGAGGTAATGGTTCTGGCCGAGGCCGCGGAGCACCGGGAAGAGATGCAGGTGGTTCTGAGGCACGCGACACCTGGTTTGGTGTATGCACGAGAGCGCGAGAGAGGCGACGGCCTTGCCGGACGTCATAACCGGTGACGCTTTTTAATTTTTGGTTCTCCATATACTGCCCTGATTGATTTGGGTTCAACGCATTCTTACGTTGGTAGTAGCATAGTTGAGACCATGGACTTAGATTCTAAAACTACTTCTAGGCAGATGACAGTAATTAGCCCTCTAGGTTACTCTGTAGTCGTAGATAAGCTATATAGAGATGTACCCCTAGAACTCCAAGGGGTAGTGTTTGTGGCTGATCTGATGGAACTGCCGTTTGGGGAGTTCGATTTGATTCTTGGGATGGACTGGTTGGTTAAGTACCAGGTTAAGTTGGATTGCGCGGTTAAGCGCATGGTTCTTAAGACGGCTGAGGGTGATGAGGTGGTTATGATAGGTAACAGAAGAGATTACCTGTCCAACGTGGTGTCGGCTCTGAAAGTCAAAAAAGATGGTCGTGGAAGAGTCATGAAGCATATGTGGTTCATGTGTATGCCTTGGAGGCGAAGGAGTCTGCTGTTGAGAAGGTCTGAACAGTTAAGGAAGTTGTTGATGTGTTTCCAGAGGAGCTTCCGAGTTTGCCACCGGATCGTGAAGTAGAGTTCGGGATAGATCTGTTACCGGGAACTGCGCCAGTGTCTATTGCTCCGTATAGGATGGCGCCAAAGGAGTTAATGGAATTAAAGGCTCTGGTCCAGGAGTTGTTGGACCGAGGCTTTATTAGGCCAAGTGTTTCACCTTGGGGAGCGCCGGTACTCTTCGTCAAGAAGAAAGATGGTACCATGCGGATGTGCATAGATTACCTCCAGTTGAACAAGCTGACGATTAAAAACAAGTATCCGCTGCCACGGATAGATGACTTGTTTGATCAGCTGAAGGGTGCTTCGGTATTCTCAAAGATTGATTTAAGGTCTGGGTATCATCAATTGAAGGTAAAGGAGACGGATATCCGTAAGACAGCGTTTCGTACTCGGTATGGGCACTTCGAATTTCTGGTAATGCCGTTCGGGTTGACTAACGCGCCGGCAGCATTCATGGACATGATGAATAGGGTGCTCCAGTAGTATTTGGATCAGTTCGTCGTGGTTCTTATTGACGACATCTTGGTATACTCAAAGACAGAGGAGGAGCATGATGCCCACTTGCGAGTGGTACTGCAAGTTCTGAGGGAGAAACAGCTTTATGCTAAGTTTAGTAAGTGCGAGTTCTGGCTCAGAGAAGTGACTTTCTTGGGTCATGTAGTGTCAGCTGAGGGGATTAGGGTGGATCCTCGGAAGGCTGAGGCAGTTTTGGATTGGAAGCCTCCTAAGTCAGTTGTTGAAATTCGGAGTTTTCTGGGTTTGGCAGGATACTACCGAAGATTTGTAGAGGGATTTTCGTTGATTGCAGCACCGATGACTAAGTTGTTAAGGAAAGGAGTTCCGTTCGTTTAGACTGAGAAACAGCAAGAGAGTTTCGACAAGTTAAAGAAGATTTTGACTGAAGCTCCTGTTTTAATTCAACCTGAGGCAGGTAAGGAATTCACAGTGTATTGCGATGCATCACATACGGGATTGGGTTGTGTGCTGATGCAGGAAGGTAAGGTAGTGGCTTACACATCTCGGCAGTTGAGGCCACATGAGGTCAATTATCCGACGCACGACTTGGAGTTAGCAGCAGTAGTCTTTGCTCTGAAGATTTGAAGGCACTACTTGTACGGAGAGAGATCGATAGTCTACACGGACCACAAGAGTCTGAAGTACCTTTTGACTCAGAAGGATCTGAATCTGAGGCAACGCAGATGGGTTGAGTTGCTCAAGGATTACGACTGTTCGATTGAGTATCACCCGGGCAAGGCTAACATAGTAGCAGACGCGTTGAGCCGTAAAGTTGTTTCGGACTTAAGAGCGATGTTTGCCCATTTGAGTTTGTATGACGACGGAAGTATTCTGGCAGAGTTGCAGGTTAAGCCTACTTGGGTGGAGCAGATCAAGGAGACGCAGTTGGAAGATGAGGTTTTGAGTGCGCGTAGGTCTCAGGTGCAGGATGGTGGTTTGGAGGGTTACAGTTTGTCCAGTGATGGAGTGCTGTGTTTTCAAGGGAGACCTTGTATGCCGAAGGATTTTGAGCTAAGGCAGAAGATTCTTCAGGACGCATATAGCAGTCCGTACGCTATGCATCCCAGAGGTAACAAGATGTATAGGGGTCTAAGAGAGCAGTTTTGGTAGCCGGGTCTGAAGAGAGAAGTGACAGAGTTTGTAGGGAAGTGTCTGACATGTCAACAGGTCAAGGCTAAACATCAGTTACCGTCAGGGTTGCTTCAGCCAGTAAATATTCCACAGTGGAAGTGGGAAAAGATAACCATGGATTTTGTCAGTGGATTACCTCTTACGCTAAGCAAGAAGGACTCAGTTTGGGTAATTGTGGATCGTCTGACTAAATCAGCTCACTTCATTCCGGTGAGGGTTGACTACTCACTTCAGAGGTTGGCAAAGCTGTATGTGTCTGAGATAGTTAGGCTGCATGGAGTGCCAGTTTCGATTATCTCGGATAGGGATCCCAGATTTACATCAAGGTTTTGAAAAGCGTTGGATTTGGATTCGGATAGGCTGCATCAGGCTTTGGGCACGCGATTGGATTTCAGCACAGCTTTTCACCCGCAGTCTGACGGACAGTCGGAGAGGGTTATTCAGATCTTGGAGGATATGCTGAGAGGTTGTGTGCTAGACTTCAGAGGTAGTTGGGAGGAGTTTTTGCCATTAGCTAAGTTCGCCTACAACAACAGTTACCAAGCAAGCATCAAGATGGCACCATATGAGGCGTTGTATGGTAGGAAGTGTCGCTCACCTACATGTTGGACGGAGTTGGATGAACGTCAGTTGTTGGGACCAGAGTTGGTTGCAGAAACTGAAGACAAGGTTAAGTTGATTCAGGCTCGATTGAAGGAAGCTTCGGATAGGCAGAAGTCTTATGCCGATCTCAAGCGGCGAGATATAGAATTTGCTGTGAGAGACCAAGTTTTTCTGAAAGTCTCGCCATGAAAGAAAGTGTTGAGGTTCGGGAGGAAAAGTAAGTTGAGTCCGAGGTTTATTGGGCCGTATAGGTATGCGAGGCGAGTGGGGCGATGGCGTATCGACTTGAGTTGCCAGCAGAGTTAAGTCAGATTCACGACGTATTTCACGCTTCGATGCTTAGGCGTTATCGTTCAGATCCATCGCATGTCGTAGCAGTGGAAGAGATCGAAGTACATCCAGATTTGACCATGGAGGAAGAACTGGTGCAGATTCTAAATCAGGATGTGAAGGTTCTGCGTAGGAAGTCAGTGCCTTTGGTAAAGGTACTTTGGCGGAACCATAGCGTAGAAGAAGCTACGTGGGAACCCGAGGATGTGATGAGACAGCAATACCCACAACTCTTTTGATCAGGTAATTTCGAGGCCGAAATTATTTTTAAGGGGGGTAGAACTGTAATATCCTGGGTTAGGGGCTATTTTTGTTATTGCATTGTTTGCATGTGTTTGGTTCGCAATGTTGTGTTTTAATGTTTTGGAGGCTTAGTTGTGAGCTTGGTGTAAGCCGGAGTGGTAGGAAAAATTTTTAGTTTTAAGTCTTATGTGAGAGGAGCTGAGGAAGCTGGGGTTTATAAATATTATTTGGTGAATTTTAGCACAAGAAATGAGCTGGTGAAGTGGCAAGGCATACGCCACTTGGAGCTTGAGTGTGGCGTCATCTACAAGGGGAGAGGTCCTGTGTTCAAGCTGCGAAAATTCCACATTTTGGCTTCCTTTTTGACGGCATGGAGGGGAGAAGTTGTTGGCAGTTCAAACTCTGCCATGGACTAAGTCAAATCGTCCAAATGGTGGGTGGAGAGTGATTTTAGGAGGTTGACTAGTTCAAACTAGTTTGAATGGGTGGTTACGAGTGTTTGGAGGTAGTGGCTGAAGCTTGGATGCTTCATGGGGGGAGTGGCCGGTTTTGGTAGTGGGTAAGTGAGTGTGCCGAAATTCTTTTGGCATTTTTTTTTGGTGCATTTTCGGTCACTTTGTGTCAAGCCAAATTCTCCCTTTTGTCAAGTTAGTAGCCGAAATTCCAATTGAATTCTTTTTAATTTTCTTTTTGAAACCGAAAGTACAAGCAACCTTTGCCGAATTTGCTTTATTCTTCCTAGTTCTCTTGGGTAGCCGAATGCACTCTTGCAATTCTTTTTCTTTTTCACTTGCATAAGCCGAAACTAGCATTCTCTTTTTCTCATATTTTTATTTCTTCTCTTTTGAAACACTTATGCCGAAATCACATTGCTTCTTAGCCGAATTCTCCACTTACTTCTCTTCATTTCTTCTAGAGCCGAATTTTTCTTCAACTTTTTGACCAATTTCTCTTCTTCTCTTGAATCACATTTCTTTTGCTTTATTTTTTTTAGATTATAGCTGAATCCCTCCTTGGTGTTACCGAAATTTCTCTTCTATCATTTGTTCTCATTTTGACCGAATATCAACCTCTCTCTTTTCATCTTTCTTTTGCGTTTTCTTTCTGGGGTAAGTGCTTGGCCGAATGGCCATTTCTTTTCTCTTGCTCTTGTTTGTTTTGGTTTGGGTAATAACCGACTTTATGGTTGGTTGGAAGAAGTTAATCTCTTATGATTGAACCGAATTCATTATAGGGCAACCGGGATTTCAAAGCAGTAGATTGAAGCCTTTATCTATTGGAAGATCGGTGGGTAAGTGGTGGTAAGAGTGGTCCTTTTAGTCTATTCGTTAGTTTTTAATAAGCCGAAGTTACAAAGGGTTAATGGTTCTTCTTTTTAGGTTGTGGCCGATTGTCAAAGGAACCACTGTTTGGTTCGGGATTTGGTAGAAAACCAAATCATTCGTAAGGTAAGGGTTCAAACGTTAATCCTTTGGGTTTAATTGGTTTGGCCGAATGGCCTTAGTCTGATGCCCATGTTGGCCGATTATAGGAGCAAGGTAATCAAGGGGGCTTAGATCGATTCGTCGGGTTTTAAAGGCCTGCGTTTTAACAGGTGTGTAAACTAACACACCCATTGCTTAGTAATATGTTTAATATACCTGATTGTCAAATAGTATGGTTGATTGATATAATACCTTACGGGGTATGTACACGGATACGGGTAAGTCCGTTTCATTACGAGCTCTATTAATGGTATATGATATCATGTTTGATGATATATGTGATGTGAGATGCAATATTGGGCATGTTAGCATGATTTGCATGATTTGCATATTGTACATGAGTCGGTATGACATTGGGTGATATGAGAGGAGGGGGAATATGATATACGTGTCTTTGGGACACCAGAGGTTTGGAACCTCCAGTGGTTTGGTACCACAGATGATATTTTGTGACTTTGGGTCACTAGAGGTTTGGCACCTCACCGTCTTGTCCCAGTGGCTTAGAACCACAGTGGGTTGGCCCCACAGTTGATATTACGGGATTGACGCCAGTGATTTGGTATCACGCGATGGGTTGGCCCCATCATTGGATTCGTGACTTCAGTCACCAGTGATTTGGTATCACATTGTGTCTTTGGGACACCAGAGGTTTGGCACCTCATAGCGTCTCGTCCCAGTGGCTTCGTACCACAGTGGGTTGGCCCCACAGTTGAGATACGGGATTGACGCCAGTGATTTGGTATCACGCGATGGGTTGGCCCCATCATTGGATTATTCGTGACTTTGGGTCACCAGTGGTTTGGCACCACACTTAAGGATATCGTGACTTTGGGTCACCAGTGGTTTGGCACCATCAGTGGTTTGGTACCACACGGGGTAGAAAAGGCGATATGGATGGTTAGGATCTGGGTGCATTAACTGTATTGCTTTGCTATGATGTGTGTTAGCTTGTTGCATTAATCGGGAGAGGGATTTATGCACTGAGTCTTGCGACTCACCTTCTCCCTTATCATTTCAGGTGACACTTAGATCGCGGACATGGAGCCGGGTGGACTCGAGGTGACCATGCCATGAATAAATTCGACTTGCAATCGATTTCAAACTTGGTATTCTATTTCGTTAAATTTCTTTTGGTTTTGTTGGGATTGTAAAAGGACTTTTCAGATTATGCTTTGATTATTTATATGCTTTGATTTGATTCCAAATATGTTCTAATAAATTATGGGATTAATATTGGATAAAACTTGGAAAGAAAAAGGGTTTTTTTTTCAAAACCACAAAGCGATATGTTTTAAACTTTACCAACGGGTATCACACTAAAACTTTAAAATGAATACACCCAAATTGTTTTCCAAACTTGAGATTTTCTTCACACTACGTTCAAAATGTTTTTAAGCAAACACAAGGAGTTTTTCTCAGATTTCTAAATGATATGAATTTGTTTTACTTATGGATCCAACTAAGTTTCCAAAATTCTCGGGTTTTCAAAATACACTATCAGCTTTAAAACAATCATGCCCAAGTTTTTGACAAGTATAAATTATAGCAAAGAGTTTTCTATCAAATCTTTAACCGAAAACCAAACCCCCTTAAACACATTTTTCCCCGTAACATACCAGATTCGGTCGTGGTGTATTGATCGGGTTTGGGGTGTTACAATTTTGCTTATGTGATTGATTCAAAAGTAACTAAAAGGAAAGTTGAATTGGTGCAAGTTGTCTGTGAATTTCTTGATGTGTTCCCTCAATAGTTACTGAGATTACCTCTGATACGTGAAGTTGAATTTGGTATTGATTTGTTACCGAGAACGACTCCTATTTTGATAGCTTCATATACAATGGCACCGACACAGTTAAAAGAATTAAAGTCACAGTTGCAGGAATTGACCGATTGAGGATTCGCAAGACTGAGTTTTTCACCTTGGGGTGCTCTTATTTTGTTTATGGAAAAGAAAGATGGCACGATAAGAATGTGCATTGATTATCGTCAACTGAACAAGGTGACCATAAAGAATAAATATCATCTGCCTAGAATCGATGATTTGTTTGATCAGCTTAAAGGAGCCACTATGTTCTCAAAAATAGATCTGGGATCGGGATACTACCAATTGAGAGTAAAAGATTCAGATATTCCGAAAACTGCTTTCAGAACAAGGTACGAGCATTATGAGTTTTTATTTATGCCTTTCAGACTAACAAATGCTCCTGCTGTTTTAATGGATTTAATGAACAGAATTTTTAGACCATACTTAGATCGATTTTTTGTTGTGTTCATTGACAACATTTTGATTTATTCATGTGATGAGATTGAACATGCTGAGCATCTAAAAATTGTTTTGCAAACTCTACGGGATAAGCAATTGTATGCAAATTTCAGCAAATGCGAATTTTGGTTGCGTGAAGTTGGTTTTCTGGGACATATTGTGTCAACTTCTGGTATACGAGTTGATTCGAGTAAGATTTCTGCCATTCTGGAATGGAAACCTCCGAAGAATGTGTCTGAAGTCCGTAGTTTTCTAGGATTAGCTGGTTATTATCATCGGTTTGTAAAAGGATTTTCGATGATTTCTACTCCGTTGACTAGATTGCTTCAGAAAGATGTGAGATTTGAATGGTCTAAAAAATGTCAGAAAAGCTTTGATCAGTTGAAAACTTTGTTAATTGAATCTCCAATTTTAGTACATCCAGAATCGGGTAAAGAATTCGTGATCTATAGTGATGCTTAATTGAATGGTCTAGGATGTGTTTTGATGTAGGAAGGAAAAGTTATAGCTTATGGCTCGAGACAATTGAAACCAAATCAAAAGAATTATCCAACGCATGACCTTGAGTTAGTTGCGATTGTATTTGCCTTAAAGATTTGGCGTCATTACCTCTTCGGTGAAAAATGTCATGTTTATTCCGATCATAAAATCCTGAAGTATTTAATGACTCAGAAAGATCTGAATTTGTGACAATGTTGATTATTAGAGTTGTTAAAAGACTACGAGCTTATGATTGATTATCATCCGAGTAAGGCAAATGTTGTTGCTGATAGTGTTTACATTACGTGCAATGAATGCTCATTTAGACCTGTTAGATGATGTTTCTGTGATGGCTGAATTGAAAGCGAAACCATTGTTTTTACAATAGAATCGTGATGATCAGAAAGTTGATAACGAGTTGCTAGCGAAAAGAGCTCGGTGTAGTTTGAACTCTGAATCTGAATTTGGAATTGATAATAATGATTTCTTGAGATTTCGAGATCAAACTTGTCTTTCGAGAAGTCCAGAGTTACTGGAGTTAATTATGAATGAAGCTCATAATAACCGCTTATCTGTTCATCCGGGAAGTACAAAGATGTATCATTATTTGAAACAACATTATTGGTGGTCTAGAATGAAAAGAGATATCTCTGATTTTGTGTCGAAATGTATAGTCTGTCAGCAAGTTACAGTTGAACATCAGGTCACATCTGGTTTGTTACAACCAATTTTGATTCCTGAGTGGAATTGGGATAGAGTGACGATGGAACTTTGTTTCTGGGTTACCTTTGACCCTGAGAAAGAAAGATGCAATTTGGGTCATAGTTGATCGATTGACGAAATCCACCCATTTTATTTCGGTACAATCTGATTTATCACTTGATAAATTATATGAGCTGTATATTTCCGAGATTGTGAGATTGCACGGGGTGCCACTATCTATTGTGTCAGATAGAGATCCGAGATTTACATCATGATTCTGGAAGAAATTGCAATAAGCTTTAGGTACAAAATTGCATTTCAGTACAATTTTCAGTTGAGCATCAAGATGGCACCTTATGAAGCTTTGTACGAATGTAAATTTCGAATGCCTCTGTATTGGACTGAGCTCAGTGAAAATAAGATACACGGGTTCGATTTGATAAAAGATACAGAACAGAAAGTGAAAGTGATCCGTGATCATCTGAAAGCCGTATCGGATCATCGAAAGTCCTATGAAGACTTGAAAAGAAAAGATATTGAATTTGAAATCAGTGATAAAGTTTTCTTGAAAGTACTCCGATTCGGACGTAAAGGCAAGTTGAGTCCGAGGTTCATCGGGCCATATGAGATTATCGAGCGTGTTGGACCTGTTGCATATAGATTGTTATTGCCACAAGAGTTGGAAAAGATACATAATGTATTTCATGTGTCAATGCTTAGAAGATACCAATCCGATCCATCACATGTGATTTCTCCGTCTGAGATTGAAATCTGATCTGATATAACTTATGATGAAGAGCCGATCCGTATCTTAGCTCGCGAAGTAAAAGAGTTGAGAAATAAGAAAATTCCATTTGTAAAACTATTGTGGCATCGACACAAAGCAGAAAAGGCTATGTGAGAGCCTAAAGATTCTATGAGGCAATAATATCCGAACTTATTTAACGGTAAGATTTTCAGGGACGAAAATCCCTAAGAGGGAAGAATTGTAACAATCTGGTTTAGACCCTAGTCAAAATAGTGGTCTCGGGACCACAAATCCGAGTTAGAAAAATATTTTAATATTATTTTCTGTGTCTGCAGTATATGATTTAGCATGGGTGAAATTTTTGTGAATTAATTTTGTTGTTTGTGTGCTTAATTTGCGAAAAGGACTTAATCGCATAATTTGTAAAAGTAGCTTTCTATTTGATTGAGTGCTTAATTGATGTGTAAAAGTAGCTTTCTATTTGATTGAGTGCTTAATTGATGTGTCTTTAAAAGAGGAAGACCTTAAAATGAAAATTATCCTTTATATTAGCTAATGGATGGTAAGGCCATTAATTGTATATGATATATATTTATATTAAAAGGTTAATATTGTAAAAGAATTAATAATGTTATTATATTAAAAACAAAGCTAAAAGATGGTGAATATTTTTATGTGTTCTTCCACCGAAAAAAAACAAAGAAAAGAAAAAGAAATAAGAAGCTACGACATTTGGCCATCAAGTTCTTTGATTTAAGGTATGTTTGACTTCGGTTTTTGATAATTTCTACGTTTTCGTAATCGTTGCTTCGAGTACTTTGAAACCCATGCTTCAATTTTGTGAATTGATGAATATTTTGAAATGTGACATTGATGAACACATGAGTTTTGTGATGTTTGATGGTGAAATATGAAATATATGTGTTAGATTAACATGTTTTGTCTTTGAATTTTTGATGAATTTGAGTAATTTGGACTTAATTGAGAAAATAATATTTTGAGGGACTAAATTGTGAAATAAATGAAATGTATGGACTTGTATGGACTACATGAGAATTCGGCTAAGCATGGATGTATTGAGATTATGTGTATTTTGTGATTTTGTGAAATAGGGACTAAAATGTCAAAATGTGAAAATATAAGGACTAATTTGTAAATTTCTCAAATATGTGTTTTTTAATTAAATTGAATGAATTAGTGAATAAATGAGTTAAATTTGAATATGTATATATCAAGAATCGAAGAAAACAGATTTAGATCGCGGAAAGTCGAAAGTGATCAAATAGTCGAGTACGTACGTTAACCGAATCCGAGGTAAGTCGGTATACAAATAAATGCATTTGAATTGAGTTAATTATACATACATGAAATTTAGGTTGTGTTGATTATGCTCGAGATATTATGTACATAGAATTCGAGATAGTATCGACAGTGTATCTATGTCCGAGAAGTCTCGTATGAACCTAGGAATAGATAGGATTACATATGTCATGACATAGGTTTCCGATATGTGAGATCACGTAAGACCACATCTGGGATGCTGGCATTGATTCAAGATTTCGTGTAAGACCACATCTGGGATGTTGGCATTGATATGATACTTACGTGTACGACCATGTTTGGGACATTGGCATCGTAGCGATTCATGTAAGACCCTGTCTGGGACAGTGGCATCGTTATTTGGTTACATGTAAGACCACGCCTGGGACGTTGGCATTGTACGACTATTTCGAGCATTCTGAGTATCATATTTAGTTCCAAAAGGTTCAATGGGCAAGTCTGAGAAATGATTGTCTATGTGAAATGTATAAATGATTCAAGTACGTTGGAAAGGTAAGTGTTCAAATGAGATTACTAAAGTGAAAATGTGTATAGATTTGATGAGATAATATGTGATACAAGCTTGAATAAGCTATGAGTAAAGTGATACTTTGAGCTATGGAATGTGGATAAGTAATGACTAAACAAATGAGCAAAAGGATATGTGATAAATTTGCAATTGAGAAACATTAATGTTATTGTATCAATGTGGCTATGTACATTTTGTGTTATGTTTATCTGTATATGGATTACTAAGTTTTTGAAAGCTTACTTTGTATGTGTTTTCTCTATTTTATAGATCATCAAAGCTACTGAAGGCTCGGGAATCGTCGAGGATTGTCATCACACTACTCAATATTGTTTTGGTGCCTTTTGAAAATGTATATACTAAAGTATGGCATGTATAGGCTAGTTACCTTGAGTTATGTTTGAAATATGTGTTTAGCCATGTGATATGGCTAGTTAAGTGGTTGTGTAATGAATGAAGAGTCATGCTTATGATGTTTGGTTTTGGTATGATTCCATGGTTATGAAATAGTCAAGGTAATGGCAAGCTTATTGATGATAAGTGAGTATATATGTGTAACGCCCCAAAAATATAGGGCTTGTAATTTTGTTGTTTTGGCTTAAATTCCATGTGTGCTTGAATGGCTAAGTATTTGAGTGTATTTGAGGGTGTTTAGAAAGCCTGGGTTCGAGTTTGGACCTTGGAAAAATTTTAGTTTTTGCTCTAAAGAGGAATGGGCTGTTAACAGTAGGACTTATGTATAAATGTGTGTGTTTATGTGTCACAAAAAGAGCTTGTAACTTGGTGACTGTGGCGTCACTGAGATGGCAAAGGGAGTGGGGTTCGAATTCCATGACATGCAAATGGAGGGTTTTTATTTTATGATTTGGTGGTGCAAGAGGTAGAGTTTGGATCAAACTCTGTAGAGGAGTTGAAAACTTGGTCAACAAGTTGGAATGGGAGGTTATGAGCAATTCAAGGAGGATTTGGTGGAGAGTTTGAGGGATTTGGGGTGTGTAGGAGTCTTAGCCGAAT
This sequence comes from Gossypium bickii, assembly GCA_025503065.1. Classification (NCBI taxonomy): domain Eukaryota; kingdom Viridiplantae; phylum Streptophyta; class Magnoliopsida; order Malvales; family Malvaceae; genus Gossypium; species Gossypium bickii. Next base: position 47,532,671 of record CP106712.1, read on the forward strand.
TTGAGAAAGGATGAGTAAGGGAATTTTGGCTAAGGGTTGTCATTTGGGTGCATTTTTGGCTTTGTGAGAGTGTTGAGGAGCCGAATCTTCTCTTTGGCATTTTAAGTTTTCTTTTGTTGCATTTTGGGGTTCATTCCTTTTGTGGCATCTCGTGCAATCTTTTACCATTCGGGTCTTATCTTTTCATTCTTCTTTTCATCGTTATTTCTCTGTTGCTGCCAAATCACCTTTTCTCCTTTCGATTTCTCCTTGGCCGAACACAACCTCTTCTTTTTCCTCTGCTTATTCTTTTCTTTTCTTTGCAAGGTAGCCGAACATTTTCTCTCTTAAAACCTTGGTTCTTCTTGTGTCGGCTGAATCAATTAAAGTCTAAGTATCTTCTTCTCTTCATTCCTAACCGGTTCCAAACCTCTTCGATTGGTTGGTAAGTGGTGACTTTAGCCGAATCTAGGTTGGCTTTCTTCTTCTTACTCGATTTTATTCCTCTTGGGTCGAAAGGTTTTTCCCCTAGTTGCCGTGGAGATATGTATTGCTAACAATTTCTTTCTCGTCAAATGTTGCTAGGGACTCGTTTTCCTTAACCAAGGGGTAGGCCGATTACTCTTCCACTACAAGAGATCTTCCGTTTCGTGGTAAGTAAAGTTGGTTTGATTAAAGCATTTCAATATTATGGATTAACAAGGGTTTGTGACTAATTAATGGGGCGGTTGTTATCATAGGTGTCTTGGAAGCACATCAAACTACAACACGTAACAGCTGTGTAATCATACACCCAATATCGTACTGTTTAAACGCTGGATAAAGGTGTTCCCACACTCTTGTGCTACTGTGAATCGGAAAAAGCCGAAAAGCCGAACTGTCGACATCTAAGGGCCCTCGACCGTTCGAACGCTCGTAAGGATAAATCAAGCCACAATCGTTGGCATTAGACCGTAGAGGCAGTCACGGACTTTTTCGTGGGCTTGGGTCATAATGGGCCTCGTTGGGCCAAGACGGGCCACGTGGGCCTAATGGGCCTCACATGGGTAAAATTACCGAAATACCCTCGATGGGTAAAATTATCGAAATATTCTCGGTGGGTAAAATTACCGAAATACCTTCGATGGGTAAAATTATCGAAAAACCCTTGATGGGTAAAATTACCAAAATACCCTCGATACAAAAAAATTACTGAAATACCCTCAATGGGTAAAATTTCCAAAATACCCCTGAGAGGTGAAATTACTATTTTGCCCCTAACCGACAAAATGACGTTATACCCCTAGTGGTAGTTTAAATGATTGTGACATACTGCATACACGAATTATTTATGACACGACATTCTGCATTGGGGTTGGGATTCGAATTTGGAGAAAGTACTGTACTAGTCGCTCTGCCATGATTTTACTGTTCTAGTGGCTTCGCCACATATTCTGATTCTAGTTGCTTGACCCATGTTTACTATCATTAGCAGCTTTGCTACATTACTACTACCAGTTATGCTGCGATATTGGTGTGTTGGCTGGGTGGGTCGACATGGTCCCCACATGGTGTGTTGGTTGGCACAGGTGGTGTGTTGGCTGGATTGGGTTGGATTGCATTACTGTTCGGTTCTGTGATCATTTGGGCTTAGGCCCACATCACATCAGATAGGGCTAAAGCCCGCATCGAATCGATCATCGAATAGGGCTCAAGCCCAGACTATTATTGCATGATTGGGGATTACACACTGAGTTTTCATAACTCACCTTTTTCTTTAACTGTGTAGGTAATCCCCAGCCTTAGATGATTTAGAGCTTCGAGGGACTTGGAGGTGGCCACACGCTCGTTATGATTTAATCTTAGACTTAGCTATTTTATTTTTTTATATTGGGTTAATAATTATGTAATAAGGCCTTGGGGTTTTAACCTTTCTTTGGTGTTTTCTCTTTATTTCAACCTACTAGTCTAGGAAACACGGGTTTTTTAAAACAATAACCATTTTTTTTTTTGAAAATCACATTTTCAAATATTAAAGTTTACAACTAAAAAAGGCTTCCACAGTTTTATTTCAGATTGATAAGCTTATAACAATTGATACGACCTATATTTGGACAATAAGGTTTTACAACACTAACATTTTCAAAATAATTGTTAAATGAGATTTAAATTTTAGTAACAAACTTTTATCGACAAGCTCGATTTTCAAATGACGCTTCAATGTGGCACGTCAAATCCGGTCGTAACGTCTATGCCGGGTTTAGGGTGTTACATTTAGTGGTATCAGAGTTGGTTTGCAAAGCTCGGCTGTGGAATGGGATTTTGAAAATTTTCTAAAAATGGTTCTGAAAGTGTGGCACACCGAGTCTCCAGTTCCAAATCTGTAAGTTCCTTGACACTGTTTATAGTTATAGACTGAAATGTTATACTAAGAAACTACTGTAGAAAGTAGTACAGTATTGAAACTCTTTAGTTAGAGTAAATTGTAACTCTAGAAGACTGAAAACTGTAGTGAGGTCTTGATCTGCGAGAACAATCTTAATTACTGCCACATGTAGACTAAAATGTTATACTAAGAAACACGCTATATCGATATGAGCACAATAGGTCGCGGAAGGGGTACATGTGGCCGCGGTGGAGGCCGATGAGGTGCTAGGGCTAGGTCTTCAGCATCGGGCCATATGCCGACTAAGGAGGCACTAGCCTCACTAGTAACTGAAACGGGGTCTCATGACCAAGCCGCTGGGGATGATGCTCTATCTCAAGCAATGTTACGGGTTCTTGAAAGGGTTGCTGGAGCAAGTACTAGGTCAGTGGGCCGAGGGTCAATTTCTGAGCAACTCCGGTCTAATAGAGCAGAAATATTCAGGGGTGTTTCTGGTGTAGCCCCGAATGTGGCAGAATATTGGTTAGAGGCTATCGAGCGGATAATAGATAACCTCGACTGTACCGTAGAACGGAAATTAAAAGGAGCAGTGTCCCACTGCGGACGAGGCATACCAATGGTGTCTCACCGTGAGAGAGGGTACACAAGCTGACTGTTTGACGTGGGATTTCTTCAAAACAGCCTTCTAAGGAAAATATGTTGGGGCGAGTTTTGTGGATGCCTGGAGGAAGGAATTTTTGAGTCTGGTCCAAGGGAATAGGTCTGTAGCGGAGCATGAGGCAGAGTTCCTGCGGTTGAGTCGTATGTTCGGGGCATAGTTGTGACTGAGTATGAACATTGTATGCATTTCGAGGATAGCCTCTGAGATGAGTTGCGTGTGCTGATAGCTCCGTAGAGGGAACGAGACTTTGCTTTCCTTGTGGAGAAGGAAAAAATTGCCGAAGATGTAAAGCGCTCAGAGCGCCGGAACCGTGAGAAAGATAGGGGCCAAAATAAGTGGGATTATGGGCCCTCATGTTCTTTTGGTGGGCCTAAGAAGAAGCTTAGGTTCGATGGGCCAGTCTGAGCTAGGGCTCCTGTTGCTGCTACTAGACCGTAGCCTTACGCAGATTGCGGGAGAGTTCTCGAGGGTGAGTGCTGGAAACGAACTGGGGCATGTTTTAGATGTGAGTCTATGGATCATCAGGTCAAGAACTGTCCACAGAGGCCTATTCAGATGCAAGCCGTAGGTCAGGGCTATGTTCAGCCTGGGAGAGGTGGTCAGCAGCCACCGAGAGGCTGTGGTCAGACTAGAGGAGGAAATGGTTTAGGAAGAGGTCATGGAGCATTGGGCAGAGGTACTGGTAATACTGAAGAGAGACATCCAACTTTGGTCTCTGCTGCTTGGGGCCAAAAGGATGGCGACACTCCTGACGTCATAACTAGTACGTTTCTTATCTATAATGTACCATATACCGCTTTAATTGATATTGGGTCTATACAGTCACATGTTGCATGTACTGTGTCCGGGATGCTAGGTTCTCAGTTTGAAATTACCGATATTGAGATGACTGTGTTAAGTCCACTGGGACAGTCGGTTAGGGTGAATAAGTTGTTCTGAGACGTACCCCTAGAGGTCCAAGTGGTTGTCTTTCCAGTGGATTTGATGGAACTGCCGTTTGGCGAATTCAATCTTATTTGAGGCATGGATTGGCTAGTGAAACACCGTGTAAATTTTGATTGCACTGCTAAGTGTATGGTATTGAAGTCTTCTAAGGAGGAGGAGGTGGCTGTTAGGGGAGCGAAGAGACTATTTATCCAATGTAATCTCAGCATTATAAGCGGAGAAGCTAGTTCACAAGGGTTGTGAAACGCTTCTAGCGTATGTCAGCATTCCTAATTCAAAAGGTCCGTCTGTGAGAGATGTCAAAACTGTTAAGGAGTTTCCAGATGTGTTTCCAGATGAGCTTCCTGGGCTGCCTCTAAATCGTGAGGTCTAATTTGGCATTGAGCTTCTACCAGGAATAGCTTCGGTGTCCATCGCCCCTAACAGGATGGCACCGAAAGAGCTGGTGAAATTAAAGGCTCAAATTAAAGAGCTACTAGACCGAGGATTCCTTAGGCCGAGTGTGTCTCCATGGGGAGCCCCAGTGTTATTCGTGAATAAGAAGGATGGGTCCACGCGCATGTGCATCGATTACCATCAACTGAACAAACTGACGATTAAGAACAAGTACCCTTTACCAAGGATAGAAGATCTGTTCAACCAGCTGCGAGGAGCTTCAGTTTTCTCCAAGATAGATCTTCGATTTGGGTACCATCAGCCAAGGGTTAAGGAGGCGGATGTGTATAAGACTGCGTTCAGGACTTGTTATAGGCACTACGAGTTTCTGGTCATGCCGTTTGGGTTGACGAATGCACCAGCTGCTTTCATGGATATGATGAACAGAGTATTCCAACCCTATTTGGACCGGTTCATGGTGGTGTTTATAGATGACATCCTAGTGTATTCAAGAACCGAGGAGGATCATGAATCACATCTTCAGATTGTACTGCAAATACTGAGGGGAAAAGCAGCTTTATGCAAAGTTCAGCAAGAGTGAATTATGGTTGCGGGAAGTGACATTTTTGGGTCATGTGGTGTCTGTCGAGGGGATTAGGGTTGATCCTAGGAAAATTGAAGCTGTATTGGATTGAAAACCACCGAAGACGGTATCTGAGATTCGAAGTTTTCTGGGTCTAGCTGGGTATTATAGACGTTTTGTTGAGGGGTTTTCACTGATTGTTGCCCCTCTGACTAAGTTGATGCATAAAGGGGTACCCTTCAACTGGACTGATAACCAGCATGAGAGTTTTGAGAAACTGAAGAAGGTTCTGATTGAAGCCCCAGTGTTAATGCAGCCAAAGTCTGGGAAGGAATTTATTGTCTACTATGATGGGTCGCACACTGGATTGGGATGTGTGTTGATGTAAGAGGGTAAGGTGGTTGCTTACACATCTCGCCAGCATAAGCCTCACTAGGCGAATTACCCCACTCACGACTTGGAGTTAGCTGTGGGGGTATTTGCACTGAAGATTTGGAGACATTATTTACACGGTGAGAAGTCTATTATTTACATCGACCATAAAATCCTCAAGTACCTCCTTACTTAGAAGGAGTTGAATGCTAGGCAACGAAGATGGATAGAGTTGCTTAAGGATTATGATTGCTCGATTGAGTACTACCCGGGTAAGACAACGTGGTAGCGGATGCACTGAGCTGTAAGGTTGTATCTGACCTGAGAGCAATGTTTGCTCGTCTCAGCCTATTTGAGGATGGTAGTCTTTGGCTGAACTCCAAGTGAGACCGACCAGGATTGATCAAATTAAGGAGAAGCAGTCGCTGGATGAATCGTTGGTTCCTCGTTTCTGACTGGTTGAGAAGGGGGGACTGCGGATTTTAGGCTGAATAGTGAGGAAGTGCTGTGCTTTCGTGGGAGAGTCTGTGTACGGAGGGATTCTGAGTTAAGGCAGTCTATACTGCGAGAGATGCATAGTAGTCCATATGCTATGCATCCTGGTGGAAACAAGTTATATCGAGATCTGCTTGAACTGTACTGGTGGCCAGGGCTCAAGCGTGAGGATATATATTTCGTGAGTAAGTGTCTGACATGCCAGCAAGTTAAGGCTGAGCATCAACTGCCTTCTGGATTACTGCAACCCGTTAAAATTCCACTCTGGAAGTGGGAAAGGGTAACCATGGACTTTGTTAGTGGACTACCCTTGACGCCTGTAACAGCCCAATTTTGACCCTAATCGGAACAGTGGTTTCGGGACCACAAATTCGAGTCAGAAAAATATTTTACTATTATTTTATGTGTTAATTATGTGTGAATTTACATGTGTGAAAGTGTCGTGAATTAATTTTATTGTTTGTGTGCTTAATTTGATAAAAGGGCTTAATCGCTTAAAATGAAAATTTGATAGTTAAATAAGAAAGTGCCTAATTGTTATTGTCTTTATAATTGGGAGGTTTTATGATGCAATTAGCCCACTATATAAGTTAGTGGACGCCATATTGGTTAAAATATATATTTTTTATATATTAATCATAAAGGTTAAAATAATAAAAACATAATATAATGTAAATATAATAAAAAAACATTAAAAAAGAAAACCAATATCATCTTTTTACCTTATGACCGAAACAAGAGAAAGGAAAAAATAAAGAAACTCAAGCTTAGGGTTCGGCTTCTATTCATCTTGATTAAGGTTAGTTTTTGTTTTGATTTTTTATCATTTTTATGTTTTTGAGATCGTTGCTAAGTTATCATCAAAGCCCATGTCTTAATTTTTCAATTTGATGATGATTTTGTGTTTTGCCATTGATGATAGTTTGTGATTTTTGTGGTTTGGTGATGAAATATTAAAGATATGTGAAAGATTAACATGTTTTTTCTTTGGATTTTTGATGAATTTGAGTAATTTGGACTAAATTGTGAAAATAATATTTTGAGGGACTAAAATGTGAAAAAAATGAAATATATGGACTTGTATGGAGCTTGTGAATATTTGGCCTAAGCATAGTATATGCAAATTTTGTTTATTTTGTGTTTTATGCAATAGGGACTAAATTGTAAAAATTGTAAAATGTTAAGGGTAAAATGGTAATTTTCCCATTTATGTGGTGGGTTATTCTCGTCCATCCTTTCAGTAGGATTGGATATGTCTTCTTCCTCTCTTTCTGTGTAATTTAGGGCTCGCCTGGTTTCCCGATGATTCCTTCGAGCGATAGCTTCAATATCTCTTTCGTATACTATAAGTCCTCTCAGGTTCCTTTTAGTCATAAACTAGAGGTACCAGGAAAGAAAAGAAAGAAAGAAAAAAAATTAGCAAAATTTAAAAATTAAACTAAAAATAAATTAATAAAATAATGGCTAAAGTAATAAAAATAGAGTTTTCTTAATATTTTAGTTCCCCGGCAACAGCGCCAAAAACTTGATCGGTGTAAATCAAAGCTTTAAAATTTATAAAAGAATGATCAAACCTGGAAACTAACTCTGACAACGATTAAAGGCAAGTGTACCTATCGAACAGTAGTATAGCTTAGGCAAGACCGTATATCGATCCCAAAGGAACTAAAAGTACTAATACTAATTTTCTTTTTATTATTTAGGCTTAAAAATAGAGTGAAGTTGCTTTAAACTATATTGAAGAAGACTAAACTAAGGACACAAAGACAAAAAGGACGAATACAAAAATAACTTTAAGAAAGACTCAGTTGATTACGACGCTACCCTCAGAAAGAATCCACCTAGACTTCACTTATTATTTAACCCTAAATTATATGATTTCTTTTACTTAGCTTGATCCGTAAGACTCCTTAACCTATATTAAACCCTCTCTCGAGGCGAATAACGTCTAGCCCTAGGTTAATTAGTGGAACTCTCATTCGCTTATAATAACCCCCCAGGATAGCAGTAAACCGATCAATGGACTCCCATATTAGATTTCACCCTAATCCAGCAAAATCTCGTAACCCTATCTCTAGGCGTTCGATCAACTCCGCTTAATTATGTTAGATCTACTCTTAGGCAGAGTCTATTTCTCCTCTACCTAAGCACATTAGATTTGGATTAAGCAGCATAATTAAGAACAAACTAAGTAATTATCATATAACTTAAAAATCGAATAAAAAGATTCATCTAGGTTTCATCCCCTTCAGGTACTTGGCCCATAAATTTCCTAATTTAAATAGAATTCCTACTAGGATGTTTGAATAGGCTTTGGAATGTGTTTCTTTGCCTCCAAGTATCCTTTCCCGACTGAAATTGCTCATTCTGACGACAAAGGCACGGCCATGTAGCACGCTAGTGTGGATCGACTCCAGGCCGTGTTCGAATTTCTAACTTCAGGCAAAACCATGTGAATCGGGAGAGAGGTCGTGTTCTAGATGTTTGTCGTGGCACGGCACTGTGGCTTGAAGTCCAGGCCATGTCGATTTTGTGAATTGGCCCATTTACTCCGTTTTGGGACCGTTTTATATTCTTTTCATCCCCGGGTGCTTTCCTGGGTATAAGACATGCAAAGAAAGGATTAGGAGCACTTTTTACATAAATCAAGGGATAAATCATCCAAAAGCATATTAAATGTGGGCTTAAAATATGTTACTTTTACGGTTTATCAAATACCCCCACACTTAAGCTTTTGCTTGTCCTCAAGCAAAATTCTCAACTTACAATTAAAACGAACTTTCAATGATTCAAAATTCCTATCAACAATGCCTTATCCTAATTCATAGATAATTTCTGCATGGATGATTTAACTCAAAGAGTCCTGAAGATTCAAACAAGATAAGTTATATTTTTTGTAGCACAAAAACATAGGTGTTCCTCTTTATCTAAATAATTTCCTTTAATTCGAAACCTACAAGGATTGACATCCTCACAAAAGATTCACTCAAATCACTCAAAAAGTGTTTAAGGGTCAAAACTAAGCACTCATAAGTCAAACCTGAAAAGTTAATCCCATAGGCTTGCCTAAAAATCAAATCTCCACCACTGTAAAATGAAATGATAAATAGATCAAAAGGTGTTTGTTAGGGTTGTAACGGGGCTAGGGTTAAAGGTATGGATAAAGGCTGAAATTAGAAGGTTAGAATCGAGATTCAATTGATAAGTTACCTACCTTAAAAATTTCTAAGATAACAATTACATAAACTGAAACTAATAATCCTACAAATACGAGCTTTTCTTTTGAAAATAGTCTTTGATTGTGTAAGCTCACTTTTCATAAAACTAATTATTGAATATACTTTTGATTGTTTTTTTTTTTTTTTAAGAACAAACTAAGGAAGAATATAAGATAATTTCAAATATCAGAATAATATACTTATGTAACTGAGCAAATCAAATCTCGATTAAGAGGTAGTCAAAGGAAAGGGTGATAACAGATACAAAGGGGTTTTTTGGTTAATATTAGTAAGTGAGTCAATAAAAAGGGTTTGTTAGGATCAACGGGGTTCACTAGGGGTCAATTGTAAGGGTAGGCTATTTAATGGAATTAATGGGTTAAAACCTAGGTGCCTTTATCATCTCGGTATATCAAATCATACTGTGGCCTTAACATGTATAATCAAGGCAAGTTCTAGAATAACAGTCCATAGTTGACACACTCATAATCAAGAATTGAGCATGAAAAAGAATGTATGCTCTATAAGGCTCAAAATCTCACAAAAATTATGGGTGTTTTTGACAACAACCTTGTAAATTTCAAATTTCAAGATAACATTCAAATTCCAGTTGACAACCTAAAATTTTGATGATACCTTGGAAAGAATCCACCGAGACTTCACTTATTATTTAACCCTAAATTATATGATTTCTTTTACTTAGCTTGATCCGTAAGACTCCCTAACCTATATTAAACCCTCTCTCGAGGCGAATAACATCTAACCCTAGGTTAATTAGTGGAACTCTCGTTCGCTTATAATAACCCCCTAGGATAGCAATAAATCGATCAATGGACTCCCATATTAGGTTTTACCCTAATCCGGCAAAATCTCGTAACCCTATCTCTAGGCGTTCGATCAACTCCGCTTAATTATGTTAGATCTACTCTTAGGTAGAGTCTATTTCTCCTCTACTTAAGCACATTAGATTTGGATTAAGCAACATAATTAAGAACAAACTAAGTAATTATCATATAACTTAAAAATCGAATAAAAAGATTCATCTAGGTTTCATCCCCTTCAGGTATCTAAAGGGTTTAGTTCATAATGAATAAAAAGAACATCGCAAGAGAAAAGATAAAACAAATCATAAGAAAATCCTAAAACCCCCTGAAGGAATTGAAGGAGAATTCCGCCGTCCTGAGTATAATTTCGGCTTATTAGGATGGATCAACTGGCTATCTTCGCATTATTTCCTAACTCTGACCTTCTCGGCTTGGCTCCTTGGCCTAGCTTTGACGCCGGTTTTTGGCTTCTAGCGAACTCCCTTTTCAAGTTGCCCCTTGGGTGTTTACATAGACTTCGGGATGCTTTACTTGGCCCCAAATTTTCCTAATTTAAGTAGAATTCCTGCTAGGGTGTTTGAATAGGCCTTGGAATGTGTTTCTTTGCCTCCAAGTATCCTTTCCCGATTGAAATTGCTCATTCTGACGACAGAGGCACGGCCATGTAGCACACTCGTGTGGATCGACTCCAGGCCGTGTTCGGATTTCTAACTTGAGAAACGAACGTGTGAATCGGGAGAGAGGCCGTGTTCTGGATGTTTGGCGTGGCACGGCCGTGTGGCTTGAAGCCCAGGCCGTCTCAATTTTATAAATTGGCCCATTTACTCCGTTTTGGGCCCGTTTTATGTTCTTTTCATCCCCGGGTGCTTTCATGGGTATAAGACATGAAAAGAAAGGATTAGGACCAGCTTTTTACATAAATCAAGGTATAAATCATCCAAAAGCATATTAAATATGGGCTTAAAATATGTTACTTTTACGGTTTATCAGTATGTGAAGGTAAGTGTATTCGGCTTGATGAATAAATGTTATGAAAATTGTGGAATTGGTTCTTAAATATGTGTATATATGACAATGTATATTCGGCCACATAAGTAATATATGTATATGATGTTATATTATGAATATTGAGTTTGTGCATATGGGTGTATGTATATTTGGTTATATAATGACATTTTGGTTTTGAAAGTTGAATGATAATTTGTTATTTTAAATATATGAGCATTCGGTTAAAGTTGCATTTGTGTATGAAAATGTATTATTTATGTAATTTGTAAGTTTGAGACTAATTGTGGTAATGATAATATAACTTGGTTTAGTTTAAATGAGTTGATTAGATCATTAAATTGTTTATTTGCTTATGACTTACTAAGCTTAAATAGCTTACTCTGTGTGTGTTCCTGTATACCTTTGTTTTATAGATTTTTGAGTCAAGTTATGAGCTCGGGGATTGTCAGCAAAGCCTATCACACTATCAACTGTTTCTTTTTGTATTTTACTAAGTTGAATTTGAGCTTATGGAATGTATAGTATAGATGAAATATTTGATTTTGGATATGTAATATAAAGCCATGCGAAGATGGCTTGATTATATGTTTAAGTTGGTTTTATATATTCTTAATTTTATGTTTGATGAGTTTGGTTTTAGCAATTCGGCCATGGCATATTTAAATGTGGAAATTAGATTAGATTAATGATAAAGGATATGTGTGCTTTAGTAATCGATCATGATATTTTAGTTGAGTTCTTATATGTCTTTACATGTATATATATATGCGCTTATATTATGGTTGATATGTATATGTGCATGGCTATATAGATTTGTAGTTATTTATAAGTTTATAAAATATATATAAACAAATTGTGTTAACTGAATAGATAAAGAAATGAAATTGGTTTTATTTATATCCGAATGCTTGTTCTTAATTTGTGTTAACTTGTAAAACATATGAATTTCATGTAAGCTAATATTTTAATGCCGCATAAATGAATAAAAAGGTAGTAATGAAATTTTTGTCTCAATTGATGTATAATTTGTACATGCTCATGTCTTTTATAAAATAGATTTAATATACAATTATTGGAGTTGATGATTTGTTATATGTTCTGTATGTGTATAACTTGTTTTATATATATTATGTACGGCCGTATTGAAATGATGTTAAGGCCATATATGTGATTGGATATTAAGTTGTATACATATTGGTTTGATTGGTTTCATTATGTACATATACATAAGTAATAAGATGAAATGTTTGATACTTAGCTAATGTAAATATGTACTGATATATGTGCTGAACATGAAAAGTGAGGACATATGCTTGAATATGATTTACTCATGATAATGTCATTAATGTGATGGATATAGGGAATCAAATATTGAAAGTATTAAATATGTGAGCATACCTTTGATGTATACAAGTTTGGTTCGAATTTGGTAATTATGAAATATGTTCAATTGAGTTTTGATATATGTTCGAATTGATTTGGTTGAAACTTTGAAATGTGCTTATTTATTATACATGATTAGTAAGGTGTGAATGACTTAAATCGTAATTATGATTCATGTATTCGAATTTAAAATTAGTGAATTTTCGATATTCACGTTTGATAATGTTATAATTGTATCGTTATTCTTTGGTGTATGAAAAGTGATATATGATTGTGGTAAACTGTGTTTTGAATGGTAATGCCTTGTATCCAAAACCTAGCGATGGATACGGGTTAGCGTGTAACATTTGATTGGTATCAGAGCTATGGTTCAGTCGATTCTAGGACTAACGTAGCGCGTGTGAGTCTAGCTATACATGCCATAATTTTATACTACGATACTGTGATGACTTCTGACATCTGAAAATGTGTTTTAGTATAGTAATGCATCCTGATCGAGCCGTAGCTAATGATGTCGAGAGCATAGCGCCTACTACCGTGCAAGGGATATTACCAGTTGAATTTCGACCGACTTTGAGTAACCAGGAGGGAGAGGCTAGACAAGCTTTTTACCAAATGATGAACAACTGGTTTACTCTATATTCGGACTAATCCGACTGCACAACAACCTCCACCCCTGACTAATCCAACTTTGATACCTGTTATACCTCAAGTGAGTGATCCGTTGAGATTGCTTAAGCCTCCTATGGATAAAATCAGAAAACATAGAGCCGAAGAGTTCAGAGCTACTAATGATGATGATGCTGAGCGAGCTGAATTCTGGCTCAATAATACTATTCGAGTGTTTGATGAGTTATCTTACACCCCTGATGAGTACTTAAAATGTACCATATCCTTACTACGAGACACTGTATATCACTGGTGGAATACACTAGTATCAGTGGTTTCGAGAGAGCGAGTGACCTGGGAATTCTTTCAGACTGAGTTCCGTAAGAAATAAATCAGCCAGAGATTTATCGATCAGAAACGCAAAGAATTTCTTGAGTTGAAACAGGGTCGGATGACTGTGACAGAGTATGAGCAGACATTTGTGAGACTCAGTCAGTATGCCCGAGAGTGTGTTTCGACCAAAGCTATATTGTGTAAAAGATTTGAAGATGGGTTGAATGAAGACATTAAACTGTTAGTTGGTATACTTGAGATAAAAGAGTTCGTGGTACTTGTTGAGCGAGCTTGCAAAGTCGGAGAGCTTGAGAAAGAGAAAAGAAAAGCTGACTCTGAAGCTAGAGATTCATGTAAGAGATCATTCAGTAAGTCATTTCAATCAACATCAAAGAAGTTTCGAGATAATGTTAGCCGTTCAAAGACTACTGCGAGTTATTCTAGACGTGATCAGGATAGACCACCTGTGAGCTCAAGAGCTACCTCAGTAGCTAGTATGGGTAATGCCAGATCAAATCAACCCGAGTGTGAATATTGTGGTAAATGACATGCCGGTAGTTGCAGATTGCTTGATCGAGCCTGTTTTAAATGCGGATTGAAGGATCATTTCATTCATGAGTGCCTAGAGTTAGCGAAACAAAATCTGGTACAGAATATGAGATTGGGTAACACTGCAGCTCGAGGTAGACCACCCAGAAATACGGGTAATGTGAGTGGCGGTCAGAGAGGGACCAAAGATAAAACTATTAGATTCAAGACTCGTGCACCTGCCAGAGCGTATGCTATTCGCGCATGCGATGAGGCCTCATCCCCAAATATTATTACTGGTATTTTCACTCTCTATGATACTAGTGTTGTTGCATTGATTAATCCTGGTTTGACTCATTCTTATGTGTGTGAGACTTTAGTATCCAGTAAGACTTTGCCTTTAGAGTCTACTGAGTTTGTGATTAAAGTATCAAACCCCTTAGGCCAGTGTGTTTTGGTTGATAAAGTGTGCAAGAATTGTCCGTTGATGATTCGAGATTCATGTTTTCTGGCTGATTTGATGTTGTTGCCATTCGGCTAGTTTGATATAATTCTGGGTATGGATTGGCTAACTCTGCATGATGCCATTGTGAACTGCAAACGGAAGACTATTGGTTTACAGTGCCAGAATGATGAGATTATTCGGATTGAGTCTAATGATCTAAATGGTTTACCAGTAGTGATATCTTCAATGTTAGCTCAGAAATATGTGAGAAAAGGTTGTGAAGCTTACTTTGCTTATGTACTCGACTCTAAAGTGACCGAAAAGAAGATTGAATTAGTACATGTTGTGTGTGAGTATCCACCTATTCTAGAAGTTAAATTTGGTATTGAATTAGTGTTGGGGACGACTCTGATATTGATAGCTCCGTACAGAATGGCACCCATAGAATTAAAAGAATTGAAAGCTCAGTTGCAAGAGTTGACAGATAGCGATTTTGCACGACCGAGTTTCACTCCCTGGGGCGTACCAATTTTGTTTGTGAAAAAGAAAGACAGAACTATGAGAATGTGTATCGACTACAGACAACTCAATAAAGTGAATATAAAGAATAAGTATCTGTTGCCATGGATTGATGATTTGTTTAATAAGTTGAAAGGGGCTACTGTGTTTTCTAAGATAGATTTGAGATCAGGCTACTATCAATTGCGAGTTAAAGACTCTAATGTGCCAAAGACAGCTTTCCGAATGAGATACGGACACTATGAGTTTCTGGATATGCCTTTCGTACTTACTAATGCACCTACTATTTTCATGGATTTGATGAATCGAATCTTCAGACAGTATCTGGGACGTTTTGTGGTAGTATTTATATATGACATTTTGATCTATTCCCGTGATGAAACCGAGCATGCCGAACATCTGAAACTTGTGTTACAGACTTTGCGAGATAAACTGTATGCAAAGTTTAGTAAATGTGAGTTCTATTTACGTGAAGTTAGTTTTCTAGGCCATGTTGTATCAACATCGGGTATTCGGCTTGATCCGAGTAAAATTTCAGCTATACTTGATTGGAAACCTCCGAGAAATGTCTCTGAAGTTTGGAGTTTTTTGGGACTTGCTGGTTACTATAGACGATTTTTGAAAGGTTTCTCTATGATCGCAACACTGATGACAAAGTTGTTATAGAAAGATGTTAAGTTCGAGTGGTCAAAAAAGTGTCAGAAAAGTTTCGATTAGTTGAAAGCTCTTTTGACCGAAGCTCCAGTGTTAATTCAGCCAGAATCGGGTAAAAAATTTTCATTTGTAGTGATGCATCTTTGAGTGGTTTGGGTTGTGTTTTGATGTAGGAAGGCAAAGTCATAGCTTATGCCTCGAGACAGTTAAAGCCGTACGAAAAGAACTATACAACACATGATCTGGAATTGGTAGCTATTGTGTTTGCATTAAAGATTTGGCGTCACTATCTGTTTGGTGAAAAATGTCATGTTCTTTCTGATCAGAAAAGCCTGAAGTATTTAATGACTCAGAAAGATCTGAATTTGAGACAACGTTGATGGTTAGAGTCGTCAAAAGACTACGAGCTTGTGATTGACTATCATTCGGGAAAAGGTTATGTTGTTGCTGATGCTTTAAGTCGAAAATCATTATTTGCTTTGCGTGCAATGGATATATCTGATGATGGTTCTATAATAGCCGAATTAAAAACGAGACCATTGTTTGTTCAACAAATCTGTGATGCTTAGAAAGTCGATAATGATTTGTTAGAAAAGCGAGCTCAATGTGAATCGAATGTTGAATCTGAGTTTTGAGTTTATATAAATGATTTTTTGAGGTTCAGAAACCAAATATGTGTTATGAAAAATTTAGAGTTGATTCAGATGATTTTGAATGAAGCTCACAGCAGTCGGTTATCTATTCACCCTAGGAGTACGAAAATGTATAATGATCTAAAACAGCTTTACTGGTGGCTTTGTGAGAGTGTTAAGGAGCCGAATCTTCTCTTTGGCATTTCAAGTTTTTTTTTATTGCATTTCGGGATTCATTCCTTTTGTGGCATCTCATGCAATCTTTTACCATTCGGGACTTATCTTTTCTTTCTTCTTTTCATCGTTATTTCTCTGTTGTTGCCTACTTGTTGTCCAATCACCTTTTCTCCTTTCGGTTTCTCCTTTGGTCGAACACAACCTCTTCTTTTTCCGCTACTTATTCTTTTCTTTTCTTTGCAAGATAGCCGAACATTTTCTCTCTTAAAACCTTGGTTCTTCTTGTGTCGGTCGAATCTATTAAGGTCTAAGTATCTTCTTCTCTTCATTCCTAACCAGTTCCGAACCTCTTCGATTGGTTGGTAAGTGGTGACTTTAGCCAAATCTAGGTTGGCTTTCTTCTTCTTACTCGATTTTATTCCTCTTGGGTTGAAAGGCTTTTTCCCCTAGTTGCCGTGGAGATATGTATTGCTAACATTTTCTTGTCGTCAAATGTTGCCAGGGACTTGTTTTCCTTAACCAAGGGGTAGGCCGATTACTCTTCCACTGCAAGAGATCTTTCGTTTCGTGGTAAGTAAAGTTGGTTTGATTAAAGCGTTTCAAAATTATGGATTAACAAGGGTTTGTGACTAATTAATGGGGCGGTTGTTATCATAGGTGTCTTTGAAGGGCTTCAAACTACAACTCGTAACAGGTGTGTAATCGTACACCCAATACCGTATTGTTTAAACGCTGCATAAAGTTGTTATCACACTCTTGTGCTACTGTGAATCGGCAAAAGCCGACAATACGAACTTTAGGCATCTGAGGGCCCTCGAGCGTGCGAACGCTCGTAAGGATAAATTGAGTCACAATCATTGGCATTAGACTGAAGAGGTTGTCACAGATGTTTTCGTGGGCTTGGGTCGTAATGGGCCTCGTTGGGCCGAGACGGGCCACGTGGGCCTAATAGGCCCCACATAGGTAAAATTACTGAAATACCTTCGATAGGTAAAATTATTGAAATACCCTTGATGCGTAAAATTAACGAAATGCACTCGATGCATAAAATTATTGAAATACCCTTGATGGTAAAATTACCAAAATACCCCTGAGAGGTGAAATTATCGTTTTGCCCCTAACCGACAAAATGACCGTTATACCCCTAGTGGTAGCTTAAGTGATGTGTTTGTGATATTTATATGACTGATTATGATTGTAACATACTGCATACACGAATTATTTATGATACGACATTCTGCATTGGGGTTAGGATTCGGATTTGAAGGAATTACTGTACTAGTAGCTCTGCCACATTTTTACTGCTCTAGTGGCTTTGCCACATATTCTGATTTTAGTGGCTTGACCCACGTTCACTGTCATTAGCAGCTTTGCTGCGTTACTACTAGCAGCCATGCTGTGATATTGGTGTGTTTGCTGGGTGGGTCGACTTGGTCCCCACATGGTGTGTTGGTTGGTACGGGTGGTATGCTGGCTGGATTGGGTTGGGTTGCATTACAGTGTTGTTCTGTGATCATTTGGGCTTAGGCCCACATCACATCTTGATAGGGCTAAAGCCTGATCGAATCGACATCGAATAGGGCTCAGGCCAAAACTATTATTGTATGATTGGGGATTACACACTGAGTTTTCGTAACTCACCCTTTTCTTTAACTGTGTAGGTAAATCCGCAGCCTTAGATGATTTGGAGCTGCGAGGGACTCGGAGGTGGCCAAACACGCTCATTATGATTTGATCTTAGACTTAGTTATTTTATTTTTTTTATATTGGGTTAATAATTATGTATTAAGGCCATTTGGGGTTTTAACCTTTCTTTGGTGTTTTCTCTTTATTGCAACGCTAGTCTAGGAAACACAGGTTTTTAAAACAATAGTCTTTTTTTAAAAAAAATTCATTTTCAAATCTTAAAGTTTACAACTAGAAAAGGCTTCCACAGTTTTATTTCATATTGATAAGCTTATAATAATAGATACGACCTATATTTGGACAGCAAGGTTTTACAACACTAACTTTTTCAAAACAATTGTTATATGGGATTTAAAATTTAGTAACTAACTTTTATCGACAAGCTTGGTTTTCAAACGACGCTTCGATGTGGCACGTCAAATCCGGTCGTAACGTCTAGGCCGGGTTTGGGGTGTTACAATCTGTTTGATGAACAATGGTTATGATGAAGTGGTAAGTTCTGGATGAATCATGTTTAGTTTATTTGTGAATTAGTTGAGCTATTTGGCATATAAGTTGGTATGCTTAGAAATGAGATAGAATGGGATAATATGATGACCATTTGGGGTGTTTTTGGTTGCCAATTGTGTTTAGAAATATGCTTGTATATGCTTGTAGGGATGACCCAAGTGTGGGTGGCATTTTGGCCTTAACAATGGCTTATAATTGCCCACACGGTTGAGCACACGGGCATGTGGCTCGACCGTGTCCCTCGTGGTTGTAAATCAAAATAAGTCAGACTCGACCACGGGCTGGACACACGGGCATGAGACTAGCCGTGTGGTGTAAGTCAGTAGCGACCTTGGGTTGGACACACGGGCATGTGACTGGCCGTGTGGTGCAAGTCAGTAGCGACCACGGATGAGGCACATGGGCGTCTCTGCGGCCGTGTGGACAAGTTAGTATGTATGCCCTGTTTTGACATAACTTAGACACACGGGAGTGTCTGAGGCCATGTGAGGCACACCGCCTGCCCACACGAGCGTGTGACCTCTGTAACTTTGACAAAGTTTTAAATTTCTGAGAATTTTTGTATGTGTTCGGTTTAGTCCCGGCCTTATTCTAAAGCATGTTTAAGTCTCGAAAACTTATTTAAGGGACATTTCGATGTGATTTGTTGAATTATGTTTTGAAATGTCCTTAAAAGTTTCCAATTGTCCGGCAATGCCTCTTAACCCCAGACCGGCGATGGGTACGGGTTAGGGGTGTTACATAGAATGTTGGCATATGCTATTTGATGGTTATTGTTGTATAAGGCCATTTAATGTGGCCAATATTTGTTATGTTATAAGTCTATGATGATGCATTTCAAGGATGTGCATGCTTGCATGTGAATGGTTAAGTGTGTGTGTGATTATGCATGATGAATGTGGTTTGTAAATGGTATGTGGGTGTCTTAGTGTGGATGTTTGAATGCTTAATAATACCATGTTGTGTGATGATAAATTTGTTTAAATGTATAAGTGTTTTGGGGTGGCAAAGGGCTTTGTAAATTGCCTTACTTGTGGCCACACGGGCAGCCACACAGCCATTTGCCCAGGGTATGTGAAGTCTGTACTTGATTTTAAGAATTTTGGAACACCACACAGCCTCACACACGGGCGTGTATCTCGGCTATGTGAAGGACATGACCTTGGACACGAGCATGTGCCCCTGTTTTTTAAGAAATTTTCTAATGTTTTCCAAAGTTCTCATTTTAGTCCTGGACCACTTCCAAAGTATGTATTGGGCCTCGTAGGCCCTACTTAGGGAATCAAAGATAAAAATTTGAAAAGTTTTTATTTAGATGAAATTTTATGACTTGGTTTAATACGTTTACAATTGTATGTGTTCCGGTAATGCCTCTGTAGCATCCCGAAATAGGGCCTAAATGGAACAGTGGTTGCGAAACCACAAATCTGAGATAGAAAAGTTTATTACGATTAATTATTGTGATTTATAGAGTGATTAAATACATGTGTTAGAGTATCGATAAGAAATTTTATTGATTGCATGCTTAATTTGCCTATTAGGACTTGTTTGCAAAAGTTGCTAAATAAGGGTTCTAATTCATAGAGTACTTGATTGAAATGGGGCTTTGAAGTAGGAGTCCTTAAATGGTAATTAGACCATTATATTTTCCATGGAAAAAAATGGACATACATAGATAAAAATAACTAAAGTTTTAATTAAGGGCATTTAGTCATTTGGAATTAAAAAGGAATTAAAAGGGAAAAAGATGGCAAAATGTTGTCCATCTTCTTCATTAGGCCGAAATTTCAAAGGGGACACCATAGCTAGGGTTTCTTCAACTTCTCAAGCTCATAGTAAGTGCATCTAAGCCCCGTTTGTAATGTTCTTTACGTTTTTGGAGTCCCGGTAACTTGATTTAGCTTAATCTAACAATAACTTAACCTAGGGTTTATATTTGGAAAAATACCCATAGGTGAAATGTGTTTATTTTGATTTTTTATGATAGAGTATGAAGTCTAAAATTATGTTAAAAACCTTTTGCTAAGCGATTTTAAGTGAAAATGAGTAAAACGGCTTAATCGATAAAAATACCTAATGTTCATAAGTACATGTTAGAGTGAGGATTTGATGTTGTCATAAAAGGGAAAAATGATCAACATGTCATAAAACATAAGAATAAGGGATAAAGTTTAATTTCCGACCTTTGGGGAAAATGTGTAAATATGTAAAAGTTTAGGGGAAAAAATTGTAATTTTACCAAAGTTAGAGTCAAGGACTGTTTTAATAAATGTAAGGATTAAATAAGCTAAATTTGTTATTATAGATCAAGAGGAACGAAATCCAAAGTTAGACAGAGGAAAAAAAAGATAGTGGACTAAATCAATATAGTTGGTCGTATTTTGTTCCGAGGTAAGTTTGCGGTAAATAAATGCAATATTCTATTATTTTATATTTAATACTATTAAATTCCATCATTTACATATTTATTTTGTAAATTTATCATTTAAAGACTCAAGCATGAATTAACGGATAAGCAATCTCAGAAAGTCTCAGTTGAACCTTAGGAATGTGTAGAATACAAATGTTGTGACATTAGGGTTTAAAAAAATCATATAAGACCATGTCAAGACATGGCATTGGTAAGTTACTATAAGGCAAAGATCCCATGTAAGAACATGCCAAGGCATGGCATTGGTGAGTTCATAAGGCAAGGATACCACGTAAGACCATGTCAAGACATGGCAATGGTAAGTTTCAAAAGGAAAGGTACCCGTGTATCCTTAGTATTCCAAGTGGTTCAATAGAAAATTCAAAGAGTATACCAAAGGAAAGGTAAGACAAGTTCATGCTAAAAAGGTATAGGTAAGAATTCAAGACTTAAGCATATTGAGTTAAAGGCTTAAATAATCTTGATAAGAAAAGAATAAGATAATTCATTAAGAATGTTGTTATTCATTTACATGCAAACTTACTAAGCTTTATGCTTACTCCCATTCCTTTCTCTCTTTTTATAGTATCGTAAGCCAACTCGGGGATCGCAAGGACGTCGAAGATCATTTCACACGATCAAAGGATTATCTCGGTATTTTGTGACTCGAAATGTTTTAAGTAATGGCATGTATAGGGACTTAGCCATTTTGTGTGTATGTTTATGATATGGCTAAAGAATGTCATGTAAATACTTGATAATAATTAGCCATTAAAATGGCTAATTAAGAACATATTTTGGGTGTTATGTATGCCTAAATGATAGCTATTACAAAGAAATTATGAAAGAGTAAAATTTGCAATGGAACAGTTTTTGGACAGCAGCAGTGACATGATTTTGAAAAATCACTAAGGATAGTAGAAATAGAATTAGGGTGTGACTAAGGTATAGAATTAAATCTTATTGAGATTATTTTTATATGAAAGAAACAGTATAGGCAAAAGAATTGTATATTTAGAGATAATTGATTTTTAGTGAAGAGGGGTCAGAACCGTCAGACAGTGTAATAGGGGAGACTTTAACTAATAAACTTTACTAATTGGCCACACCAAAAATTTTGGAAAAATTATAGTAAGAAGATACATGAGTCTAATTTCAAATAAAATTTACAGATCTAAATTTTGAGTTTCGTAACTCGAGTTATAGTCAATTTAGTGACTATGACGCAAATGGACAATTTCATTATGAATAGACAAATAAATTGTTTTGATTTGTTTAAGAAATCAGAAAATTTTTAATCTTTCCGATTTGGTCCCAAACCATTTCAATTGCATGTTTTAGGGCCTCGAAGGCCCTTTTTAGGAACATATTGGATGTATGTGAAAGAATTAATTTTAAAAGAAAATTTTTATGCCCCAAACTAGTATGTTAAGTCTGGTAATACCTCGTGCTCGACTCTGGCGACGGTCTCGGGTAAGGGGTGTTACAGCCTCGTACCCTGTTCCAGCATCGAATACGGGTAAGGGGTGTTATAGCATATGATTGATTTCTAATATGATGGACAAATATATTAAATCTCTATTTCTGATCTGTAAATTTTGGTAATGCTCCCTAACCTTGTTATGGCGACGGATATGGGTTAGGGGTGTTACAAATGTGAAGGAGAAGGATTGCTTCGTAGTGTCGAGGAGTCCGAAATGTCGTGCTAGACGAGATAGAGTATTTTTGAATGTGTCACCACGGAAGAAAGTATTTAGATTTGGCTAGAAGGGTAAACTGAGTTCGCGTTTTATCGAACCATATGAGATCACTAGAAGATTGGGCCATTAGCCCATCAGTTGACTTTGCCATCTAAGTTAGAAAAGATTCATAATTTGTTTCATGTGTCTATGTGGCGACGCTATCGATCAGACCCTTCGCATGTGATTACACCGATAGAGGTTGAAATTCGACCCGACATGACTTATGGTGAAGAACTAGTTCAGATTCTAACCCGGGAGGTCAAGCAATTAAGGAATAAAAGTATAGCTCTCGTGAAAGTTTTATCGCAGAGACATAGGGTATAAGAGGCTACGTGGGAGCCCGAGAAGGCTATGAGGAACCGATATCCAAACCTTTTTTCTGGTAAGATTATTGGGGACGAAAATCCCTAAAGGAGAAGAATTGTAACAGCCCGATTTAGGGCCTAATCGGAATTGTGAGACCACAAATCCGAAGTAGAAATATGAGTTTTAATGATTTTTATGAGGCTTATGAGGTGGTTGCATGATTGTGTGAAGATTTCATGAAGATATTTTATTAATTAGTGAATAAATTGTCCATTAGAGAATATGAGATTCTAGAATATTTGAGTATAAAATAGAATTATAAAATTTACTAGAGGTCCTTATTTAGCAATTAGACCATTAAATGTTTAGATGGACAAAAATGGACATGGGAAGGAAAAATCTTAAGGAATGGGCCTTAAGGGCATTTTAGTCATTTGGTTAATAAATGAATTAAAAGGGAAAATAAGTCAAAATTTGTGTCCATCTTCTTCAAGCCATAGCCGAATTTTACAAACCCTCCATAGCTAGGGTTTCTTCAACTTTCAAGCTTGATTGTAAGTATCTTTTAGCCCCTTTTTTATTTTCTTCGTATTTTTGAAATCCTCGTAGCTCGATTTAGCTATTTCTAGCTATATTTTGAGCTAGGATTCATGTTCAAAAATTTACCCATGTATGATATGCATCTATTTTGATGTTTTATGGAAGAATATGAAAGTTTGACTGTAACACCTCTCACCCGTATCCGTTGTCAGATTTGGGTTATGAGGTATTACCAAATAATATTCACTCAAAAACAGACATTCAGACTTCCATACTTCAAATGAAATACATTAATACATTTATCTTATTAACCATTTCGAACCTTAATAATATTCCTAGGTTCAAATTAATCATATGTCTATAATTATATTTGTTATAATCTTATAACACTACATATCATATATCAAATATATATATTGCATAGACAAGACATACTATTTCTATAGCTGAATATTCTCATATCAATGATTCAATCTATGTTCGCATATAACAAAGACAACTACACAAAATTTCCTCTTTATAATAAATTAATCACAAATGTAATTATAATGACATATACATGTTTGAACATACTATTGTAGCTTATACAATCATATATATATAGTGCGCACATTTCCCATAAATTCAAAAGCCATATTTTAAACATTAAAACACAGACAACATTTTCATTAAACACCCAAGCATATAATCACTTCAATGAGTTTCCACTTACATATACACCACACCTATCATATACATGAATCAACTCGTTCACCACCTTGTTTAAGAGACATAGCATCCATATATTACCTATAATTAAACCATGGCTAAATTAATAAAGCAAACACTCTTAACACTTGATTTAAGAACTCATAATAACCACGTTAAATTTTAATGATTCAATTCAAATCATTTTCGTAAGACTAATATACATAAACATACATTCGAAAGTTATATATATATATATCAATACTAATCCCATTCTTGATAAATCCCTACCTATGTCCATTTCCAATAGTTAACAAAATTTACACCTAATGACCTCACGGCAATCATTCATGCACAAACATACCTATTCAACAAGAAACATATATACAAATATACATATCACATATTCATTCATTTTCCAACCAAAACATACACGCATATCACATCAAGGATAGATTTATACCATTGAACATTAACATTAAGAACTAGCCAATTTCGCATGGCTTATATACATTATCTTAATATTATTCAAAAACTTAGCTAGCTTATACATGCCTTAGGAACAAAAGTCTAAACCTTATAGGTACCAACATGAGCCGATAGTGTGAATGACTTCAGTGACGATCCCCAGAGCTCGTAGCTTGATTGAAATCTATAAAATGACACAATTAACACACACAAAGTAAGCTCACTAGCTTAGTAAGTCTTAAGCAACTAACTTATAATATTCAATCATTCAAACATTTAAACTAATCAATTCATGGCATTGAATATACACAACTTAACTTATAACTTCACTATAGCCGAATATCCTTACCTCACTTAACCTATCCATTTTCATTTATTGACCAAAGTTGTAACACCCTAACCCGGTCAATACACTACGACCGAATTTGGCATGTCACAGGCTAAGGTATTTGACCAAACAAGTTGTAGGTTCGATTTGAAAGAATCGTCATTCAAAAATATGTTGGATGTTTAAAATTTTTGGAAGAAGAACTTTTTTGAGAAAACTGTATGTTGTCGTTTATTTTAAGAAAACCATGTGGTTTTAGGAAAATCCCGACTTTATTTAAATGTATAGTTGGAAACCATCTTTAGAACATTTTGACTTAAAGTAAACTTAGTTTAAAAGAATTTAGAGCTGATTCGTTGTTGTCACTTGTTTATTATTACCCGATGGTAAAGTTTAGAAAACCCGTTGAGTTGTATAATTTAGAAAAACATTGATTTACAGATTGTTTAAAACATGTCATGGTGTTTCCTTAAGCAACATTTGATAAAACTTAAAGCAGATAAAATAATCCAAACATATTAGTTAGTGGCCCTATTACAATCCAAATAAAACCGAATTAAAAACAAAGTACCCAAGAGAATGGATAAATTAAAACCGAAAGCAATATGCATGGCCACCTCAAGTCCGCCCGGCTCCACATCTGCAATCTACGAGTCATCTGCAAAATGTAAGGGAAGAGGTGAGTCACCGAGACTCAGTGTATAATTCCCCCCCCCCCGATTATAGCAACACTCTTACACAGTTTCATAATCAAGTAAAAATGTCATGCAACCCAAACCTAGCCATCCTCAACTCCATATACTACCCCGTGTGGTACCAAACCACTGGTGGTGCCAAACCACTGGTGACCCAGAGTCACAATCAAAGTACAAATGTGGTACCAAACCACTGGTGCTGCCAAACCACTGGTGACCCAAGGTCACAATTATCCATATGTGGGGCTAACCCACTATGTGGTACCAAACCACAGGCGACAATCCCTTTTCAGAGTAATATGTGGGGCCAACCCACTGTGGCACTAAACCACCGGGCCGAGTCGCTAAAATATCCAATGTGGTGCCAAACCACTGGTGACCCAAAGTCACAAATATAACATGTTGTACTAAACCACTAGTGGTGCCAAACCACTGGTGACCCAAAGTCACAAATATCACATTTTCCCCTTCCTCTCATAACACCCATTTCAATGCACATGCTTATACATACAATACTAACATGCTCTATCGATTAACAACATACTGCAACATAACATGTACATATTCATCAGAAATCGAATATCATTAACTATCAGAACGGACTTACCCGGAGTCCTCGCTCATACCCATAAGGGTAATATATCAATATCCACACTTATTACGGCTTTTAACAGTGTTTAAGTTAATAACATGGTCATACATTAATTATGAAGTGTGTAAGAGATACACACCTGATTACGCACAAAACTAAACTTTCTACGTCGGTACTATCGTTAATCGACACCACCGCGATTTGCCTACTCTCCTGCTCGGATGCTGGCCCGCACCCTGGTGGCTAATCATGAACAGCCGAGTCAGCCCTCTTCTTGAACTTAAGGGCTGGGGTCTCAGATCTAGCCCCACTTACTGCTTGATTAGCCTTCGAATCCATAATATACCTTCTCACTAAATCAAGTTAAAGAAACGAACTAACATATAAAGAACTAAGATCCCGGAGTTAGATCCCTTACCTAGTCGACAGATCCCGAAGGTTCTAGGCTGGACTCACGACTAACAAATCCCGGAAACTCAACACGAAATTGCGTCAATCACCCCCTCCTGTATTCGGCCAAGTACTTAAGCAACACAAACAAGTAGCCTTCATCTTTTCAAATAAATAATAGTGAGGTTGAACCGACAGATACCCTTACTACAATCCTTAACGCAACCGATTGGAAAGGAGTAGATGACCACGATCCACCAGAGTGAAGATTCGGCTATAGATCCGAAGAAGAAGAACGATTGAGAACCACAAGATATGAAAGGGTGATTCGATTTTAACAAATAATCAAGAAAAGCTTATGAACTTTCCGCACACCAGAGGAGGATTGAAAGAAGAAACAGTCGATCAAGGGGGAAAGGGTGTTGATTCAGTTTTGAAACAATTGTGAGGGAGAGAAGAGAAAGAAAATAGAGAGGATTCGGCTTTGACTTGAGAAAGAAGATAAAAGGAGATTCGGCCAAATCCAAAATGGAAGAATGGAAGGGTTCAAGAGGGTATTCAGTTTTGAATAGATGATGAAAAGAGAACGTGAAAAAACAATGGGAGGAGGGTGACTTAGTTTCGGCTAAACCAAATAGGAGTAGGGAGAACAAAAGATGAGAAGAGATTTAGGGAAAAAGGGTTTCGATTTTGGTTTCAAAGGGAAAAAGAAATGCACACAAGGTTCAATGCAATTCGGTCTTTGATAATTGAGAGGAAAATCGACAAGAGGCTATGGGGTTTCGGTTTTGGTCTCACAACAATGTGCACTAAAGAATGCTCAGCCGAAATGTTCACCTTGACTAGCTTTGACACACTTCCTAAGCCTCTCAACCGATTCCTCCTCCTCTCCAATGTTCAAATTTCGGCCAACTCTTCAAGTCCCTCCTGACCACTCATTCAAATCAGTTTGAATGAGTCAACCTCCACAATTTTCTCTTCTCCACCCTTTTTGAATCTGTTGATTTGTTCAACAGCTATCAACCAGAGTTCCAACTGAACACAAATCTTCCCAGCTCTGGCGTCAAAAAGAAACACCCAATGAAGGATTTCTGCAGTTCGAACCCAAGCTCCTTCCCCTTGCTTGTGGCGTCACTTCCCTGAGCTCTAAGTGGCGCCTTCTTGCCACTTTACCAAGGCACTTCTTGTGCCAAAACTTGCTACACAATATTCTTAACACCTAGCTCCTTCCGCTCCCCTTGTCCAGTGTCCAAAAACAAAAATTTTGCTATAGTTCAGGCCTACCCTTGGCTCCTACCCAGACCCTAAGACACCTAATTAGCATCACAACCAAGCCATTCACATGCAAATAATTAAAATGCAAGAGCCCCATTTTAAGGATGTTACAAAAGTACACCATTTGCCGAATATATAAACACATATTTATGTATATAAATATACCTATATGAATACCACTAATCACTTTCATGCTTCCAAACAACCAATTTCCACATGGCATAGTCTATACACAATTTCCATCAACCACACTAATATTACATTTCTTTCATCATTCTATTGGATCATTAGCATTTCATATATATGTATATATAACATATTTAAATGAATAGCACATACCTTATAGCCGAATTAACAAGATCACTTTCAAATATCTGGGCTTGATTCATTTCATGACTTCATTAGTACACAATCTAGGCTTGGAATTTCAACTCACCGGTATAGAACCTACTATGCATTAACCCGAATCTCACACACTGGCACTAGGCCTGCTAGACTCAAGGTCTGAAATTTAAACATCAGCATTTAGCCTGTTAGGCAATAAGCCCGAAATAATTCACTGGCATAAGGCCTGCTAGGCTTTAAGCCCGATAAAATCCACCGGCACAAGGCCTGCTAGGCTTTAAGCCCGAGTATCAACATAGTAAACCATTCCATACACAATTCATAATGTCACAACCACTTGTATCATTTATATTTCATAATTCTATCACATATCAAATCCAATTAAGCTTATACACATTACCGAAATAAAATCAATTCATCATTGCACAACTCATATTCGGCAACTTCATATAAATATTCCCAACATTTTCAAATTTCAACATTTATTAAAGTACGTAAATAAATTCTGACATATATTTGCTTAAAAACTTACCTCAACTATCGACGGACAACGTAGACCGACTATTCGATAACCTTCGCCTTTCCCCGATCCAAATCCATTTTTCTTTGTTCTTGATCTAAACACATTAAAATTCAGCTCATTCAAGTACATTTCATCTCAATTTAGTCCCAAAACACATAAACAGAAAAATTACCATTTTACCCCTAATGTTTCACATTTTTACAATTTAGTCCTATTTGCTCAAAATACACAAATTTTCATTATAACACATAAGGGCCGAATGTTCATAGGGACCCTACTAGTCCATTTATTTCATTTATTTTGCATTTTGGTCCCTTTAAAATTTCATTTTTGCAATTTAGTCCAAAATACTCAAATTCACCAAAATTTCCAATTCAAAACTTGTTAATCTTTAACATATCTTTAATATAAAATCATCAAACATCAAAAACCTCAAGAACATAACAATGGGCGAATATCAAGCATGCTTAAATTCAACAATTCTAACATGGGTCAACTAATATTCGAAGCAATGATCTCAAAAACGTTCTAAAAACTCACCTTGAATTTAAGCCTAGAATTGCAGAAAATCAAAAGAATTCAAAGCTTTCTTCTTTCTCCAACATTCGGCCAAGAGAGAACCAAAAAGATGATGGCTTTATTTTATGTTATTTTAACATATATGATAAGTAATTATTAGATTACTAAATTAACCTTTATTCTTTAATATAAAAACAAATAATACTAAGGTTATTCTTGGTATATGCCATCCACTAACTCTTAAAATGGGCTAATTGCCCTTTTAATACCCCATTTTAAAAAGCCATTATCAAATAGGCACTTTTCACTATAGTTTGCAAATTTTACACTTTACGCGATTAAGTCCTTTTTCTAAATTAAACACATAAACGATTAAATTTTCCTACGAAACTTTCACACACATTAATTCACATATAATAAGCATAGAATATATAATTTAAATATATCTCCGACTCAGATTCGTGGTCCCGAAACCACCGTTCCGATTAGGGCCAAATTCGGACTGTTACAACTCTCCCCCCTTAGGGATTTCCGTCCTCGAAAATCTTACCATTAAACAAAGTCGGATATTGTTGCCTCATTGAATCCTCAGGCTCCCACGTAGCCTCTTCTACTCCGTTTCGATCCCATAGTACTTTTACTAAAGAAATTTTCTTGTTTCGTAACTCTTTCATTTCACGAGCTAAAATACGAATCGGTTCCTCTTTATACGTTATATCGGATCAGATTTCAATCTCGGATGAAACGATCACATGTGACGGATCTGATCTATGTCTACGAAGCATCGAAATGTGAAATACGTTGTGTATCTTTTCTAATTCATAGGCAACTTCAATCTATAAGCAACAAGCCCAACGCGTTCGATGATCTCGTACGGTCCGATGAATCTCGAACTTAGTTTGCCTTTCCGACCAAATCGGAGTACTTTTTTCCACAGAGAAACTTTCAAGAATACCCGGTCTCTGACCTGAAACTCAATGTCTTTATGTTTCAAATCAACGTATGACTTTTGATGATCCGAGGTAGCTCTCAAACTATCTCTGATTATAGCCACTTTCTATTCCGTCTCTTTAATCAAATCAACCCCGTGTATCTTATTGTCACTGAGCTCGGTCCAGTACAACGGTGTACGGCACTTGCGGGCATATAGAGCTTCGTAAGGTGCCATTTTGATACCAGATTGAAAACTATTATTGTAAGCAAATTCAATCAAAGGTAAATATCATTCCCACGTACCTTCAAATTCTAGGACGCAACATCTCAGCATATCCTCAAGTATCTGAATGATTCGTTCAGATTGACCGTCCGTCTGCGGATGAAAAGCTGTGCTAAAGTGTAATTTAGTACCTAAAGCATCTTGCAACTTTTTCCAAAACTGCGATCTAAATCTCGGGTCTCTGTCTAAAACAATGGAACTTGGCACACCATGTAACCTCACAATTTGTGATACATACAGTTCAGCAAGTTTATCGAGCGAATAATTTGTACGAACTGGCACAAAGTGAGCTGATTTGGTTAGTTTATCCATTATAACCCAGATTGCATCCTTCTTACTCGGTGTCGTAGGCAAACCAGATACAAAATCCATAGCAATTCTATCACATTTCCATTCAGGTACCATGATTGGCCGAAGTAACCCAGAAGGCACTTGATGTCAGCTTTTACTTGCTGACAAATTAAACACTTTGGAACAAATTTGGATATATCTCGTTTCATGCCAGGCCACCAATAAAACTGTTTCAAATTGTTATACATTTTCGTGCTACCCAGATATACCGACATTCGACTATTATGAGCCTCGCTCAAAATCATCTGAATCAAATCCACATTCCTTGGAACACATATTAGGCCTTTGAAGTTCAAACAATCATTTTCATCAATTTGAAACTCTGACTCTGAATCATTTTAACACTGAACTCATCTAGCAATCATGTCTTTGTCAATTTTCTGTGCATAACAAATTTGCTGAATGAACAACGGTCTTGCTTTCAACTCGGCTATGATCGAACCATCACCAGACATAACCATATGTGCATTCAACGCACGAAGAGCAAATAATGACTTTCGACTTAAAGCATCTGCAACAACATTAGCCTTTCCCGGATGGTAGTCAATCACAAGCTCGTAATCTTTCAACAACTCTAACCATTTACGCTGTCTTAGCTTTAGATCTTTCTGAGTCATCAAATACTTCAAACTTTTGTAATCTGAATAAACATGACATTTCTCCCCGAATAAGTAATGATGCCAAATATTCAATGCGAATACAATGGCTGCTAGATCCAAATCATGTGTCAGGTAATTCCTTTCATGTGGCTTCAAATGTCTTGAAGAGTAGGCTACGACTTTGCCTTCCTACATCAAAACGCAACCTAAACCATTCAAAGATTCATCACTATAAACAATAAATTCTTTACCCGACTCTGGTTGAATTAACACTGGAGCTTTGATCAAAAGAGCTTTCAACTGATCAAAACTTTTCTGACATTTTTCCGTCCACTCGAACTTAACATCTTTCTGCAGTAGCTTCGTCAAAGGTGTAGCTATCATAGAAACACCTTTCACAAACCGTCTGTATTATCTCGCAAGTCCTAGAAAGCTTTGAATTTTAGAAATATTCTTTGATGGTTTCAAATCAAGTATAGCTGATGTTTGTTTCAAATCAACCCGAATACCTGATGCTGAAATGACGTGACCCAAAAAGCTGACTTCTTTCATCCAGAACTCACACTTACTAAACTTTGCATGCAACTGTTGATCTTGCAAAGTTTGTAGCACCAATCTCAAATGCTCGGCATGCTCGATTTCATCTCTGGAGTAGATCAAGATATCATCTATAAACACTACTACAAACCGATCCAAATACTGTCTAAAAATCTGATTCATCAAATCCATAAAAATAGCAGGTGTATTAGTAAGTCCAAAAGGCATAACCAGAAACTCAAAATGCCCATACCTCGTTCAGAATGCAGTCTTTGGCACATCGGAATTTCTAACTCGCAACTGATAATAGCCCGATCTCAAATGTATCTTTGAAAACACTAAAGCCCCTTTCAACTGGCCAAACAAATCGTCAATCTGAGGTAACAGGTATTTATTCTTTATAGTCGCCTTATTTAGCTGCCGATAATCAATACACATTCTCATAGTCCCATCTTTCTTTTTCACAAATAGAACTGGTGCGCCCCAAGGAGAAAAGCCCAGTCGTGCAAAGCCCCTATCTGTCAATTCTTGCAACTGTGCTTTCAACTCTTTCAATTCAGTAGGTGCCATCCGATACGGAGCTATCGAAATCGGAGTCGTCCCCAGTACTAATTCAATACCAAACTCTATCTCTCGAATCAAGCGGTAAACCCACAATTCTTGAGGAACACCTCTGGGTATTCACACACAACTGGTACAGATTCAATTTGCTTTTCGGACACTTTATTATCTAACACATAAGCCAAGTAAGATTCACATCCTTTTCTCACATACTTACGAGCTAACATTGAAGATATTACTGCCGGTAACCCATTCAAGTCATTAGATTCAATCCGGATAATCTCACCGTTCTGACACTTCAATTCAATGGTCTTTCTTTCGCAATTCACCACAGTATCGTGCCAGGTTAACCAGTCCATTCCAAAAATTATATCAAATTCGTCAAAAGGCAACAACATTAAATCAGCTGGGAAGCATGAATCTCGAATTATCCACGGGCAATCTTTACACACTTTATCAACGAGAACACATCTACCGAAGGGGTTGGACACACGAATCACAAACTCAGTAGACTCAACAGGCAGAGTCTTACTGGATACTAAAGTTTCACGCACATATGAATGAGTCGAACCCGGATCAATCAATGCAATCACAATAGTATCATAAAGAGTGAAAGTACCAGTAATAACATCCAGGGAAGAAGCATCCTCTCTGGCACGTATAGCGTATGCTCTAGCAGGTGCTCGAACCTCATATCGAACTGCAGTGTCCTTAGTTCCTCTCTGACTGCCACCCATATTTCCCGAATGTCTGGGTGGTCTGCCTCGTGCTGACGCGTTACTCGATCTGATATTCTGGGCCGTATTTTGCTCAACTTGCATCGGACACTCTTGAATAAATTGATCTGATGATCCACATTTAAAGCAGGACCGATCACGAAATCTACAGCTCCCGGAATGCCATTTACCACAATGCTTGCATTCAACCCGATTCTGTTGGACATTTCCAACACTGGCCATCGAAGTAGCTCGAGAACCCGCAGAGGACGATCTCGTCTAGAGAAGTCAGAAGTAGCCTTAAATCGACTGGAGTCATCTTTAAACTTCTTTGATGCAGAATGAAAGGTCTTACTCGATAATCTTTTTCGAATGTCTCTAGCTTCAAACTCGGCTTTTCTTTTCTCTTTTCCAAGCTTTTCGGCTTTGCAAGCTAGTTCGACAAGTACTACGAACTCTTTGATTTCAAGAATGCCAACAAGCAACTTTATGTATTCATTCAGACTGTCTTCAAATCTTTTACACATAATGGCTTCAGTTGATACACACTCTCGGGCATATCGGCTCAATCTGACAAATTTTCGCTTATATTCAGTCACAGTTATACAACCCTGTTTCAGTTCTAAAAATTCTTTCCGTTTCTGATCGATGAATCTCTGGCTAATATATTTCTTACCGAACTCGATCTAGAAGAAATCCCAAGTTACTTTTTCTTTTGAAACCACCGATACTAGTGTATTCCACCAGTGATATGCAGTGTCCCGTAGTAAAGATATAGCACACTTCAGGCATTCATCTGGAGTACAGGATAGCTCATCAAGTACCCAAATAGTGTTATCAAGCCACATCTCAGCTCGCTCTGCGTCACCATCATCATTGGCTTTGAATTCTTCGGCCCCATATTTCCTGCTTTTATCAACGAGAGGCCTACTAGATCTCATCGGATCTATCATCGGAGGTGCTGAAGGTACCGGAGTTGGATTATTCAGGGGTGGAGGTTGTTGTACAGCCGGATTAGTCCGGATAAACTGGGTAAACCATTCATTCATCTTCTGGTAGAAGGCTTGCTTAGCCTCCCCCTCATGGCTACCCGTGACAGGTCGAGGGTCTACCGGCATTGACCCATGTGCTAGATCAGGCGCTATGCTCTCTACATCATCAGCTACGGCTCTGTCAGGATGCATTTACTATAATAAACACAATTTGAAATATCAGAAGTCACCATACTATCGTATATATATAAATAAGGCATGTATAGCTAGACTCACACGCGCTACGGTAGTCCTAGAATCGACTAAACCGTAAGCTCTAATACCAATAAAATGTAACACCTCTCACCCTTATCCGTCGCCAGATTTGGGTTATGAGGTATTACCAAATAATTTTCACTCAAAAACAGACATTCAAACTTCCATACTTCAAATGAAATACATTAATACATTTATCTTATTAACCATTTCGAACCTTAATAATATTCCTAGGTTCAAATTAATCATATGTCTATAATTATATTTGTTATAATCTTATAACAGTCCATATCATATATCAAATATATATATATTGCATAGACAAGACATACTACTTCTATAGCTGAATATTCACATATCAATGATTCAATCTATGTTGGCATATAACAAAGCCAACTACACAAAATTTCCTCTTTATAATAAATTAATCACAAAAATAATTATAATAACATATACATGTTCGAACATACTATTGTAGCTTATACAATCATATATATATATATATATAGTGCGCACATTTCCCATAAATTCAAAAGCCATATTTTAAACATTAAAACACAGACAACATTTTCATTAAACACCCAAGTATATAATCACTTCAATGAGTTTCCACTTACATAAACACCACACCTATCATATACATGAATCAACTCGTTCACCACCTTGTTTAAGAGACATAGCATCCATATATTACCTATAATTAAACCATGGCTAAATTAATAAAGCAAACACTCTTAACACTTGATTTAAGAACTCATAATAACCACGCTAAATTTTAATGATTCAATTCAAATCATTTTCGCAAGACTAATATACATAAACATACATTCGAAAGTTATATATATATCAATACTAATCCCATTCTTGATAAATCCCTACCTATGTCCATTTCCAATAGTTAACAAAATTTACACCTAATGACCTCACGGCAATCATTAATGCACAAACATACCTATTCAACACGAAACATATATACAAATATACATATCACATATTCATTCATTTTCCAACCAAAACATACATGCATATCACATCAAGGATAGATTTATACCATCGAACATTAACATTAAGAACTAGCCACTTTTGCATGGCTTATATATATTATCTTAATATTATTCAAAAACTTAGCTAGCCTATACATGCCTTAGGAACAAAAGTCTAAACCTTATAGGTACCAATATGAGCCGATAGTGTGAATGACTTCAGCGACGATCCCCTGAGCTCGTAGCTTGATTCAAATCTATAAAATGAAACAATTAACACACACAAAGTAAGCTCACTAGCTTAGTAAGTCTTAAGCAACTAACTTATAATATTCAATCATTCAAACATTTAAACTTATCAATTCGTGCCATTGAATATACACAACTTAACTTATAACTTCACGATAGCCGAATATCCTTACCTCACTTAACCTATCCATTTCATTTATTTACCAAAGTACTCCATTTGCCGAATATATAAACACATATTTATGTATATAAATATACCTATATGAATACCACTAATCACTTTCATGCTTCCAAACAACCAATTTCCACATGGCATAGTCTATACACAATTTCCTTCAATCACACTAATATTACATTTCTTTCATCATTCTGTTTGATCATTTACATTTCATATATATGTATATATAACATATATAAATGAATAGCACATACCTTATAGCCAAATTAACAAGATCACTTTCAAATATCTAGGCTTACTTGATTCATTTCATGACTTCATTAGTACACAATCTAGGCTTGGAATTTCAACTCACCGGTATAGAACCTGCTAGGCATTAACTCGAATCTCACACACCTAAGCACTAGGCTGCTAGACTCAAGGTCCAAAATTTAAACACCTAAGATTTAGCCTCGCTGAGGCAATAAGCCCGAAATAATTCACCAAACACAAGGCACGCTGGGCTTTAAGCCCGATAAAATCCACCTAAGACAAGGCCCGCTAGGCTTTTTAAGCCCGAGTATCAACATAGTAAACCATTCCATACACAATTCATAATGTCCCAACCACTTGTATCACTTATATTTCATAATTCTATCACATATCAAATTCAATTAAGCTTATACACATTACCGAAATAAAATCAATTCTTCATTGCACAACTCACATTCAGCAACTTCATATAAATATTCCCAACATTTTCAAATTTCAAAATTTATTAATGTACGTAAATAAATTCTGACATATATTTGCTTAAAAACTTACCTCAACTATCGACGGACAACGTAGACCGACTATTCGATAACCTTCGCCTTCCCCTGATCCAAATCCGTTTTTCTTTGTTCTTGATCTAAACACATTAAAATTCAGCTCATTCAAGTACATTTCATCTCAATTTAGTCCCAAAACACATAAACAGAAAAATTATCATTTTACCCCTAATGTTTCACATTTTTACAATTTAGTCCGACTTGCTCAAAACACAAAATACACAAATTTTCATTATAACACATAAGGGCCGAATGTTCATAGGGACCCTACTAGTCCATTTATTTCATTTATTTTGCATTTTGGTCCCTTCAAAATTTCATTTTTGCAATTTAGCCCAAAATACACAAATTCACCAAAATTTCCAATTCAAAACTTGTTAATCTTTAACATATCTTTAATATAAAATCATCAAACATCAAAAACCTCAAGAACATAACAATGGCCGAATATCAAGCATGCTTAAATTCAAAAACTCTAACATGTGTCAACTAATATTCAAAGCAACGATCTCAAAAACGTAAAAATTATCGAAAATCGACTAAAAACTCACCTTGAATTTAAGCCTAGAATTGTCGAAAATAAAAAGAACTCAAAGCTTTCTTCTTTCTCCAACATTTGGCCAAGAGAGAACCAAAAAGATGATGGCTTTATTTTATGTTATTTTAACATATATGATAAGTAATTATTAGATTACTAAATTAACCTTTATTCTTTAATATAAAAATAAATAATACTAAGGTTATTCTTGGTATATGCCATCCACTAACTCTTAAAATGGGCTAATTGTCCTTTTAATGCCCTATTTTAAAAAGCCATTATCAAATAGGCACTTTTCACTATAGTTTGCAAATTTTACACTTTACGCGATTAAGTCCTTTTTCTAAATTAAACACATAAACGATTAAATTTTCCTACGAAACTTTCACACACATTAATTCACATATAATAAGCACAGAATATATAATTTAAATATATCTCAGACTCAGATTCATGGTCCCAAAACCACCGTTCCGATTAGGGCCAAATTCGGACTGTTACATTGATGTGTGATAAACATCTTTTTCTAAATGAATTTCATGAAAAATGAAGAAAATGATCAAATTGTAAAAGTTGTAGAAATGGTCATACATGAGTGAAATAGTGGAAAATTGATTGTTTATATAGTTGAGAATATAATTCGAAAAGTTGAATGAAAATCATTTTACGAGCCTAGGGGCAAAAGTGTAAATATGAGAAAATTTAGGGGCAAAATTGTAATTTTTCCAAAGTGTTATTCATCAGTCAATTTAGTCAATGTGAGTATTAAACAAGTGAATTTGTTATTATAGATCAAGAAATAGAAAGCCCGGATCGAAATTGAGGCAAAAACAAAGTTGTGGACTAAATTGCACTTCTACACATATTTTGGAGTACTGAGGTAAGTTGGTATGAATTTAAGGCTTTATGTGTATTTACATTAAATCACTTATTATGTTATTGAATATACTTAATTTACTTGAAAAAGAATAATAATGCCTTAATAAAGAAATCAACAAGCACAGAAAATGAAAGTCCCGATTGAAGTCTTGGAATAAAGAGGATATCTATGCCATAACATGAGACAAGGAAAGCCGTGTAAGACCATGTATGGGACATGGCATCAGTATCAAGGAATGTAAGTCCTGTGTAAGACCATTTCTAGGACATGGAATTGGCACTAAACGTAGATCCTGTGTAAGACCATGTCCGGGACATAGCATCAACATCAAATACGGA
This sequence comes from Gossypium bickii, assembly GCA_025503065.1. Taxonomy (NCBI): domain Eukaryota; kingdom Viridiplantae; phylum Streptophyta; class Magnoliopsida; order Malvales; family Malvaceae; genus Gossypium; species Gossypium bickii. The sequence goes on from CP106712.1 coordinate 47,570,994, forward strand.
AGGTCTCGTGTAAGACCATGTTTGGGACATGGGATCGACACCATACAAGGAAGGTCCCGTGTAAGACCATGTTTGGGACATGGCTTCGGAACCAAAAGAAGATCTCATGTAAGACCATGTCTGGGACATGGCGTCGACATCAAGCTAAGGAATCCCATGTAAGACCATACCTTGGATATGGCATCGGTATCGTGAGGTGATTCCATGTAAGACCATATCTCAGATATGGCATTGGCATCAAGATACATGTTTGATGAGATTGAATATCCTCTGTTATTCTGAGAAAATTCAACGGGCTAAAGAGCTCAGTGTGAAAGAGGTAACAAAGGAGTTAAGTGAATAAAGATAGTAACAAGTTAAGCCACTCAAGAATGATAAAGAGTTTTGTTTAAGTTAAGGAAGTTAACGATCTGAGTTTATGATTACTTTGGCTAAAGCGCTAAATTATGTGACTAAGTGATACAGGTACCATGAATAAGATACAAGTACGAAATCGTATTATGATTAAGATGGGTAAGAGTAAGTATGAGTAAGTATGCTTGAGTACTTGATGCTTATATTGTTCATGTATCATGAGTTGAATGAGTTATTTTAAGTATTTATGTTATTACATAATTTTCATGCAAACTTACGAAGCTATATGCTTATGCCTCCCTTTTTCCTTTTTCCTTGTAGTTTCGCCAAGCTAGTTCGGGAATCATAGAAGTCGAAGCTCGGATCACACTATCAATCATTATTTTGGTATAGCCAAGTTGTTTTATGCTAAGTATGGCATGTATAGAGATTATACCATTTTGAGCTATATCATATTGGGAGCCAAAGAATTAGCTATTAAAGTTACTATTCTTTTTGTATATGGCCCAAGTGATAGGCCAATATTTGTTAAGTTATATATATATTAATGATGATGAGTTTTATGAACTCTATAGGTGATGTTTTAGGAATTATTCATAGTACATGAATTGCTTGTGTTGGCCTAAGTGTGTTTATGTTTCAGGGTGGCAATTGGCTTGGAAAATAACCTCTAAGTGTCCACATGGGTAGACACACGGACGTATGTCTAGGCCATGTGTGACACACGGTCAACCCCCTTGGGTGTGTTGATAGGCCGTGTGTCTCCTGCATTAAATTGCGAGAATTCAATTCGTCACACGGGTGCGTGCTTAGGGCGTGTGCTTCTTAAGGGGTTGCTGATGTCATAAATAGAATACCCCTAGTTTTCACACACGGGTGAAGACGCAGGCGTGTCTAGGCCGCGTGAAGGACACGGGCTATTAACACGGGCGTGTGTCCGACTGTGTGAAAACCCCTGTAGGTTCAAAATAAAAATAAATTTTACACGGGCAGAGAACATGGGCGTGTGTAACCACACGGCCTGCCCACACGGGCATGTCCCAAGTCACACGAGTGTGTGACCTCTATTTAGGTAAAAATTTTTAAGGAGTGTAAAAGTTTCTGGTTGAACTCTGAAACCTTCCGGATGTATGTTTAAGGCCTCGTAGGCCCATGATATGCATGTTATGTCTAAGAAAGAAAAGTTTTAATTTGGAATGAAATTTTATAGCCTGTTATTGCATGTTCAAGCAAGGTCAAGCATGGTAATGCCTCGTATCCAGTCCCGGCGTCGGACCCGGGTAAGGGGTGTTATAGAAAAGGAGAAAAGGGGGGAAATGAGAGAAATGAGGGATGAGGAAGGGGCAGGCGGGGGTGGTGGGTTGTTGACGAGGGAGAAAGAAAGAGGGGAAAGGGGTAGCAGTATAGCAGGGGGTGAGGGAAAAGAAGGGAGGGGGTTGGTTTGTTGATCGTCAGTGAAGGGAGAGGAGAGAAGAAGAAGCACAATGGTCGGTGGTCAGAATGGCGAGGAAAAGGCAAAAATCGGTGGCTAGGGTTTTGGGGAAAGGGTTGGAGAGGAAGAATACAAAAAAAAAATTGGCACTTAGGGTTTTTTAAGGGGACACGGTCGTGTAGAGGCTCGTGTTGGGTGACATGGCCATGTCACACGCCCGTATGGTATTTAAAAATTAAGCCTAATGGTCACACAGCCTCAAAAACGGCCATGTGTAAACCTCCTTTACTACTCTCACACCCGTCTGTGAGGCCGTACGAGGCACACGGTCTCACACATGCCCATGTGACATGCTCTGTCTCGTACACGACCGTGTCAATGGCCCGTGTAACCCACTGTTTTTGCAATTAAATATGAAAAATTCACTCTAGTATGCACACGACCATAAACACGCCCGTGTATCCAGACTGTGTGTCCCACACAGCCATGTCGATAGGTCGTATGGATCACTTTAGGCCATGTAACAATCGAAATTGGAAACATTAAGCCCCAGGACTCACACGGCCCAAGACACGCTCGTGTGTCCAGGCCGTGTCCTACACGGCCATGTCTTCAAACCGTGTAACTCCCTGTCATTTGCTCCAACATAGACACAGCCTAGGCACGCCCTTGTGTCTCGGCCGTATGGGTAAAAATATTTTTTTAAATATAATTTATTTTTAATTAACATGCACTAAAATTAAAAGAATTAACAAAATTTAAACACTCGGGTTGCCTCCCGAGAAGCGTTTATTTAGAGTCTAAACTCGACTTTACCTTATATGCACACGGTTATGGTGGTTCTTAGAGTCGAAGCTCCTTTTTCTCGTTATCAATTTTAATACAAAAATAAGGTTTGAGTCGAGTATTGTTTACCTTTAATGTGCCAAACTCAGAATGTGTTACCTCAATTGTAATGTATGGAAAAACATTCAGTACCACAAATGGGATCGATCCGCTTGACTCAAGCTCTAAAGGGAAAATTCGTGGATCCAATTCATCTAGCAGTACTATGTCCCCAAACTTGAAATTTCATCACATGCACATCATGGCGTCGCTTTATGTCCTCATCTTGTTTTCTTGGTTTCTTTTCAAAATGCATTCGCTTTTCATCTAGTTCATCGAGTTGCACCATTAGCTCTTCATATGTTATTCAGTTTCTATCACCTTCAAGACATGGCTCCAACACGTTTTCACGAGGGAGGTCCTACAAAGAACGTTGAGCTACATGATTACTAACATTAACAGGACATTTAATACCATCTCACTCACTAGCGACTCTCACAGATTCACGTGCTTGAAGAGTAATCTTTTTGTCACCTACACGAAGCATAAGTTCATCCGTACCAACATCAATAATAATTTTTGTATTGGCTAAAAAGGGGTGACCAAAAATCAAAGGTATCTCACTATCCTCATCCATGTCTAATACAAAAAAATTAACAGGGAATATAAATTTATCGATTTTCACAAGTACATCCTCAATAATACCCCTAGGATATCTAATTGTTTTATCCGATAATTGAATACTCATCCTAGTATGTTTGGGTTTCCGAAGACCAAGTTATTTAAACATTTTATAAGGCATGAGATTTATACTAGCCCCTAAATCAGCCAAAGCATTTTCAATATTTAAACTACCAATGAGACAAAGAATAGTAAAACTCCCTAGATCTTTAAGTTTTTGGGGTAGTTTGTTTTGTAGAATGGATGAGCAAACTGCATTGAGTTGTACATTCGACGAGTTATCTATCTTCTTCTTGTTTGTTAATAACTCTTTGAAGAATTTGACGCAATTTGGCATTTGCGAAAGAGCTTTAACAAACGGTAAGTTAATGTGTAATTTTTTTAAGAGTATAAGAAATTTAAAATATTATTCGTTTATGTGGTCTTTCTTCAACACATTTGGATATGGAACTCGAGGTTTGTATTCTCTAACAACCGAATTTTTCTTTTTCTTAACTTCTTCAACCTTATCATTATTCATCACAACTTTTTACCTCAGTTTCTGTTCAGGTTCAACTAACCCTTCCATGTCTGGAACAGTAATTGTGTGAAACTGCTCCCTTGGGTTAGTTTCAGTATTGCTATGCAAGATACCTTGTGGTCTTTCTTAAACTAATTTAGCAAGCTCTCATATTTGATTTTCAAGTTCTTGAATTAATGCTTGCTAATTTTTCAATATTGCCTTAGTGTTTTGAAAATGAGTTTCTGACACCGAGATAAATTTTGCCAACATCTCTTCAAGGTTTGGCTTCTTCTCTTACTCATAAGGTTGTTGAAAACCCAGAGAGGGTTGTGTTCTTTGATTTCCTTGACCACCCCAAGAAAAGTTGGGATGGTTCCTCCAACCTGTATTATAGTTATTATTATAAGGGTTATTTTGATGTCTAGAATTATTACCCATATAATTGACTAGCTCATTCTCTTTGCTAGGACCGAAGGGTAAACATTCTGAATTATTCCTCGCTCTATTTGCATCGCATTGCATCACTGGATTCACTTGTGTATAATAATATAAACTGTCAATTTTCTTATGGGTAAACCATAATTTACACATATTTTAACCCCATGCTTGGCTTAATTTTGGATGATTTTCCATTGAATTTAATGAATTCGATGCTCCTAATCCTTTAATTTAATATTTTATACTCAGGAGAGTTTAAGTAGTCGAAAAGAACGAGAAACGGAGCAAAAAGGGACAAAATAGGCCTACATCAAAAATCACACGGTCTGGACCACCGCACATGGGCAAATCCACAAGGCCATGTGTGCTAAGCAGAACCGAACACGGCCTGGACTATCGACCGCGGGCGTGTCACACGTGCATGTCCCTATCGAAATCAGGATGAATTCTATTCAGAATAGGATACTTGTGGGCCAAGTAAGGCGTCTCAAAGCCTATATAAACACCCTAACGGGGCAACCTAAAAGGAGAGGTCGACAGGACGTCGAATAGACGCCGAGTAGAAGGCAGAAATTACTCCAAGATAGCCATCGGGAATAGCTTAGGAGAAGGATCTCCATCAAGACTGAGGATCTCCCATCAAGTTCTTTAGAATTTTTTTGAGTTTTCTTATGTTTTGTTGTTTTCCCTATTCTAATATGTTTCACTCTTTTAGTATGAACTAAATCCCTTAAATACCTAAGGGGATGAAACCTAAGACAGATCTTATTATTATTTGATTTATGAGATAAGTACTTATGCTTATTCTTAATTGTGAGTTCTTATTCTTGTTTGATAATTTAGGTTATTGATTCAAGTCGAATGTGCTTATTCAGTGGAGCAAAAGTCCCTGTCTAAGAGTAGATCAACACAATTAAGCGGAGTTGATTGCAACCCTAGAAATAGGGCGACGAAAATCTGTCGGATTAAGGTCGAACCTAATAAGGAAATCCATAGATCGAGTTAATGCGACAATAGGGGTTTTAATTAGAAAGAGATTTCAATTAATCAACCTAGAGTCAGTTGTTTTAAGTCTTGAAAGAGATATTAACATAAATCAGGGATTTTTACGGATTAAGCCAAGTGAATAAATTGCATGAATCAACAGTAATAAGTGAAGTCAAGGTGGATTCTTCCTTAGGTATTGCCTACCTCTTATAAAGTTGTCTAAAAGTATTTTCCCAATTTACTCTCTGTCGCGTTCATAGTTAGTTAAATTAGTTAGTTAATTTTAGATAAAAAATAAATCCCCTTAATTATTAGGCTAGATAATAAAAAGATAGTTATTACTAGTAATTTTAGTCCTTAAGGATACGATATTCCGGACTAACATCAACTATACTGCTGTTCGATAGGTGCACTTGCCTTTCTTGAAATAATAGTTAGTCTCAAGCTCCATCACTTATTAAGTGCTTCCATTTGGTTAGATAACATGCTGGCTGCTTCTAGATTAAAAACGCTGGCCGCTTTCATCGATTTTATCATCATGACTTGCCACTGATAATTATTCAATGCCATCTCTTCAATAAACTCATAAGCTACCTCGGGTGTTTTATTATTCAATGTTCCACTAGTTGCTGCATCAATTAACTACCTAGTCAAGGGATGCAAACCATTATAGCAAGTTTGAACTTGCAACCATAAAGGTAACGCATGATGAGGGCACATTCTCAATAGATCCTTGTATCTTTCCCTTGCATCATATAATTTCTCTAAACTGATCTGGGCAAAGGAAGAAATGCCAATCCTCAACTTAGCTGTTTTAGCCGGTGGAAAGTACTTCCAGAGAATTTTCTCAGTTATTTGAGCCCAAGTAGTGATAGAACCTAATGGTAAAGAATTTAACAACTATTTTGCCTTGTTCTTCAACGAGAATGGGAACAACCATAAGCGAATGGCGTCATCAGTGGCGCCATTAAATTTGAAAGTGTTGTAAATCTCTAGAAAATTAGCCAAATGGGTATTTGGCTCTTCATCTTGCAAACCGTTGAACTAAACATATTGTTGTACCATCTAAATTATGTTCGACTTCACCTCAAAATTATTTGCAGCAATGGTAGGTCTCACAATACTCGATTTAGCCTTAATCAAAGTGAGCTTGGCATAATCATACATAGTACGAGGCACAAGATCTATAAGAGGTAGTTGAATATTCTGATTGCCACCCATCTCCTCAGTAATATTGTTGTCCTCTTGTTCAGCTACTATATTCTATTCACATTTTCTTACTTCTCTAGCCTCTTTACAATTTCTACGAGCAGTGTAACAACCCTCACCCGTATTCAACGCCGAAATAGGGTTACAGAGCATTCCCGGACTTATAACACATATAAGTGTATTATTCTCATACATTTAACCAAATCATTCAATCATCATTCAGTCTAAATAAATTTGTCCCTTATAAGGGCCTACGAGGCCTTAAAAATGCTTTATAAGTGGTTCGGGAATAAACCAATAACTTATAAAAATTTTGGAAACTTAGAAAAATTTCAACCATACAAGGGTAACACGCCTGTGTGCCCTTCGAAGTGGCCACACACGCCCGTGTGCCAAGCCGTGTACTTGGCCTTGCCAATCCTATAGGGTATACTAACTCATGCAACGCGGCCAAGTCACATGCCCGTGTGCTAGGCCGTGAGCCAAATAAGGGGTATACTGACTTGTACCACACGATCGGTCACACACCCGTGTGTGAGACCGTGTGGAGCATACTGACTTCATTTTAATATCAACAGCAGGGGACACACGGCCGTGCAACATGGTCGTGTGTCACACACAACTGAGACACACGCCCGTGTCTCTACCCATGTGGACAAAAATAGGCTATTTGCGAAGCCATTTTGCCACCCTATTTTTACATGCATACTCAAGCATAAATTGCAGCATTATATAACCCAATAGGCAATCAATCCACAACATTTCATACACATTTTATACCATTTCAACATAGCATTTTCCATTCATGAGGCTAACCACATATCAAGATAACATTTTCATATTTTCTTTCCATCTATTACTAGCCAAAACATATCATATTTGAATACTTAAACACAACTAGAAATATCATACCAAGTTAAGCCAAATCACATGGCTTTACCTCATACCACAACATGTACCAAAATCAATATCTCAAGTAACCTTAACGATCATCCTTACAACTAGCCTATACATGCCATATTTACATATATCCATATATTAATAAGTACAACTCGGCAACTGGATAGTGTGATGTGTAACTCTGACTTTATCCGAATCGAGCGAGCTATCGAACCTCTATAATACATGGAAAAGAAACAGAGTAAGCTTTATAGCTTAGTAAGCCCATATAATTCAGAATTAAAATTACCATTTATACATATTCAAGACAATAAACAAGGTAAACTCATTCAATTTCCAAATGCCTAACATAAGCATTGATCAACAAGTTAAGACATGTAATCATCCATTATCTCAATCTAAATACTCAATACATTTTATCATTTGTAACATATCACTCTCAATCATATAAATAGTAATTCATTCATATAAACAGAATTTATGCCCGTTGAACCCATTAGAACTTCAAAGTATACTCGGGTGATATACTTCAATAATCTGTCAATTCATTATCATTTTTACTCTTTCGAGCTATGATCAGTAAGCTCCTCCTGAGCTGATGGACAGTAAGCTTTATTGAGCTGAAAAGATAAACTCTAACGAGTTGAAAACGGTAAGCTCTTACGAGCTGACATATCAGTAAGCTCATATGAGCTGTGGTGAGTCCGCAACAAATGCAGGAGTTCGACCAAAACAGTAACCCTAGTGCATTGTCACTCGTATCCTAGGGATTCATACGGTTCAAACGGGGCTCGGTAATCATTAGTCTATATCAATTAAGCATTTGTATTCCAAGTATATCAATTACTCAATTATATACATACATTTCAAATAAATACAAGTATTTAAAGTTCGATCCTAATTATACGAACTTACCTCGAGTATGAAAACGACGAAATGAGTTAATTACTCGATAATGTTGCCTTTCCCCCGATCCAATTCTGAATTCCTCTTTTCTTGATCTAAAAATATTCAAAATTAACTTATTTAATCAACCATTCATTCAATTTAGTCCAAAACACATATTAGGGCTATTTTACACATTTACCTCTAAAATTTCACATTTTTATGATTTAGTTCTTATCACATAAAGTTGCAAATTCATGCAATTTAGTACAATCCATGCTTAGCTAAATTTACTATATGTTACTAGCAGCCCATACTTTCAATTTATTCACGCTTTTACCCACATAATTTTACATTTTTTCAATTAACCCCTTTTTGATATTTTTGTCAAAAATCATGTAATAGCTCGATTTTGACCCTAATTGGAACGATGGTTTTGGGACCATGAATCTGAGTCAAAAAATATTTTAATATTATTTTTCATGTTTATTATGTGTGAATTGATGTGTGCAAAATTTTCGTAATGAAATTTGATCGTTTTGGTGCTTAATTGTGAAAGAGGGCTTAATCGCATAAAAAGAAAATTCGGTGGTTAAATGGGTAAGTACTGAATTGATGATGGTTTTGTAAATTAAAGTATTGGTAGGATAATTTATCCATAATTAAGCTTAGTGGCTGGCCAAACTTTGCATGAAATAGTGTTTGGGATTTATTTATAATATTTTTATGTTATAATGTTATAAATTATAATATGATAATATATTAAATTTTTTATAATTGATAAAAGATGAAAAAAAGTATTGTTTTGACCGAAACCAAAAGAAAAGAGAAAGAAATAAGCCTAGCTCCATTCGGCTTTGATTGAGCTTGATTAAGGTAAGAGATTAGCTCGGTTTTTGATAATTTTTACGTTCTTGAGATCGTTGCTTTATGTTTTAGCTAGCCCATGCTTGAATTTTGGAATTTGATGTGTGTTTCATGAGTTGCCATTGAAGGAAGCTTCTTGTTTTTGTTCTATGATGATGAAATATTGATTATATGAGTTAGATTAACAAGTTTTGTTCTTGAACTTTTGATTAAATTGAGTATTTGGATTAAATTGCAAAAATAAATTTTTGAGGGACTAAAATGCAAAATAAATGAAATGTATGAGTTTGTATTAGGACTATGAATATTTTGCCCTAAAGAAGTGTGGTCAAATTTTGAATATTTTGTGTTTTGTGCAATAGGGACTAAATTGTAAAAAGTGTAAATTGTCAGGGGTAAAAATGTAATTTGCCCATTTATGTTTTTTGGACTAAATAATGAAAATATGTTGAATGAGTTTAATTTGAAATTTATTTAGATCAAGAACAAAAAGGATCGAGATTGGATCAGGGAAAGGAGAAAATAATTGAATAGTCGGAAAACAAAGTCCGTTGATACTCGAGGTAAGTTTATTAAGCAATTGGATTGAATTGAATTTTTTTATCCATATTGATGTATATGTCTTGATAGAGATAAGTAGGTATAATATAATAATGCTGAATTTAAGGTAGATTGAAGGAAGTATTTAGCCGAATGTGAGGTATATAAATATATGTTAATAATATGGCTATGTGAGACATTGAGTTAAGCAATGAATTTGATTGAAAGTGATGAATATTTGTTTATTCATATTATTTAGCCGAATGTGCAATGATATAGAAATGGATAAATTATTTATATATATATGTGCCTATTTAGATAAGTATCAAGACCAATTAATACACTAAGTGAGTGAATTTAGATACCGAGCACTGTGTGTGCGGAATCGATCATGTGGCACTAAGTGTGTGAATTTAACATCTGAGTACTAAGTGTACGAAATTGGATAATAAGCACTAAGTGTGCGAATTTAATTTCCGAGCACTAAGTGTGCGAAATCGGACAAAGGATCTTAATTGCATGAATTGAACTTCCAAACACATTTGGTACAAAAAGGAATTTCAGTCGATGAGCATGGAAGGTGTAAGTGTAAATACCAATTTAATGGATGAATTCGGTAAGTTTTCGATACTATGAGAGCTTATCACTTGAATGGTAAGTATAAATTTTATAAGTAGTATATGTATAAAAACCAATTGTTAAATGTATGTATGTATGTACGGATTTTGGAACTATGGAAGGTGATAAATTTGTATGCTTTTGTAATTAAGTGATGAATGGATTTAAGATCTATGAGAAGTCTATTTTTTTTAATGTTTGGATATTCAGTTTAAGGGTTAATAAATGTGTAAATTTCTATTACAATGTATTTTGGCTTTGTTATGTATTTGCTTATAACTTACTAAGCTATGATAGCTTACTGTGTGTGTTTATTTGTATGGTTTATAGATTTTGAAGTTTAGCTACGAGCTCGGGGATCATCGTCAAAGTCTATCACACTATCAACTAACTTTGGTATCTTTTTATAAGTTGAACTTTTGAAACTATGGCATGTATAAGCTATATTACTCTTTTGAGTTCATTATGAATGAGATGTATATAAAAGCCATGCGAAAATGGCTATATTTCTATGCTTGGGTTTGGTTTGGTTATGCTTGATCATAGTGTTAATATTTGTGTATGTTCGGCCTTGTTATAAGCTTATTATGTAAATTTATTTCATGGTATTCATATATGTGAGTGACGTATTTAGTATATGCAGGATGAAATAGTCTTGAAGGTTGGTATGAATTGCGAATAGAGTATACCATACTTAGGTAGATTTGGGTGATGTGCATTTGATGTGTTTTATATCTATGAGATGTTTTAAATTCGGCTTCGGTGATAGGTGTGGTAATTGATTTATTGGTAGGTCAAATGTATGTTACATGAAGGTTTTAATATATGATTTAATATAAATTAATTGATTTTAGTGGTATGAATGAAATTTCAGCATGGTTTAAAACATATAAATTTGAGTATGTCTTGATTTGGCTAAGGTTTATAAAAATGAGCAAAGTTGATCAAATGTTTATTAGAATGATTCGATAATGTTTGCTAAGTCCTATAAAGAAAGGTTGTATTATGTGTGTTTGATATGAAACAAAATATGCATGTTTATATCTAAGTGTTTGAATATCATGCATTAAATTTTTGTTTAATATGTGTTATTCGGTTCAATATGCAAAATGATTGGAAGTGTTATGCTCAATAATTAGCTTATGAAATCTTTACTTTGATAGGAATAAAAGAAAGCTAAGATTCAAAATTTGAATAGAATAAGTGTATTGATGTGGTTAATATAGGAAATAGGTAAAGAAATGAAGGCTTGATTTGGGTTGTATTTGTGGGTTGTATTTATAAAGGTAATGCCTCGTAACCTTAATTCGAAGACGGATACGGGTTAAGGGTGTTACAAATCACTGTACAAAACTAGTTTAACTATCAACAATAATTCAAAATCCATCATCAATCATCAATTTACTCAAGCATTCAACAATGGCAACATGATAAATCTTTAACAGTTTCAAAATCAAAGGTACGGGCTAGCTAGAATACGAAGCAACGATCACAAAAACATAAAAATCATTAAAAACGGATCACAAATCGTACCTTAATTAGCTTTACAAGCTTGGCTGAATGAAGAACACAACATTGGTGTTTTTCTATCCTTAATATTCCGTTCATGCATAAACAAAACAAAGATGATATCTTTGTTTGATTAATTTGTTTTACCTTTATTATTAAATTACAAAAATAACCTTATTATATAATCATTTTAAACATCCAATTAATGTCCATAAATGTCCACTTAAACAACCAATGGTATATTTACCACATAAGGACCCCAATTATTTAATTTCGTAGGCATTTGATACCTTTAACTAATAGAACATGCATTTTACATTTTACACGATTCAGTCTTTTTTTCTCGAATTAAGTATTCAAACAGTAAAATTTCTTTACGAAACTTTCACAGAATAATTATATCATGCTGTAAATTGTAATAAAATAATAAAATAAATATTTTGACCTTGAATTTATTGTCCCAAAATGGGTTGTTACAACTCTCCCCCTTAGGGATTTTCGTCCTCGAAAAATCTTACCAGTGAATAGGTTAGGGTACTGTCTTTGTATAGCTTCTTCGGGTTCCCGCATAGCTTCCTCAATCTCGTGTTCATGCCAAAGAACCTTTACTAGGACTATGCATTTATTTCTCAGTTCTTTGATTTCATGAGCTAAAATCCTGATCGATTCTTCGCTATACATCAAATCTGCCTGTATCTCTACATCTACCAGAGAAATCACATGTAACAGATCGGATCTGTATCGACGTAGCATAGAAACGTGAAAGACATTGTGAATCTTTTCAAGTTCTGTTGGTAAAGCTAGTTGATATGCCACTGGTCCTATTCGTTCAATAATCTCATACGGCCTGATAAAACAAGGACTCCACTTCCCTTTACGGTCAAATCGAAGAACCTTTTTTCCACAATAACACCTTTAAAAACACTCGGTCCCCAACTTGAAATTCAATTTCTTTATGTTTCAAGTCCGCATATGATTTCTATTGACCTGAAGCTGCTTTTAAACTATCACAAATTGTTTTCACTTTTTCTTCAGTTTCTCTAATCAATTCAACCCCATGAATCTTTTTCTCACTTAGTTCATTCCAGTATAGCGGAGTTCGACATTTGCGACCATATAAAGCTTAGTACAGAGCCATCTTTATACTCGTCCAAAAACTGTTATTATACGCGAATTCAATCAACGGTAAGTATTTTTCCCAACTACCCTCAAACTCTAAAATACAACATCTCAACATGTCTTCGAGAATCTGAATAACTCTCTCAGTCTGATCATTAGGCTGAGGATGAAAAGCTGTACTGAAATTCAATTTCGTACCCAAAGCTTCTTGCAGTTTCTTCCAAAATCGAGACGTAAATCTCGGATCTCTATCAAAAATAATAGATAGTGGCACCCCATGCAATCGAATAATCTCAGAAATGTACAATTTAGCTAATCTATCAAGTGAGTAATTTGTACTTACCGGTATGAAATGAGCAGATTTTGTTAGTCGATCAACAACAACCCAGATAGCATCTTTCTTTTTCAGAGTTAAGGGCAATCCCGACACAAAATCCATTATAACTCTATCCCATTTCCACTCGGGAATCATCACAGGTTGTAGTAAACCAGATGGTACTTGATGTTCAGCTTTGACTTGCTGACAAATCAAACATTTAGAAACAAACACTAAGATATCTCGTTTCATGCCTTGCCACCAGTAAAACTGTTTCAAAACGTTGTACATTTTGGTACTCCCTAGATGAACCATAAGCAACTATTGTGCGCTTCATGCAAAATCTTCTAAATGAGTTCTGAATTTCTCGATATGCAAATTATATTACGAAACCTTAAACAATCATTGGTTCTAATCTAAAACTCTGAATCAGGGATATTCTAACATTGAATTCGTTTAATTTGCAATTCACGGACATTTTTCCGAAATTCACAGATTTATTGAAGAATTAATGTTCTAACTTTTAATTAAGCTAAAATAGACCCATCATCACAAATCATCAACTCGGTATTCATTGCTTGCAATGCAAACAAAGATTTTTGGCTCAGGGCATTAGCAACGACATTAGCTTTTCCTGGATGATAATCAATCACGAATTCATAATCCTTCAATAACTCGAGCCATCTTCGTTGTCGCAAATTCAAATCTTTCTGTGACATCAGATATTTTAAGCTTTTGTGATCTGTATAAATGTGGCATTTTTCATCGTACAAGTAGTGTCGCCAAATTTTCAATGCAAACACAATTGCAACCAACTCATGGTCGTGCGTCGTATAGTTCTTTTCATGTTGTTTCAATTGTCGGGAAACATAAGCTATAAATTTTCCTTCTTGCATCAGAACACATCCCAGACCATTTAATAATGTGTCACTATAAATCACAAACTCTTTCCCCGATTCAGGTTGAAGCAGAACTGGTGCTTCAGTTAACAGTACTTTTAATTGTTTAAAACTCTGTTGACACTTTTCTGACCATTCGAATTTCACATCTTTTTGAAGCAGTCTTGTCATCGGTGTTGCAATCATCGAAAATCCTTTCACGAATCTTTAGTAATAGCCCACTAATCCCAGAAAACTATGGACTTTAGACACATTTCTTAGAGGTTTCCAATCAACAATAGTAGAAATCTTACTCGGGCCAACTCTAATACGTTCAGCTGAAATAATATGCCCCAGAAATCCAACCTCTCTAAGCCAAAACTCACATTTGCTGAACTCTGTAAATAATTGCTTATCACATAGAGTTTGTAACACAACTCTCAAGTGCTCGATATGTTCAGATTCATCTCTCGAATAGATCAGAATGTAGTCAATGAATACAACAACAAATCATTCTAAATACGGTCTGAATATTCGTTTCATCAAGTCCATAAAAACCGCAGGAGCATTAGTTAATCGGAAAGGCATAACAAGGAATTCATAATGTTCATACCTTGTTCTGAATGCGGTTTTTGGCAATTTCGACTCTATAACTCACAACTGATAATAACCCGATCTCAAATCAATCTTTGAAAATACTGTAGCCCCTTTCAACTGATCAAATAAATCATCAATCCGCGGTAGAGGGTATTTGCTCTTTATAGTCATTTTATTCAGCTATTTGTAATCGATACACATTCTTATCGTGCCATCTTTTTTTTTTTATGAACAATACCGGTGTACCCCAGGGTGAATAATTCGGTCGTGCAAAACCTCTATCTATCAATTCTTGCAATTGAGCTTTCAATTCTTTTAATTCTGTTGGTGCCATTGTGTACGGAGCTATCGATATTAGTGTTATTCCTGGTACTAATTCAATACTGAATTTCACTTCTCTGATCGATGGCAAGCCTAATAATTATTCTGGAAATACATCCAAAAACTCACAATCAATAGATATAGATTCAATCTTTGATTCAGACACCTTAGTATCTAATACATATGCAAGATATGTAACAGTCCGGTTTAGACCCTAGTCAGAATAGTGGTTTCGGGACCACAAATTTGAGTCAAAAAAATATTTTAATATTATTTTCCATGTTTATAGTATGTCAATTGACATGTGTGAAATTTTCGTGATTTAATTTGATCGTATGTGTGCTTAATTTGCAAAAAGGCTTAATCGCAGAAATTGTAAAAGTGATTAATTATTGTGTAAGTGTTAAATTGTCATTGTTCTTGTAAGGTAGAGCCCTTAAAAGAGAATTCAGTTGTAGACATTGATTATAAGGTTTATGTATTATTTTTATTAAGGTTAAAAAGGTAAATGTTATAATAATATATATGTTATAATAAAACAAACATTAAAATGTCATAAAAGAAAAGTGTTCATCCATTGAAAATTGAAAGAAAAGAAAGAGTTTGAGATTTTTTATATTCGACCTTGCTTGACCAAAATTAATGTATGTAATTTGTTCGATTTTTGATAAATTTCTATGTTTTTGTAATCATCGCTTCAAATACTTTGAAACCCATGTCTTAATTTTGTCAATTGATGAAGATTTTGAAAAGTGAAATTGCTAATTCATGAGGTTTGTGATGATTGTTGATGAAATATGAAATATATGTGTTAGATTAACATGTTTTGTTTTTGGATTTTTGATGAATTTGAGTAATTTAGACTTAATTGAGAAAATAATATTTTGAGGGACTAAAATGTGAAATAAATGAAATTTATGGACTTATATGAAGCATATGAATATTCGGCCAAGCATGGGTAATATGAAATTTTGTGTGTTTTGCGATTTTGTGAAATAGGGACTAAAATGCCAAAATGTGAAAATGTGATGGCTAGTTTGTAAATTACCCTAAATATGTGTTTTTGGATTAAATTGAATGAATTGGTGAATAAATGAACTAAATTTGAATATGTATAGATCAAGAATCGAAGAAAACGGATTTAGATCGAGGGAAATCGAAAGTAATTGAATAGCCGTTCGTTTCCGTTCTTCCCGTACGAGGTAAGTCTATATACAAATAAATGTATTTTGAATTGGTTTATTCCTATGCCTATGAAATTTATTATGACGAATGTGTACAAGATGAAATATACATGAAATCCGAGGAAGTATCGATAACGTATCAATGTCCGAGAAGTCCCGTACGAACCTAGGAATAGATAGAATTACATATGTCATGACATAGGTTTCCGATTTGGGATATCGTGTAAGACCACGTCTGGGACGTTGGCGTCAATTTGAGATTTACATGTAAGACCATGTCTGGAACATTGGCATCGTTTTTTATTCGTGTAAGACCCTGTCTGGGACAGTGGCATCGATATTTGGTTACATTTAAGACCACGTCTGGAACGTTGGCATTGTACGACTATTCTAAGTATTCCGAGTATCATATTTGATTCCGAATGGTTCAACGGGAAAATCTGAGAAATGAAAGACTATGTGAATTGTATAATTGTTTCAGGTACGTTTGATACGTGTGCTTTGTTTAAGCATGAAAAGTGAGTAAATATGTGCATTAATGCAATGAATAAATGTGATATATGTATGATTATGATATGAGCAAAAGAGTTGCTTTGAGATATGATATGTTGGTAAGCAATGGCAAAATAATGTGCCAAAGGGAAATTATGTATTTGAAAAGAATATATATTAATGAACTTTTATTTGCTATGATTATAAATGTTTCTATGTTAAGTTTATTTTTATATGGCTTACTACTTTTGAAAGCTTACTTTGTGTGTGTTTGCATTGTTTTATATATCTTTAAAGCTACAAAAGGCTCGGGGATTGTCGAGGATCGTCATCACACTATCCAATCCTATTTTGGTACCCTTTTGAAAGTGTATATACTAGAGTATGGCATGTATAGGCTAGTCATCTTAAATTATGTTTGAGATATGTGTATAGCCATGTGATATGGCTAGATAAATAGTCGTGATATGAATGAGTAGTCATGTTATATGATGCTTTGTTTGGTATGGTTTAATGAATAATGAAATGGTTAAAGTAATGGTAAGCTTATTGACGCAAAGTTTGGTATATCAATGATGAGAATATGTCTTATTATTGTGGTAAGTTGTGGATGAATCATGCTTGGATTTACTTGTGATTTAGTTGGCATAAAAGATGTTGTGATGAAATGTTCTTGAATAAGTAAAATAGATGGTCAATTTGGCATGTTTTTGGTTGCTATAAGTGTTGGAATAATGCTTGTATGTACTTGTAGCGATGACCCAAAGTGTGGGTGGCATTTTAGCCTTGCAAATGGCCTATAATTGCCCACACGATTGAACACACGGGCGTGTGTGTAACGCCCTAAAAATCTCAAAACCCTAATTTTTGTGCCTAAGTATGTATAGCACCTTGAATAATATTATTAAGATAGTATTGGGATTACTTGAGGCCTTAGAGTTAGGGGTGACCATAGGGAAAATTTATTCTTTCTTACTTAATAGACCCTAGTCTCAGGTAGGAGGCCTCATAAGCAGATTAAGAGAAGAAAAGGGACACAGATGGGCTTGTAGTCCAGTGGAAAGTGGCATCATATAAGGGCTATGAGGTGGTGTGTTAAGCAGTTAAGGAGGTCCAAGGTTCGAGGCTTAAGAGGGGAAATTAAGGAGTTTTATTTTTGTGCCTGGACAGAGGGAGTTGGCATTGGAGGGGACCTTGAAAGGGAGTGTTCAGGAGAGAAATTTAAGGTGCAGATAAGAGAGAAAAGATAGGGATTGGGAGGTGGATATAGTGGTGCCGAATTGGACTCTGAGGGAAGGGAAGTTCGGCTAGGGGCTATATATATGAGTGCCGAATTAAGTTCCTAGGTTAATGCTGAATTTTTGCTTTTCTGCTAGCCGAATTTCAACACTTGTGAGAGGCAGACATTTTTTTGCTAATGTGCCAAAGTCGAATCCTTCATATCCTCCCTCCTCAAATTCCCTTTTGGTTCACCACTCAATTCTAGCCAAATCACTTTTATTTCTTATTCCCCCTAGTGTTACCGAATTGCCTCTGTCACCTTACTAGTCTCAAAAGTCGGACTTAAGCCGCAAGATCAAAGGAATATTTCAGTAAGAGCTAAGTTGAATTTTTATTATGTTCTATTAAAAGCCGAAGGGCTATCTAACCCCTCTTTTCCGTTACCATGTACCAACAAGGGTGAGGCTCAGCAATCGCAAGCGCGGTAAGTAAGGATTGTTATCAAGGCAGTAAGTATTCTCGATTCAGTTAGAGTTTTAATATGTGACCGAATCTATTGTGGCTCATAGGGGTGACTTATGATCAATATGGGTCACTTGGTTTTGACGACATAGGTGTTTGGGTGCAGATCTAGAGGATAATCGCCAATAGTAGCAAAGGAAGGGCTACTAGAACGTGAGGTACACGGTATGGGTATGGTGAGGTTTTGGTTTTTAGTTAGTGTATGATAAAGCTTTGGTTAATCGCGAGTAATGTCGATTGTAGGTTTGTGACTAAGGGGTTTGCAACACGCGAGCTTACCAGGTGTGTACAAACATTACACACACGATATCAGCAATGCCGAAAAGTCAAAAAGTCGAAAGTGGCTAAATGGGCCCGGTGGGCCCTAAGGCTAAGTTTGATGAAATGGTTTGGTTGGTAATATGAATTGAATTAGTCATGCATGATACATGATCTGGATTTGTTTGGGCCTAATAGGCCATATGATGATATTTGGGCCTAATGGGCCGTAAGGACATGAAATGGGCTTGATGGGCTTATGGGGACATAGACAAGTAAGTTAGGGTTAATGGACTTTAGGCCTAGTTTGAACAACTCTGAAATTTCATAAGACCTAATTTAATTAGACATGTCTGTGAACAAGTCGCTGGGTTAGGGTGTGGCAACGGGCATACACATGTCTAGGATTGGATCTAAGGAGAGCTTGGTACTTAAGCGGTTCTAGTGGCCCACCTCTTCTTCTCTAGAATCCTACCTGGTGCGTGGTGTCTGTTCACTTTAGCCGCGAGGACTTGTTGATGGGCCAAAGTTCATAACTAAAACCCGAAAGGGGCCAAATACCCTATCCTTGTAAAATTACTAAAATACCCTTAGTTTTGTAAATTACCAAAATACCTATATTTTGCAAATTTACCAAAAATATCCCTATTTTATGAAAATACCAAAATACCCCCATTTTGCAAAATTACCTAGATACCCTTATTTTTCTAAATTACCAAAATACCCTTGTAGGGTAGAATTATGAAAATACCCCTAGGTAGTGAAATGATGAAAATACCCCAACGTAACGAACATAAGCTTGTAGATTTTACTTGTGTGATTGATGCATTCATATAATATTCTGCTTAGGATGGATATGGGTGGGAATTATGGTACGGAGGAAGATTAGAGGATCACATGGCCGTATGGTATGGATCCAGGATCGCATGGCCATGTGGTATGGATCCACTGAAGGCTTTAAGCCTAACATATGATTAGCAGTTTTGCTGCAATGTTTGGTAGTACCGCAACCGGGCTACCCTTGGTGTGTAGCAGAGGGGTGGGTCGAGCTAGAATTCCCCACAGGAGTCATAAGGTTGGAAAGGAAATGGTGTGTGTAGCGGATGGACTTTTGGGGTGGGTTTTGCATTATCTCTTTTGTAGACGATGCGTTATGATATGATATGAAGTCATTGTGGGCTAAGGCCCAAGACCACCGATTTTGATAAGGCTCAGGCCCAATGTGAATATTTGTATGTGATTTGATTGCCAAGGGTCGTACACACTGAGTTTCGAAACTCACAACCTTAATTTTAATATTTTAGGTGATCTTAAATAGACGGCTCTACGTGGGAGAGGACTCGGAGATGGCTACACTACAAGCTGTTCAAATGTTTTAATTTATTCAAATGATTTTGTTTTAAATACTATGTTTTTTCATTGGATTGCGATAAGGCTATGTAACTCCTAATTGAATTTATATTTTGGGTTATTATTATTGTTTTAGCTACCCACTTAAGAAATTTCATAAAATTATTAATGTGTTAATATGGTTTTTGAAATAAACTTTTGTTTTGGGCTTTTGGGCCTTAAATGGTTAAATAGTAAATTGTTTTGAAGAGTGTCTTTAATGTGACATTCCAGATTCAGGCCTAACTTCTAGGCCGGGTTTGGGGTGTTACAGTGTGGCTCGACCGTGTCCCTCGTGGTTATATTTCAAAACAAGTCAGACTCGACCACGGGCTGAACACACGGGCGTGTGACTGGCCGTGTGGTGCAAGCCAGTAACGACCACTGGTGAGGCACACGGGCGTCTAGACAAGTCAGTATGTATGCCCTGTTTGACACGACTAAGACACACGGGCGTGTCTGAGTCCGTGGGAGGCACACGGCCTACCCTCACGGGTGTGTGACCTCTGTAACTTAAAAAATTTTTAAATTTCTATATATTTTTGTATGTGTTCGGTGTAGTCCCGGCCCCTTTTTAAAGCATGCTTAAGGTCTCATAGACCTGTTTAAGGGACAACTTGATTCTATTCATTAAATTATATTATGAAATATCTGTAAAAGATTTTGATTTGTCCGGTAATTCTTTTAACCCTAGACCCACGATGGTTACGGGTTAGGGGTGTTACATTTAATTGGTATCAGAGCTACAGTTTAGTCGATTCTCGGACTAACATAGCGTGTAAGAGTCTAGCTATACATGCCATATATATGAAATGTGATAGTGTGATGAATCCTGAGGTGTAAAATGTGTTTTTCGTATAGTAATGGATCCCGAAAGAGCCGTAGCTAACGATGTTAAAAATAATATGCAGCTCTCGCTCAAGGGACGGTGCCATCTGATTTCAGGTCGACTACTAGCGGTCAAGAGGGAGAGGCTAAACAAGCCTTCTTCCAAATGATGAATGAATGGTTCACTCAGTACATAAGAACGAATCCAATTTTTTCACAACCTCCGCCCCCACCTAATCCTCGTCAGACTTCTGTTGTACCTCTGGTTATGAACTTGAATATGTTGAATAAACCTCCAGTCGACAAAATCCGTAAGTATGAGGCTGAGGAGTTTAAGGCCACTAGTGATGACAACGCCGAGAAAGCTGAGTTTTGGCCTGAGAATACAATCCCAGTATTTGATGAAATGCCATTGACTTCTAACGAATGTGTGAAATGTGTTGTTTTTTTGCTACGAGACGCAGCTTATCAATGGTGGAAGACCTTGATTTCTGTTGTTCCAAAGGAATGGGTTACTTGGGATTTCTTCCAGTCTGAGTTCCAAAAGAAATACATCAGTCAAAGATTTATTGATAAGAAACGAAAGTAATTTCGGGAGTTGAAATAAGGTCGCATGTCTGTCACCGAGTATGAAAGAGAATTCGTGAGATTAAGTCAGCATGCTCGGGAATGTGTATCAACCGAGGCAATAATGTGCAAAAGATTTGAAGATGGCTTAAATGAAGATATTTGTTTCCTAGTTGGGATTCTGGAAATAAAAGAGTTTATGGTGCTTGTTGACCAAGCATGTAAAGCTGTGGCACTCAGGAAGGATAAAAGAAAAGTTGAGACAGAAGCTAGAGATGCGAGAAAGAGATTTCCGAGTAAAAAAATTCAGTCTGATTCAAAAAAATTTAGAGATGAACATAGTTGTTCAAAGACTAATGTTGGACATTTGAATAAAGATCGAGCTAGATCACAGCCAAATTCTAAAGCTCTAGCTACACCGATGGCTAGTGTGGGAAATGTCCAATCCAAACGACCTGAATGTAAACACTGTGGTAAAAGACATCCAGGTAGTTGTAGATTGAATGACCGAGCTTGCTTCGTATGTGGATCCTTAGATCATTTTATCCGAGACTGCCCAGAGTCTGTTGAGCAAGAGATTGTTCAGAATTCGAGGTCTGATAATGTTATAGCTAGAGGTAGTGTAATATCCCGAAATAGGGGTTGCGAGTTTGGTAAATAACTCGAGTGTTAGTAGGCCTCAAGAATGGTTTTGATGTGTTTTTGGAGTTCCTAAAGCCCGAGGATAAGAAGGGAGTGTTTTGGAAATTTTTTAAATTTTGGGTTAAAATTGGAATTTGGGTGAGGGAGGCCTTAAGTAAAATTTTTGGAAGGTTTTGGACATGAAAGTCCAAGTGGTAAAGTGGCTTCCATGCGCCACTTAAGGCTTGGGAATGACGCCACAATCAGGTCAAGGGTTCGAGTCTCGGGCGCAGCATAAGCATTTTATTTTGAAAAAAGGTGCTGCTTTGAAGGAGGCTTTAAAATAAATTGTGGTGGGATTTTGACAAGTGGTTGAGGCGCCTACGGTCAGGGGAGCTCCATGAGGTCGGGCGTTCGAGCCCTGATGAAGGCGCGCTAGTGTTTTTATTTTTCTGGGCGTTAAGTCTCAGGGAAGCTTGAGATGTAAGGGTTAAAAGAATTTTCAATGCGTCTGTTGGCATAAAATTCAAACTGGCCGAGTGGTTGGGATGCTTATAGCCAGGGTAACTTCTCGAGGACTCGCGTTCAAGTCCTGGGAGTCGCGCATGAGGCACTTTATTTTTATGTTAGCATTCAGACCTGGGAACTGGCAACGTAAGGCTTAAAAGAAATTCCGATGAGATTATTGCATGAAATGCGCAAAGGGCCGAGTGGCTGAGGCGTGGAGAGGGCTGCTTTAGGTTTGGGGTTCGAAACCCAGGAGCAGCGCATGGTTTTCTTTTTTTCACGCCAGCGTGAGGAGGCCTGCATGGCCCATGCACGCGTGAAACAAATGGGTATTGCTTTTATTTTATTTTTGTTGTTTCAAAGCTGTAAGAGCATGGGTTTAAACCATTATTTTTATTAATTTGTTTGCTTAGAATGATGGGAAAGTTTATATATTATTTTTTTTTTTTTAGAGATGGGTAAGGTAATTAAAGAATGAATAAACAATAAATTGTTTATTCCAAAGATGATGGGCTACATTTTTATTGTTTTGGGGTTAAAAATTAGCAAAAGTGGGAGGCATGGCCGTTGGGAGTATGGGCAGCCTTGGGGTTGCAAAATCATGGCCGAATGAAGCTATTTGGGACCTTGTTGGTCGGCCTTGGGTGTAGCATAGGGAGCTTGGCCGAAATTCTTGTTTTGCCTTTCATTTTCCTTCCAAATTCTTCTTGGTAAAACTTCCTATTCTGTTTGTCTTGCCATTTTGCCTTGGTCGGATTAGGGAGCCTCCTAAGGCTAGTATTTTTGGTTTAAGTATGGTGCTAGTATGTGCTAAATGTCCTCTTTCAAAACCTTTCTTCTTCATCCTTGTGTTTTGCCAAATTTGCACTTTAGTTTTCATTTGACAAAAGCCGAAAGTTAGACCCCTTTTTATGCATTATTTTTCTTCTTCTACCACATCTTCTCCTTTCTTTTATTTTGATTAAATCAAGCCTCTCTTAAAGTTGCCATTGCCGAATATTTCTTTTACGATTGAGGAGCCATAACCGAACCTTTGTTTTGAAGGTGCTATCGACTACGTGTTTGTGATCTCTTCAATCATTTTGGTAAGTAAATTATCTCCTAGCAATCGGTTTGGATTTTATTTCCATTAAAGTACCCAAAATCAATGGTTAAACCTTGATTTCTAAGGAGAGCCGAATGTACAATAAGATATTCTAAGTGTCCTTTTGTGTGGCAAGTGTTAGGGCTTTAAAAAGGAGTCTTTCGGGAGTTGAAGTGCTCAAGGGACTTTGTTGAGCAAGGTAAATAATAAGAGTAATATTCGGCCAAGGGCTTTGCTCATAGATTTGTGTAATAGCCATTTTTAAACAATGTTTTAATAGGAATTTCGAAAACTTCGGGAGCAAATCAACAAGAACAAGTGGTGTTTCGGGATCGAAATAAGCTAGATAAATGACTCTTGGCATTCGGCCTTAGGCCATTTTGGTGCTAAGTGTGACCGATTTCGGTTATGTGTTCTAGGGGAAAATCAATAGAAGTAACAGAAGCTTTCGGGATTTTAGACTTTGTTAGATTCGATAAATCAGAATCTCGCTATAGTCAGGTGCATAGTTATCGCACTGTACTCTTGTTTGTTATTTGTTATATGTATTGTATGTATTATTTTATGTAAACGTATGTGTTATACATGTTAGCCAAAATAAAGGTTAAAAGTGTGGATACCCAAGGTGAGTGATCAAATAATTAGGTTAGTAGTTTTGGTATTAATCTTTCAGTGAATTTCGATAATAATTGAATATTGATGAATGTGTAATAAAGTGATGCCATGTGATGTATATTGTTTTGAGTAATATGTGGCCGTGGTGTATAATATATATATATCTATGCATAGGATTTGGGATGTGACTATTTGAGGAAATGATGTACGTTATGTATGTGGTCTAATGCTAGCCTCGTGCTACATTAGTGCTTGATGTTTAGTTGTGTGCTTCCTCAAGAGAGGTGTTGGCTAAGTGCTCATTTCGGCGGTCTATAACTGTGTGCATCACCGTGGATCGATTAATATGTGGATCATTATGTGGATTGGACTTCATAATTGTATATTCATAATTGTATATTCATACTTGTATATTCATAGTTGTATATTCGAAATTGCATAATCATGTGTATGGACTGTTTGGATATGGGCCAAGCCCATATGTGAGGACATGTGTATTAACTATGCACTGAGTCATGGTGACTCACTCAATTTTCTTAACCCTTTCAGGTGGCGCGTAAAGCTTGGACCGGGTCGGAGCGGATACAAAGGTGGCCATGCAAAAAGCGGATTTTCATGCAAAGGAATCTCTTGTTTAATGAATTAAATATTTATATTTTCCGTATTTTGATTAAGTATGTATTGTAAAAAGGCCCACTAAAGTATTTCAGTTCATTTATTAAGCATCGTTATTATTATGCCCTATCATGGATAGATGATTTAAAGGTTGATTTCAAATGGTTTTATTTTCTCAAGTAAAGCTTGAACCCGATATGTTTATAACAAACTTCGATTTTTACTTTGAATATTACAAGTCACGAAAATGTTTTATTAAAGGAACAAATTTTCAACGGTTTTACTCTTAAGTAAGGATATTTTCGAATGTGTTCCACAGTGGCATTCCAAATTCGGTCGGAGTGAATGGGCCGGGTTTGGGGTGTTACAGGTAGACCTTCTCGAAATACAAGAAATGTCAGTAGTAGTCAGAGAGCTACGAAATACTCAATTGCAAGATCTGAAGCTAGAGCGTCTGCCAGAGCTTATGCCATCCGAGCACGTGAGGAAGCTTCATCTTCAGATGTTATTACGGGTACATTTACTCTTTATGATACTTCTATAATTGCATTGATAGACCCAGGTTCTACTCATTCGTATATATGTATGAACTTAGTATCCAGTAAGACTTTGCCTGTGGAGTCTACTGAATTTGTGATTAGAGTATCGAACCCCTTAGGTAAATGTGTTTTGCTTGACAAAATATGCAAGAACTATCCGTTGATGTTTCGAGATGTTTGTTTTCCGGCTGATTTGATGCTATTACCTGTCGATGTGTTCGATATAATTTTGGGTATGGACTGGTTAACATTGCATGAGATGTGGTAAATTCAAAAAGAAAGATTATTGATTTGAGATGTCAAAATGATAAAATAGTTCGGATTGAGTCTAATGATTTTAATGGGTTACCGGCTGTGATATCAGTATTGAAAGCTCAGAATTTTGTGAAAAAGGGTTGTGAAGCTTATTTTGCCTATGTAATTGATTCGAAAGTGACTGAAAAGAAAGTTGAATCAGTGCCAGTTGTTTGTGAATTCCCTGATGTATTTCCTAAAGAATTGTTGGGATTACCTCCGATACGTGAGGTTGAATTTGGTATTGATTTACTGGCGGGGACGATCCTATTTCGATAACTCAGTATGGAATGGCACCAACAGAACTGAAAAAGTTAAAGTCACAGTTGCAAGAATTGACTGACAGAAGATTCGCAAGATTAAGTTTCTCACCTGGGGGTGCTCCTGTTTTATTTGTGAAAAACAAAGATGGCACAATGAGAATGTGCATTGATTACCGTCAGTTGAACAAAGTGACTATTAAGAATAAATATCCTCTGCCCAGAATTGATGATTTGTTTAATCAGCTTAAAGGAGCTACTGAGTTTTCAAAGATATATCTAAGATCAGGTTATTATCAGTTATGTAACGCCCCGAATTTGGTCCTAGTAGAATTGGGCCTATTGGGCTTTGAGGTCTCATAAAATTTTAAAGTGAGCAAGAAAACGACAAATGACATGACAGCTTTAAAGGTTTAATGAATTTAGAGTGTCTAGGTGTGTTGGAAAAGCTCTGGGTTCGAGTTTTATGGTTGAGGATTCTTAATTTATTTAACTAAGGAATCAGGGTTGTGAGTAGTGGGCTTTTAAATAAAAATAAGTGAAAATGGCACAAAGAAGCCTGTGGTGAAGTGGCTAAGTGATGCCACTAGGGTGTAGAGAGGTGGCGACATATGCATGCAAGAAGGTCTGAGGTTCGAGTGCTAGCTTAACTTTATTTTGGAGTTTAATTTTAGGCTTCTAGAAAGCTGGGAGTGGCGTGTAGAGGGACTCTAAGGAGAAGTGATCAGTAGAGAGAATTTAGGAGAAGGATAAGGGAGATATCATAGAAAAAAATTAAGAGATGAGCAGTGGATGAAGTGGTGACGAATTATACTTTAGGGGTGGCTAAGTTTCGGCTGTAGGCTATATAAATGTGTGTGTGCCAAATCTGGGGTCCTAGGTAATGCCATATTTTCCATTCTTTTTCTTTTCTTTGCCGAAACCTTATTTTTTCACAACCGAAAATACCTTACCTTGTTGTCGAAATCTCATATAGCCGAATCCTTTTTTTTCGAATTCTTTAATAGCCAAACTCTTTTATTGCTGAAGTATCATCATCTTCTCTTGCCAAAATCCCTATTAGTGTCGAATCTTTGTTGTTTTCCTCCATCACAAATCTATTGTTACCTACTATCAGTCAAGGTTAAATGCCGAATCTCGTTCAGTAGTTAACTAGACCGCGGGATCAAAAGTGGATTAGGTAAGTATTCAATTAACCCCTTAGTGTGTTTTGTTAAAAGCCGAAGGGCTATCTAACTTCCCATTGTCGTTAATCTTGTATTAACAAGGGTAAGGTTCAGAGATCGAAAGCGTGGTAAGGTTCGTTAGCAAAGTGTAAGTGTACTCAACTCGATTATGGTTTAAGAAAATGGTCGAATGTGAGTATGAGCTATAGGGGTGACTTGTGTGGATTATGAGTCACTCAAAGTTTGATGGTGTATATGTGAGTGCATATCTAGGGGATACTCGTGATTAGTAGCGAAGGAAGGGCTATTAGAACCTGATGGCACACGGTAAGGTTACGGTAAGGCTTCGACTTTTGGTGAATATTTTGATTAAGTATGGGTGATTGACTGAAAGTTGGTTGGTTGTAGGTTCAAGACCAAGGATAGTATAGCATGTCACAGTAACCAAGTGTGTACAAACACTACACACACACGATGTCGGCAATGTCGGAAAGTCGAAAAGCCGAAAGTGGCTAAATGGGCCCGATGGGCCCTGAGGCTAAGTTTGATGAAATTGTTTGGTTGGTTATACGAATTGAGTCAGTCATGCATTTTACATGATCTGGAATTTTTTTGGGTCTAATAGGCCATATGGATGAAATTTGGGCCTAATGGGCCATAAGAATGTGATTTGGGCTTGATGGGCTTTATGGGGACATAGACAAGTATGCTAGGGTTTAATGGACTTTAGGCCTAATTCTGAACAATACTTAAACTGCATAAGACTTAATCTAATAATTAAACATGTCCGTGGACAAGTCGCTGGGTTAGAGTGTGGCAATGGACATATGCATGTCTAGGATTGGATCTAGGGAGAGCTTGTACTTAAGCGGTCCTAGTGGCCCACCTCCTCTTCTCTGGAATCCTACCTGGTGCATAGTGTCTATTCACTTTAGCCGCAAGGACTTGTTAATGGGCCAAAGTTCATAACTAAAACCCGAGAGGGACCAAATACCCCTGATTTGGAAATTATCGAAATATCCTTGGATTTGTAAAATTACTAAAATACCACTAATTTGTAAAATTACCAGAATACCCTTGATTTACAGAATTACCAAAATATCCCTGATTTACAAAATTTCCAAAATATCCCTATTTTGCAAAATTACCTAAATACCCCTAAAGGGTAGAATTATGAAAATACCCCTAGGTGCATAATGTGTGAAAATGTGTATGTTGCATTCATGAGATATATGTTGCACTTCGGTGGGTTTGATGATACGGAGGAAGATATGTGAGGATCGCATAGTCGCTTGACGACCGTGGATCCACCAGTAGCTTTAAGCCCATTATATGCTTAGCAGCCTTGCTGCAACGTTTGAGTAGTGCCACTGTTGGTGCTACCTTTGGAGTGTAGGGATGGGTGGGTTGATATTTATATCCCCACGGGAGTGTAGGGTTGGAAGGGAAATGGAGTGCAGGGTTGGATTTGGGATGGGAGCATTGCATTCATGTGATACTGATGTGATATGAGGTCATTGTGGGCTAAGACCCAAGACCACCATTTTTTATAGAGCTTAGGCCCAATGTGATAATTGCATGTTGATTGGATTACCAAGGGTCGTACACACTGAGTTTTGAAACTGACACCCGTTTATTAAATGTTTCAGGTGACCCTCAGTAGACGACTCGACTTGGGAGAGGACTCGGAGATGGCCACAATACAATTTACTTAGAAGTTTTTGTTTATTTATTTTCGAATGACTTATTTTTAATTATTTCATTTGTAATAAGGCCTTATATCTCCAATTTGACTTTATATTTGGGTTTTCTTATGTTTTCAACTGCGTAATTGTTAAACTTGAATAAATTTCTTAAGTTTAAACATGGTTTTCGAAATACCTATAACATATGGGCTTTTCTTAAAACATGGGCTTTTATCATTACTTAACAAGCTGCTTATATTTTTGGGTTTCTAAGCCTTAAACTTAAGTTTTAACTAAGCAAAGTTGTTTTGAATTATCCCTTTTGATGTGACATCACCAGATTCGGCCATAACGTCTGGGCCGGGTCTGGGGGTGTTACAAGTTACGGGTAAAAGATTCAGACATTCTGAAAACTGCTTTCAGAACGAGGTACGGGATTATGAGTTTTTAGTTATGCCTTTCGAACTAACGAATACTCCTACTGTTTTTATGGATTTGATGAACAGAATTTTCAAACCATATTTAAATCGATTTGTTGTTGTATTCATTGACGACATTTTGATTTATTCACGTGATGAGATTGAGCATTCCGAGCATCTAAGAATCATGTTACAGACTCTGCGTGAAAAGCAATTGTATGTGAAATTCAGCAAATGTGAGTTCTGGTTAAGAGAAGTTAGTTTTTTGGGGCATATTGTGTCAGCATCTGGTATACGAGTTGATCCGAGCAAGATTTCTGCTATTTTGGAATAGAAGCCTCCGAAGAATGTGTCTGTAGTTTTTTGGAACTTGCTGGTTACTATCAAAGGTTCGTAAAAGGTTTTTTGATGATTGCTGCTCCGTTAACTAGATTGCTTCAGAAAGATGTGAAGTTTCAATGGTCCGATAAATTTCAGAAAAGCTTTGATCAGTTGAAAACTTTGTTGACTGAAGCTCCAGTTTTGGTACAAGCAGAATCGGGTAGCAACCACGGGTGAGGCACACGGGCGTGTTCACGGCCGTGTGGACAAGTAAGTATGTATGCCCTGTTTTGACATGATTTAGACACACGGGCGTGTGACCTCTGTAACTTAGAAAATTTTTAAATTTTCGAGAACTTCTGTATGTGTTCAGTTTAGTCCCAGCCCTTTTCTAAAGCATGCTTAAGGTCTTGTAGACCTGTTTAAGGGACAACTTGATTCTATTCATTGAATTATATTATGAAATGTCTGTAAAAGATTTCGATTTGTCCAGTAATGCCTTTAACCCTATATCGGCATTGGTTACGGGTTAGGGGTGTTACAAGATATGCATCATAACCCTTTTTAATACATTTCTGAACTACCATAGACGATATCAGGATAGGTAATTCACTCGAATCATCAGACTCAATCTGAAGAATTTCACCGTTTTGACATTTCAATTCAATAACCTTTCGCCTACAATTCACCACTGCATCATGCATAGTCAGCTAGTCCATACCCAGAATCACATCATACTCATCAAACGGTAGAAGTGTAACAGCCCGTTTTTTGGTCAAATCGGGACAGTGGTTTTGAGACCACAAATATGAAGTCAAAATATTTATTTTATTATTTGAATAAGGTTTATAGTATGATAGATTAATTACGAGAAAGTTTCGTAAAGAAATTTTATCATTTAAATGCTTAATTCGGTAAAAATGACTAAATCCCGTAAAGCGTAAAAGTTGGGTTCTATTAGCTAGAAGTGTTTAAATGCTATAGAATTTAAAGGAGGAAGTTCTTATGTGTTAATTATTCCAATTATGAGATACTGGCTGAAAATGGTTTGGCAATGTGGTAAATTGAATTAATTTTTAAGGTTAATTTTGGTATTTGATAAATAATGTTAATATTAATAAAACAACAAAATCCACCATCTTTCTTCTTCAATTTTCCACTGAATTTTCATGCTAAGAACAGCCATGAAAGCTTGAGCATTCGGCCAAGCTATTTTGGCCAATCAAGGTACGATTTTTGTCCCATTTTTAATGATTTCTACATTTTTGAGATCGTTGCAGCATAATCTAGCTAGCATGTATCTCCGATTTCAAAACTGTTAAAGCATTTGAATGTTGCCATTCTTGAATGCATGAGTATTTTGTTATTTGATTATGGAAAATACTTCATTGTTGTTAGATGTACAAGTTTTGTAAAGGGAATTTTGGTAAAAATGTCAATTTTGGATTAAATTGTGAATTATGAAAATTTAGTGGTTGAACTTTAAAATAAATGAAAATTATGGGTTGATATGAGAATGGGTAATATTAGGCCAACATGAATTTGTATTAAATTGAGTGAATTGTGATTTTATGTGATAAGGACTAAACTGCAAAAATGTGAAATAATAGGGGCAAAATTGTATTTTTTCCAAAATGTGTAAATTGTGCTAAATTGAATGAAATGATGATTAAATAAGTAAATTTTGATATTACATAGATTGAGATAAACGAGATTTGGATCTAGAACAGGGGAAAACAAATGATCGGATTAGTCGACCTAATCCGTCGTTACAGCGAACGAGGTAAGTTTGTATGTTTAATAAGCATTAAATTATATATGTATAAATGCTTAATTGATATAATTTTGGTAAATGATATATATTATTGAAATGAAATGTGAATGCTATTGAGTACAATACTACT
The DNA here is from genome assembly GCA_025503065.1 of Gossypium bickii. NCBI lineage: Eukaryota > Viridiplantae > Streptophyta > Magnoliopsida > Malvales > Malvaceae > Gossypium > Gossypium bickii. The sequence continues at coordinate 47,602,463 of CP106712.1, forward strand.
GAAATGATCGACAGAGATTCGATACAGCGAAAGTCCCAGTTGAACCTTATGAATAGATAGGATACAAAATGTTATGACATTAAGATTACTGAAATTACGTGTAAGACCATATCTGGGATATGGCATCGATGTGAGATTTTATGTAAGACCATAACTGGGCTAGTGGCATCAATACGAGATTATATGTAAGACCATATTTGGGATATGGCATTGATACGATACTGTGTGTACGAGATTTTCGAGTATCCTTTAGTATTCCGAATGGTTCAATGAGAAATGTTAACGAAACGTGGTTACAAGTGATGGTACAACTCAGTCAAGGTACTTGTGACAGAAATCGACAAGTAAGTGTTAAAAGTGAATTTCATATGATGAGCAAGTGGAAAATTATGACAAATCATATGGTTCAATTGAATATGTATATAAATGTGATGGCTATTGAATTGAATATAATTTATTTCTATTGCTTATGTTTATGTAAATGTGAATGAATTGATAAGAAGTATTCAAATCATATAAGCATTGAAATGAATAAACTTATGAAATTCTTGGTTAACTATGTGAATAGATACATGATATAAAGATGGGATTATACAAGTTATATTATAGTATTGATAATGGCTTAAAATGTGTTTATTTGATGAAATAAGTTATTATCATACGAGCTTACTAAGCTTTATAGCTTACTTTGTTATCTTTTCTATGTTTATAGTGATTCAGAGGCTCGCTGGGGTTGGAAGTCATCGGAGATCATATCACACTATCCAGCTATGATTTGGTACTTATAAGCTTTGTGATATTGGTTATATGGCATGTATAGGTTTTGTGGTTATTTGTTGAGTATAAGTAATGTTGGTGATTGATGCATATGTGCTTGATATGTATTTAGCCATGAGATTTGGCATGATTAAGTTATGTGGTTTAAAGTGTATATATATTCCCATGTGATATGAGTTATTTTGGTAATCTTAATGATAGATTAAGTTATTCAAATGGCCACTTGGTATGTGTTGTGTAATAGCTTGAGATGTACTTGGTTTTGGTTTTGTATTCAAATGCCAAATTGGTTAATAAAGTAGGTTGATTTAGTATATATTATATATGTGAATCTTAGCTTATGAATCTTTTTGATTGGTATGTGATTTAGCTAAGTGAATGATTGTGATGTAAGCTTTGAACAGATTGGTATTGGAATGGTCTATAATGTGATGATTTGAGATTGATTTGATTGTTTAATTGTGTATGGAAATGGTATCATTTGCACTTGTTCATGTGTGTTTCCTTTGGGTGAGAAACATGGCTTGTAACTAGCCTATTTTTTTCCACATGGGCAGAGTACACGGGCGTGTGACTCAACCATGTGTAACACATGGTCAAAGTACACGGCCGTGTGTCCCCTGATGTTGTAATTGGAAGCAAGTCAATATGCTCCACACGGTCTCACACACAGGCGTATGACTTGGCCGTGTGGCCTAAGTCAGTATACCCTACAGGTTTGACACGGCCCGTCACACAAGCGCGTGTGGCCTTTCGAATGGGCATACGGGCTAGACACATGGGCGTGTGGTTGGCCGTGTGACCCAAGTCAGTATGTACCCCCTGTTTTCATACGGGCGTGTCTAGTGGCCGTGTGAGACACACGGCCTGCCCACACAGGCGTGTGTCCCTTTATTTGAAGCAAAATTTTCTAAGTTTCCCAAATTTGTTATGAATTATTGATTTAGTCCCGAACCATTTCTAAAGTATGTTTAAGGCCTCATAAGCTCGTTTAAGGGACAAAGTGATTGAGTTTGAATGATGAATGTATGAAATGATATTATGTATGTGAAAAGTTTGGGTAATTGTGTTGCAAGTTCGGTAATATTTCGTAACCCTATTCTGGCATTGAACACGGGTGAGGGGTGTTACAAGAAGCATCAAGTCAGCCCGAAAACAGTGACCCCGAGTCACCAAAGGACAATTTTTACAAATTTTATCAACTAAAACAGACTTGCAACATTTAAACTCTTTTTAAATACTGAATTCATATAGATACATGAATGGGTTGATCTTGGATCTATCAACACAACTATATCAGTATCAAAAAGAGAAAAAGTACCTGTAATAATGTCTAGAGATGATGCCTCCTCCCGTGCACGGATGGCATAAGCTCGGGCAGGTGTTCGTGCCTCAGATCTCACAGCTGAATCTCTTGTAGCACCTTGGTTACCACTCGTATTTCCAGTGTTTCGGAGTGGTCTCCCTTTAGTAGCCGTATTACTTATTTTCGCTGGTTGATCTCTTTCAGTTATAGACTTTTCTGGACAGTCCTAGAGATAATGATCAAGAGATCCACATCTCAAACACGCTCCACTCACTATTCTGCATTCACCGTAATGTCACTTGTTGCAGTGCCTACATTCAGGTATAACATTTCTAACACTACCCATACTGAAAATAGATGTCTTCTGAGGTTTAGAGTTGAAATTTCTTGCATCTCTATCTCTGATCAAAATCCCCACAGAAGGAGTAGAACGAGGATGATATTCTTTAGATTTCTTTGATGCTGACTGATGTGATTTGCCCCCAAATCTTTTTCTAAAGTCTCTAGCCTCAGAATCGGCTTTTCTTTTCTCTTTGCTAAGCTCTTCGGATTTGCAAGCTCTGTCAAATAAAATGACAAACTCTTTCAACTCAAGAATCCCCACTAATAGTCTAATTTCTTAATTTAACCCATCTTCGAACCTTTTACACATTATAGACTCAGAAGAAACATATTCACGAGCATATTTGCTAAGTCGTACAAACTCTCTTTCGTATTCTGTTACTGACATACGGCCCTGTTTCAATTCAAAAAATTCCTTTCTTTTCTGATCAATGAATCTTTATCTAATGTATTTCTTTCTGAATTCAACTTGAAAAAACTCCCAAGTAACTCTTTCTCGAGGAACTACAGATATCAAGGTATTCCACCACTGATATGCAGTACCTCTTAACAGTGATATAGCACATTTTAAACATTCTTCAGTTGTGCAAGACAGTTCATCAAATACCCAAATCGTGTTCTTAAGCCAAAACTCTTCTTTCTCAGGGTCATTATTAACAGTAGCTCTGAATTCTTCAACCCCATGTTTTTGTATCTTATCAATAGGTGGTTTATTCAATTGCAAAAGATCCATACCTTGAGGAACTACAGGGATCGGTTGGGGAATAGGTGGGGGTGGAGGTTGTTGAGCAGTCGGGTTCGTACAAATGTATTGTGCAAACCATTCGTTCATCATTTGGAAGAAGGCTTCTTTAGCCTCTCCTCCTTGGCTACCCGTTACGGGTCTAAAGTTAGATGGCGTTGCCCCTTGGCAAGAGTAGGTGCGTTACTCTCAACCTTATCAACTATGGCTCAACCAGGATCCATTTACTATTTAAAAACACATTTAAAAATGTCAAGAGTCATCACACTATCATAGTTAATCCTAGAATCGACTAAACCGTAGCTCTGATACCAATAAATGTAACACCCCTCACCCGTATTCAATGCCAAAATAAGGTTACGGAGCATTACCGGACTTATAACACATATAAGTGTACTATTATCATACATTAACCAGATCATTCAATCATCATTCAATCTAAATCAATTTGTCCCTTATAAGGGCCTACGAGGCCTTAAACATGCTTTAGAAGTGGTTCTGGATTAAACCGATAACTTATAAAAATTTTGGAAACTTAGAAAAATTTCAACTATACAGGGGTCACACGCCCGCGTGAACAGGTCGAGTGCCTCACACAGCTCCAGACAAGCCGGTGTTTCAAACTGTGTGGAAACAGGGCATACATATTGACTTGGGTCACACGGCAAACCACACGCCCGTGTGTCTAACCTGTGTGCCCTTCGAAGTGGCCACACACGCCTGTGTGCCAGGTCATGTACTCGGTCGTGCCAATCCTGTAGGGTATATTGACTCATGCAACACGGCCAAGTCACACGCCCGTGTGCTAGGCCATGTGCCAAATAGGAGGTATACTGACTTATACCACACAGCCGGTCACAAGCCCCGTGTGTGAGATCGTGTTGAGCATACTGACTTCATTTTAATATCAACACCAGGGGACACACAGCCGTGCAACATGACCATTTGTCGCATACGACTGAGACACACGCCCTTATCTCTGCCCGTGTGGAAAAAAATAGGCTATTTGCAAAGCCATTTTGCCACCCTATTTTTACATGCATACTCAAGCATAAATTGCAACATTATATAACCCAATAGGCAATCAATCCACAACATTTCATATATATTTTATACCATTTCAACATAGCATTTTCCATTCATGAGGCTAACCACATATGAAAATAACATTTGCTTATTTTCATCCCATCTATTACTAGCCAAAACATACCATATTTGAATACTTAAACACAACCAAAAATATCATATCAAGTTAAACCAAATCACATGGCTTTACCCAATACCACAACATATACCGAAATCAATATCTCAAGTAACCTTAACTATCATCCTTATAACTAGACTATACATGCCATATTTACATATATCCACAAATTCATAAAAACCAACAGGCAACTGGATAGTGTGATGCGTAACTCCGACTTTATCCGAATCGAGCGAGCTATCGAACCTCTATATTACACGGAAAAGAAATAGAGTAAGCTTTATAGCTTAGTAAGCCCGTATAATTCAGAATTAAACTTACCATTTATACATACTCAAGATAATAAACAAGGTAAACTCAATTCAATTTCCAAATACCTAACGTAAGTATTGATCAACAAGTTAGTCACATAAAGACATGTCACTCGTATCCTATGAATTCATACGGTTCAAACGGGGCTCGGTAATCATCAGTTTGTATCAATTAAGCATTCGTATTCCAAGTATATCAATTACTCAATTATATACATACATTTCAAATAAATACAAGTTTTAAAGTTCAATTCTAATTATACGAACTTACCTCGAGTATGAAAATGGCGAAATGAGTTAATTACTCGAAAATGTTGCCTTTCCCCCGATCCAATTCCGAATTCCTTCTTTCTTGATCTAAAAATATTCAAAATGAACTTATTAATCAACCATTCATTCAATTTAGTCCAAAACACATATTAGGGCTATTTTACACATTTGCCCCTAAAATTTCACATTTTTATGATTTAGTCCTTATCACTTAAAATTGCAAATTCATTGCAATTTAGTACAATCCATGCTTAGCCAAATTTACTATATGTTACTAGAAGCCCATATTTTCAATTTATTCATGCTTTTACCCACATAATTTTACATTTTCTCAATTTAACCCCTTTTCGACATTTTTGTCAAAAATCACTTTACAAAACTAGTTTAACTATCAACAACTATTCAAAATCCATCATCAATCATCAATTTACTCAAGCATTCAACAATGGCAACATGATAAATCTTTAACAGTTTCAAAATCAAAGGTATCGGCTAGCTAGAATATGAAGCAACGATCAAAAAAATATAGAAATCATTAAAAACAGATCAAAAACCGTACCTTAATTAGCTTTACAAGCTTGGTCGAATGAAGAACACAACAATGGTGTTTTTTTATCCCTAATATTCGGTTCATGCATAAACAAAACAAAGATGATATCTTTGTTTCATTAATTTGTTTTACCTTTATTATTAAATTACAAAAATAACCTTATTATATAATCATTTTAAACATCCAATTAATGTCCATAAATGTCCATTTAAACAACCAATGGTATATTTACCACATAAGGACCCCGATTATTTAATTTCACGGGCATTTGATACCTTTAACTAATAAAACATGCATTTTACATTTTACGCGATTTAGTCTTTTTTTTCTCAAATTAAGCATTCAAACAGTAAAATTTCTTTATGAAACTTTCACACACTAATTCTATCATGCTGTAAACTTTAGTAAAATAGTAAAATAAATATTTTAACCTTAAATTTGTGATCTCAAAACCACTGTTCTGATTTGACCTAAAAACGGGCTGTTACAAGCTGTACTTCCAATCTTATTGTCAAAAACAAATGGTCCCGATGGGTTTCCTCTAGATATAAACCAAAAGAACCTTCCAGAAAGAAAAAAAAACAAAAATTAAAACGTAAAAATTAAATTAAAACAAAAATATTAAATTAAAATAAAATAAAAATGGCTAAATTAATAGAAATAAAGTTTTCTTAATATTTCAGTCCCTGAAAATGGTGCCAAAAAAAAAATTGATAGTCACAAAACTAACTAAAGAATGTGACTTATGAAATCGACACAATCTGGCACATAGCCATGTGTTCAGCTCGTGTGGGAAGTCCCAGCTCGTGTGGCTCTTGAAATCTACTCTATTTGTTTAGTTTTAGCTTGTTTTCCGCTCCTTTTTCTCCCAAATGCTCTCCTAAGTATAAAAACATGAATTGAAATGATTAGGAGCATAAAATTCACTAATTTGAATAAATAATCATCCAAAATGATTTAAGAACGAGATTAAAATATATTACTTGTAACAGCCTAATTTCAGTGAAATCAGAATAGTGGTTTCGGGACCACAAATCCGAGCCAGAAGGAAAATTTATTTTTATATTTTTGCATGATTTGCATTTAGATAACAATGTAATACGAAAATTCTGATAAGAAAATTTTATCGATTAAATGTTTAATTTCGGGAAGGACAAAATTGCATAAAATGCAAAAGTTGAATTCTAGTAGCTAGAAGGATTAAATAGCTATGGAATTTAAAACTTGAGTTCCTTATATGATAATTATACCATTAATAAAAAGTTAATAGATATTTTTGAGATCCATGAAAAAATTAGAAAAGGTTAAGCACTAAATTGGAAATAGAAATAATTAAAAGATGATAAATAATTAAAATAGAATTAAAATCATTTTATATCATCTTCTTCCCCAAATATTTCATGGAAACTCTAGGAAAGAGAAAACAAGCTTTCTTGGCCTAAATTGGTAAGTATTCAAGTCTCGTTTTTAGTAATTTTTATATTTTTGAAACTGGGATAGTCTAATCTATCTATTTGGGGGATTAATTTGAAAAGTTATCAAAGTATAGAAATAATTTCATGGATGAATATGCTGAAAATTTAAAATTTATGGTAGAAAATGAAAGGTTGTTGATAGATAAACAGCTTTTACAAAGTGAATCTTGATGAAAACATGATTTAGGGACTAAATTGTAAAGTTGTGAAAATTGAAGAAAAATTCTGAATTTTATAAAATATATGTGCTGTAAATTTTTTATTGAAATTTCGGTTAGGCTTGGATAAGGAATAAATTGCATGAATTTCATTTCGAACCTATGGATGAAATTGGAATTTATGGAAAGTTTAGCGGAAAAATAGTAATTTTTCCTAGGATGTAAATTGAGTTCAAATGAATATGAAATGTGAGAAATTGATGATTGAATTCATTTATATAGATCAGGATAACTCAAATTTGAAGCTAGATCGAGGAAAAGAGAGTTTCGGATTAGTACATTTTCTTGTACGAACTATTATCGAGGTAAGTTCGTGTAACTTAATTGAGCATGTAAATATGTTGAATTGAATGTTATATTAGTATAGAATATGATTTATATTTAAGTGAATTATTTGGATGTTACAATATAAGAAATGATTACATGCTTGAAACTGTTTGGAAAGGGTTAAGTTCTGTTTGAATATTAGATTTCGATGGATAATTGTGCTTTCCCTTATTGAATGAGGTCTTGCATTTGTTGCTGACGGGATTTAGCTCGGACGAGTAATCCTATCGACCTCATTACAGAAAAGATTTAGCCTGGACTAGTAATCCTGATATAAGCCCTCTTGAGCATATGTTACAGATAGGATTTAGCCCGGACGGGTAATCCTGATTAAGCTCTTGCGAGCATATGTTGGAAATGGGATTTAGCTTGGACAAGTAATCCTATTATATGATATGTGGCTCGAGAGTGTGCTTTCTGATTAAGTGCCCTAATGGGTACTCCTGAATATGAGTTGTCGAGTTATTGAATTGTACACCTTGAGTGTACTATCTGAATATCCATCGAAATTTCAATGATTCAACGAATAAAATACTTGACATGATATGAGAATTATGAGATGAAATGAATAATGTCTTGAAAGAATATAGCATGATGAGCTCATTAATGTTTATTGATGTATATGTGAAATTTATGTAACTAACTTGCTTGATTGAGTGTATGTTTGTTTAGGTAAATTTGCCAAATTGATGAAAAGTGTAACATTCGGGATTTAGGGGCTTCGCATTTACTTTGTATTTAAGTGTTGGTATGCTTTGTATGATTATTTGAATGTGTTTGGGGCTTCGGGAAAGCTCGGGGTTAAGTCTGAGCCTTAGTGAAAATTTGTGATTCTAAGCTTTTTAGGGGAGAGCTAGTGGAACCAGGCTTTAAGGGATTAAATTTTGTGATGGTTGACACAAGGAAAGAGTTGGTGTAGTGGCAAGGAGGCGCCACCTTGTGAGCATTGAAAGTGGCGTCAGAGAGGGAGTTATAAGGGGGAAGGAGTTCGAGCAGCATGAATGACATTTTGGAGTTTTATTTTGCAGCCTGGAAGGGAGGTGGTGGATTCGTCAAGGGCACTTAAGGGGGGAGTGTTGAAAGGGTCAAACATTTCGAATGGATCGTGGAGAGTGATCAAGGGAGTTGAATGATTCAAACTTGTTTGAATGGGAGGGTGTGAGTGAAGTGAGGAGAAAGTTAAGGGATTTGGAGAGGGGTGGAGTTGTTGGCCGAATGTGGGGTTCTAGAGGGGGACTTCCGGTCATGTAGGGGGTGTGAGGGGGTGTTTCGATTTAGGAGTTTCAGTACTGAAATTTAGAGAGGCTAGTTAGGAGTAGTGAGCTCTCTTTTGTCATTTGATGTAAGTTGTTTTCTTTGAGGTGCCGAATGCTCTCAGTCATATTCTCCTTTCCATTGTTTTCATTCTGGTATTTTCTCTCCTGCCGAATTCTTCTAGCATCCATTTTCTCTTCTTCTGTTCTTCCCTCTTTCTCCAAAGCCAATTCCTCTACCATCTCTCTCTCATTCTTTCACCTTTACTTAGTGCTTCATAAACCGAAACGAACCTCTCTCTTCCTCTCTTGCATACCTTGGTAACCTGAAACGATTACTTCACTTTCAAAAGCCGAACAACCCTTTTCTTCTTGTGGCCGAATGAACTTTCCTATTTGTTGAACCATAGCCGAATCTTTTAACCATCTCCGCTCCTTCTTTTCTTCTTTTATTCGTTCATTTCATAAGCCCTATCTCTTGGCTGAATCTCTCTCGAGTGGTGATTCTTTTCGGTTGTTAATTTGCTAGAGGAAGTGTCGTCACTCTTCTCCTTCCAATCCTCTCAATCAGATTCTTCGTGATAGTGGTAAGGGTCCTCTTCTCTATGAATCTTTCTTTTCTCTCTCTCTCTCTTTTTGGTTTGCCGAAACCAAAAACATAACTCTGTTTCTTAGGTGTTGGTCGTACTTTCGAAGGGCCTTGACTTCGTGTCTCTTTTGCTTTTAGCCAGCGTGAAGGGTATTACAGATCATTCGGTTTTCGATCAACCAAGGTAAGAGGGTTACAATATTCGTTTGGCCGAAGGCCACTTCTTTTGACCACAAGGTTATAAGGCCGAATCTAATATGGGTTTATGTAGGGACTTCGACGATCTTTTAGCTCAAGTGTAGAACCTCCGGGTTCTGTCGACTTTGGTAAGGGTTTATTCGATCAAAGTATTTATTTAGTTTTTGCTATTATCTTATCCAATGTTTTAATCGGATCTTCTGACCAAGATCATATTGTATGGAATCGAGTACCAATCAAGTGAAGGAAGGGGTTGGACACGTAGTCTCTACCCCTAAATTTAAGAAGCGAGTAGTTTCAGCGGTTCGGGATTAGCCACCGGGTTGTGGGCCAGCGTCTGAAAAGGACAAGCAGATCGCTGTGATCTCTTCGAGTGAGAACGTTAGTAAGATCGATAGTTTAGTTCTTCAAGTTTATAGGTGTGTAATTATCACACTATTCCCTTAATTATATATATATGTATGCTTGAAAGCCGAGAATAGCGGCAGTGGTGAGTGAATTACCTTTGTTGGGTGACCGGTAAACCAGGTTAGTATACTACTTTCATTAATTATCATGGATAATCTGTTGTGGATGCATGTGAGTATGATATATATATGTCGTATAATGTTTCTTATATTATGTTGCATGAGCATGGGATATTGGGTTATAAATTATGTAAAAGGGGAAGTGTATACATATTGGTGACTTTGTCATGGTTAATGATGGCATGGAGCCTCATTGTGGATATGGTGATTTAATCACGTATGGATTCAGTGGCTAGACCACTTATGTGGACTTTGAGCAGTGTGTCTGTCAGCATGACTGCCAAAGAGGTGTGTAGCGGATGGAGGGTTGATTGTAGAAATCCCCAAGTGTGTATGAGGATGGCTGTACGGAGCGGTGTGTAGAGGATGGATAGTAGGTTGGGTTGGGCTATCATATTGGTTATTTGTGCATGATATGATGATTCGGTGATGATTTGAGGCCAAGCCCACTTGTGGAATTTTGTGGTATAATTGCACACTGAGTCTGGTGACTCACCCTATTTTCATAACACAACGTAGGTAGCTCATGACTCATTGGACTGGGTTGGAATGGACTCGAGGTGGCCATGCAGGAGTTATTTTAGTGAACTTTACTTTAAACTATTAATTGCTATTTTCTTTTGAGGTATTTTTAATATGTAATAAGGCCACTTTAGATTTGGTAAATTTTGAATTTTCTTAAGTTGGTTTTATTATTTAATATTTATTTAAGATATGACTTTACTATATTTTAACATGGAAGTTAAAATGGAGCTTTCAAAACATGGGTAACATAGAAACAACTATTTTCTCTCAAGTGCCAACAAGAATAACAAATAGAACTTAACTCAATTCGAAAATTTTCTTTCATCTGCAAACCACTATTTTCAAAACATCGCCTAAAGCAAAAGGTTATTCAAACTTACGGTATATTCCTACATTCAGAATAAAATTCGTTTTTACACCTTTTTCCTAGTGACATTCCAGATTCGGTCGTGGAGTTTGGGTCGAGTTTGGGGTATTACAAAAAGCATGTTATTAAATGCTTAATGTTATTAAATGTGATTGGTAAGTTTTAGTTCCTGTTATACGAACTTACTAAGCATATAATGCTTACTAGGTTATATTTTCTCTATTTATAGTGCTCGAAAGCTCGAGAAGGTTGGTGATCGGTTGGAGCACCATCACACTATCCATTAGTTTGTTTTGGTATAATTAGTAAACTTATTTTGATATAATGGCATGTATAGGTTAACTTAGCCATTGTTGGCTTGAAAATGATGTTTGTAATCTAGCCATTGGAATGGCTAGTAATGGTTTGTTTTGATTTACTTATAAGGTCATACTATGGTAGCTACATATATGTTAAGATGGTTGATTAAATTATGTTTAACATATAGACTAAACCAAGGTAAGAATAAAAATATGTAACACCCCCAAACCCGGCCCATACGTTTCGACCAGATCTGGTTTGCTACGGGTTTGATGTTAAAAACTTTTCGTTAAAAGGGCTTTGTAAAACTTAGTTCGTTTTTGAAGATATTTGTTAAATAGGTGGCACTTGTAGAAAATCTTTCTAATTTATCTTTCCAAATAAGTGTTACTTAAATAATGTTTAAATATCCCATTTTTATTTCTTTAAAACATAAGTCTTTAATCATGAATAATAATAAAAAATTATAAGCATTAACATATATCAACTTATAACCTAAGCTATGGAGGCCTTATTACATCCAATAATTTCGAAATTAAAACTTCAAATAGAATGGAAAGTGTAAAAACAAATAACTTGATGGCCCCTCGAGTCCGTCTCGGCTCCCATGTCCACGATCTACTCCTCATCTGAAAGAGTAGAGAAAAATGAAAGGGTGAGTCACCAAGAGTCAGTGTATAAATCCCGAAACACACAACGACCTGAGGCCCACAAACACATTATGAGCCCTAGCCCATACATAAAGGCAACAATCATAATAACATGATAAATAATAAATGATGAATAGCCCAACCCATCCTAGAATTCCATCCTCTACACACCAACCCGTACCAACCATCACACCTCGGGGATTTCTACAATCAACCCTCCATCCCCTACACACCATAACGATAGCCGTACTGCCTATTCCTATTAATCAGGAATTATTAAACATAGCATTGCCACCGATCACTATGTGACCTAACATTAGATTTTGTGGTTTAACCACCGATCACCAAGTGACCTATCATGCACTTCCCCTTCATTATCATAGTCCCACCCCATGAATACATACTTAAAAAAAACAAGAAAACAGGTTTTCACATATATCGATACTCATAGAGTGGTTTCTATGATTACGTACCTGGCATCCTTTGTAAACCCTTTTTCAGGCTTTATTCGACTGCCTACACAGCCTCTTTCCGGCTTTTTGGCCCATAACATATATATTGCAATTAACTAGTGTGTTAGAAATCTACACACCTGATTACCGACAAGATGATACTGCCTATGTCGACGCTATCCGTAGCCAACACCACCGCTATCTGCCTAAGGTGTTGTTCAGAAGCCGGTCCATAACCCGGTGGCCAATCTCGAACAGCAGACACCGCTCGTTTGCTAAACTTAGGGATTGGGTTTACGGACCCAATCCTCTCCTTTGCCTGGTCCATATTTGATTCCATCAAAAAGTCCTTGTCAAAACTACTATGACGAAATAGGTTTGTTAAACCATAACATATGGTTAAGATCATAAATACGATAGCGAATCTAACGGAGATCTAAAGAGAACCCCTTACCTTGAATTCCCGAAATTAGAGACTAATGATTTTCGGCTTTTAGATCTAGATGATCTTCTTCCATTCTCGATGTTGCCCAACAAGAAAATACATAAAACCATTAAACCATTAGCCTTTCGGCTTTGTCTTCCAAAACCGAAAGAGATCTTAAGGAATAACAAGAGTCGACACTAACCTTACTAGAGAAGATTCGGCTACTCTCAGAGGATTTCGGTTTTTGCGAAAATCAGGAAGAGAAGATTATTCAAAGAAATCTATGGAGATTCGGCTTTAGTGAAGAAATTGGCAGGAAGAATAAAAGAGAATTTCGGCAGACTGCAGGTAGGTTCAGCTTCAGCCAAGATCAAAAGAAAAGAATGTAGAGAAAGGATTATGAGGTTTCGGCTTTTAGAAGAAATTAAAAGGAAAAGTTGCAGAGAATGGCTGAGGGTTTCGGCACAGAGAATGAAGAAAAGAATAGGGTTCAAATGTCGGAATTGAAGAGATACTACCCCTATTTATAGAGAATTTTGGCACTTACTTATCAAATCCCGGAAGTTCCCTTCCTGATAACTAAAAATTAAACAAATAATAGGGAAAATTCGGCACCCCCTATGGCAAATAGAAACCGATTTCTTCCCCCCTCTTAGAGTCAAAATTTCGGCCACCACCTAGCCTTGCAGATAACTCCTTGATTCTTTCCTTATCCTCATCTGACGACTCATCCACAGTGTCATGCATAACACTACCTCTTCCTTCCTTTATCAGCACTTTATCCATCTTATTATAACATTAAATAAATTCCTAAATTTAAGCATCATTGTCAAACTCCACTACTGCTCTTATAAATGCCGAAAATATTTAAAATAAAAGGTACCAGGCGACTCGAACCTTGGACCTTCAATTGACGCCAACTCCTTCCCTTTTAGTGGCGCCATTTTGCCATCACACAAGCCCATTTGTGTTTTAAAACACAGCTAAAATCTGTTATGCCCTAACTTAACAAGCTTTCCACTAAAGTGTTCAACCAAGAATTTTAACTACAGCCTCGGCCCAAACCTGAGCCCATTATGAACCCCTAACACTCACATTAAACATAACCACACATTAAATGCATAGGCCCAAAAATTCAGGATGTTACAGTTCTACCCCCCTTAAAGAAATTTCGTCCTCGAAATTTCCAACTAACTATTAATCATACTACCCAAGTCTCACCACTATGCTTCCACTGTGAACTCTAATTTTAAAGCCAGAAGAAACACTTAGTATACTATGATAGAGTACGCACTGGTATTCTCATCTAAAGCGTCCTCATCCCCTTAGAGACGTGCTGCATAGACCAAAGCTGGCTGCCTCGCCTCAGCATAACCTGGACCTCCACCTGGTGCTCCACCACCATGTCCTGTGCCATTGCCACCATTGACTTGACCACGGCCCCTTGGTGGTTATTGACCACCTCTTCCCGGCCGTGTATTCCCTTGACCTGTGAGCCCTTCACTGCCCCATTGCTGCAGACAGTTTCTAACTTGGTGGTCCGTAGATCCACACCTAAAGCACTTTCCACTGCCTGCCCAACACTCACCTACATGAAATTTACCACATCGGCCACACTTCGGTGTCTGACCACCAGCAGCAGGTCTCTCATCTCGTCTCGGCCCGTCTGACCTAGGTCTTTTCTGATTACGCCCGGCTGCCCCTGATGATCCAAAATTTCTTTCACCCCTATCTCTATCCCGGTTCAATTTCTCTATCCGCTTCACCTCCTCAGCTATCTTAGCTTTTTCCACAAGCACAGCAAATTCCCTATCCCGCTGTGGAGCTATCAATACACACAAATCATCCCTCAGACCATCTTTAAATCGAACATAATGTTCATGGTCTGTGGCCACCATTCCTCGAGCATAACCGCTAAGAAGTTAGAATTCCGCTTCGTACGCAGCCATCGACCTACTTCCTTGTACCAAATTCAGAAATGCTCTACGCTGCGTATCCACATAACTTGTCCCATGTATTTACTCTGAAACGCCGTTTTGAAGAAATCCCAGGTGATACGGTCAGCCATCGTACCATCCTTAACTGTAAGCCACCATTGATAAGCTTCGTCTCGCAGGAGAGATACAACCCCTTTCAGTTTTTCCTCTTCCGTGAAATCAAGATCATCCATTATACGCTCAACTGCCTCTAACCAATACTCAGCTGTACTCGGGGCTATTCCAAAAATTCCCCTCCTGTGCCCATGCCTGCCCCAGCAACCCTCTCTAAAACCCTTAACATCACCTGAGATATCGCATCATCTCCGGCCGTTTGGTCCTGAAATTCCACCTCTGCAGCTGGTGGAATCGGCATCTCGTTTCTAGACTCATGCCAGATCCTACTGGTTCTGACACAACCATTCTACCCCTACCACGACTACGCGGCGGACGTCCACGACCCCTTGTACTCATTCTACCGATTCGCGTTTATCTGATTAGAAATTTTATGAATTATTAGTTTTCTTCCACTGATTAACCACGAACAGTCTTATGAGTAGTAGTTTTAAGAGTAGTTCTTTCGAATTCGCAATTATATCTACAATTCAATCTCAAGTTCGCATCTCCTAGTTCTAGGAAGCACATACATTCAATCATCAACCATCAACATACAAATAGCATCCATGAACTCCCGTTCATCACATAAGGGTATTTTTGTCATTTCACTACCCAGGGGTTTTTCCGTAGTTTTGCCCTACAGGGTATTTTCCAAAATAAAGTATCTTGGTGATTTCCTTCGAATTAGAGGTACTTTGGCACATTTTATTTTTTTTTTTGTTTTTTTCTTCTTTTTTTTTTTACAAAACGAGGGTATTTTGGTAATTTCCTCAAAATAGGGTATCTTGGTTTTTTTTTAAAGCAGGGGTACTTTGGAAAATTTAATTTTACAACCCGGGTTACTTTTGTAATTCTAGAGGTTTTCGGGTAAATTTGCAAAACATGGGTATTTTATAAAATCACGGTTGTTTTGGAAATTTTCACAAACCAATGGTATTTTGGAAATTTTGCCAACCGGGGTGTTTTGGTAATTCCATAAATTTTGGTAGTTTTACAGTTTTGGGGTATTCTGGGAAATTTTCACAAACCAAGTGTATTTCGGAAGTTTCACAAAACTTGAGGGTATTTTAATTGTAAAATAGGGTGGCTGGTCCCTTTCGGGTTTTAATTATAGATTCTGGCCCGTCAACAAATCCTTGTGGCTAAGGTGAACAGTCACTACGCACCAGGTAAGATTCCAGCGAAGAGGAGGTGAGTCGCTAGGACTGCTTAAGTACCAAGCTCTCCCTGAATCCAATCCTAAACATGCGTATGCCTGTTGCCACACCCTAACCCATCGACTCGTTTACGTGTTTGTTTGGATAGATTAAGTCTTATGAATTTAAAGAGTTGTTTTAACTAAGCCTATAGTCCATCAATGACTAACTAGTCTACGCCCATCAAGCCCATCAAGCCCACATACATATGACATCCAAAAGTTTAGAATACTTACCTGCGTAGATCGGGTGCTGGTAGACTCGAAGGCCATATCTTCTTTGTAACACCCCAAACCCGGCCCAAGCACTACAACTGGATCTGGTATGTCACTAAAGAGATTTTATAAAACATGTCGCATTTTTGAAAAAAAACAATTCATCAGGTTTAAACATTTATACCGAAAAACTTAATAATTTAATAATTCATATAAGAAGTAAGTTTTATAAAATGCCTTGGTAAATAAAAACTGAATTTGTTACATGCCTCAACTTAATTAAAGGAAAAATTTAATCGTCTAATAATAGTGAAAAGCCCAAAATAAAACCGGAATAAAATAAAGCTAACAGCCCATGGCCTTATTACAATGAAATTTAAAACCCATTAATTAAAAATAAAACTTTTGAGTAAAATCTTCCGCTGGACCAAATGTCTCTCTCTCATGGCCACCTTACGCTCCTTTCCAGCCCGGTCCGATGTACTAGGTGCTACCTGAAAGATATCAAATAATAGGGTGAGTCGTGAGACTCAGTGTGCAACCCTCGTGCACCATTAGATTTGGGCCTTAACCCCACAGAACATATAACAGAATATAACATATAAAAAGAATGTATGCAAAACCCAGCCCAAATCCTAGGTTTCCATCCGCTATACACCACCATTGCCTGCCAGTACACCATTGGGGATTTCTATAATCAACCCACACCGCTACACACCATTGATGGCAGTCATGCTACTCATCGTCAGATCATGGCCTTAGCCACTACAACAGGTCATGGCAAAAGCCACTACAACAGGTCACGGCAGAAGCCGCTACAACAGAACACTTCCCCTTTCATCAAACCCAACCCCATGCAATCACAGAAATCAGCATACTTATCACATATGTCATATTAACAGGAACATTCACTTAGGAATGACAGAGATCACTAACCTGGTGATTCGCTTTTACCCTTTGGGTTTCACCCGTTTGCCGGGATTTCGGCATTTTACAAAATTTTGCAGATTAATACAAATATTTTTAACAGACAATCTAAATGATGTGGAAGTGTTACACACCTGATATCACGTAGTTCTACTCCCCTAGTCAATATCCTTACTATCTAGATCTACTACCCTTTGTCTAAAACCTTGCTCAAAAGCCGGAAGAACACGAAGATTTGGCCTCCCCTACATTCGGCTAAGGGTTAGCAAATCCTGAATTTTACACGTTAAAAACAATAGATCTCCTTACCTTGAAATCCCGAAAGTAACACGATTCGAGTGTTACTGAACTCTGACTTAGAGATCTAAGCAAATGAATCCCTCTTCAAATCCCGGAATGTCGCAAAAGGAAACAAAATATTAGTTCCATATAGCCATTCGGCTATGGCCTCCAAAAGCCGAAAAAGAATCAAAAGAAAACCCAGATTGTTACTTACCCTACAGAAGATTTCGGTTATCCCTTATAGAAAGATTCGGCAACTGTGGAGGATTAGAGATCTAGGAGTTTCGGCTCTTTAAGGAAAAATCCCGGAGAGATAATTTGACGTGTTTTCGACTTTTGAAAGAACTAAGAATTGAAAAGATGGCCAAGAGAGATTCGGCCAATGAATATTAAGGAAAAGAGAAAGTGATTGTATGATTTCGGTAATTGATGAGACCTCAGAAGTTTCGATTTCTGACAGAAAAACAAAAGAAGAAGAGATGCTTCGAAAAAAAAGAGAAAAACTAGAGACTGTTCTAAATGAAAAATTCGGCACACCCTACTGCCTATACTGAGCCAATTCTTTCCCCCTCTCTGAGTTTGATTTTTGGCCAACTCTGCAACTAAGGGATCACTCTTATCATTCTATCCCTTATCTTAATCTATGAACTCCTAAAAAATAGCCTTAATTATCACCAACTCCTTCCCCCTTTATCTGCTTATTATCCTCATAATTTAATCCTAAATTATAGCCTTGTGCCGTCCCATCTAGCTCTCCTTAATTGCCGAATTTTTGACCCCATTTCTTGGGCCCCATGCGGCCAAATTTGGGCCTACACATCAGTCTAAGGCGCCACTCAAACAACTTCTCTTGCTGCGCCCCTTGCTACTGGGCCATAAGCCCATTAGGCCAATTAAACTACCATTACTTAATTTCAAGTCCTAGAGTGCCTAGCAGAATATTTCATCAAGGCCTCAGCCCATTCTTGAGCCCAACTGAACCTCTAATTCTCAATTTAACATCTTTATGCCTACATTACCCAAGATGCACAAGCCCATAAATTCAGGATGTTACATTCTTCCAGAATTTTTTTTCCAAATCCACATCAACTTTACAGAACATTACTAGACCCATTTCATAGCCCTAGTTTTGAACTGGGCTCTGATACCAAAATGTAACACCCCCAAACCCGGCCCATACGTTTCGACCAGATCTGGTTTGCTACGGGTTTGATGTTAAAAACTTTTCGTTAAAAGGGATTTGTAAAACTTAGTTCATTTTTGAAGATATTTGTTAAATAGGTGGCACTTGTAGAAAATCTTTCTAATTTATCTTTCCAAATAAGTGTTACTTAAATAATGATTAAATATCCCATTTTTATTTCTTTAAAACATAAGTCCTTAATCATGAATAATAATAATAAATTATAAGCATTAACATATATCAACTTATAACCTAAGCTATGGAGGCCTTATTACATCCAATAATTTCAAAATTAAAACTTAAAATAGAATGGAAAGTGTAAAAACAAATAACTTGATGGCCCCTCGAGTCCGTCTCGGCTCCCATGTCCACAATCTACTCCTCATCTGAAAGAGTAGAGAAAAATGAAAGGGTGAGTCACCGAGACTCAGTGTATAAATCCCGAAACACACAACGACCTGAGGCCCACAAACACATTATGAGCCCTGGCCCATACATAAAGGCAACAATCATAATAACATGATAAATAATAAATGATGAATAGCCCAACCCATCCTAGAATTCCATCCTCTACACACCAACTCGTACCAACCATCACACCTCGGGGATTTCTACAATCAACCCTCCATCCGCTACACACCATAACGACAGCCGTACTGTCTATTCCTATTAATCAGGAATCATTAAACATGGCATTGCCACCGATCACTATGTGACCTAACATTAGATTTTGTGGTTTAACCACCGATCACCAAGTGACCTATCATGCACTTCCCCTTCATTATCATAGTCCCACCCCATGCATACATACTTAAAAAAAACAAGAAAACAGGTTTTCACATATATCGATACTCATAGAGTGGTTTCTATGATTACGTACCTGGTATCCTTTGTAAACCCTTTTTCGGGTTTTATTCAACTGTCTACACAGCCTCTTTCCGGCTTTTTAGCCCATAACATATATATTACAATTAACTAGTGTGTTAGAGATCTACACACCTGATTACCAACAAGATGATACTGCCTATGTCGACGCTATCCGTAGCCAACACCACCGCTATCTGCCTAAGGTGTTGTTCAGAAGCCGGTCCATAACCCGGTGGCCAATCTCGAACAGCAGGCACCGCTCGTTTCTTAAATTTAGGGATTGGGTTTACGGACCCAATCCTCTCCTTTGCCTGATCCATATTTGATTCCATCAAAAAGTCCTTGTCAAAACTACTATGACGAAATAGGTTTGTTAAACCATAACATATGGTTAAGATCATAAATACGATAGCGAATCTAACGGAGATCTAAAGAGAACCCCTTACCTTGAATTTCCGAAATTAGAGACTAATGATTTCCGGCTTTTAGATCTAGATGATCTTCTTCCATTCCCGATGTCGCCCAACAAGAAAATATATAAAACCATTAAATCATTAGCCTTTCGGCTTTATCTTTCAAAACCGAAAGAGATCTTAAGAAATAACAAGAGTCGACACTCACCTTACTAGAGAAGATTCGGCTACTCTCAGAGGATTTCGGCTTTTTGCGAAAATTAGGAAGAGAAGATGATTTGAAGAAATCTATGAAGATTCGGCTTTTAATGAAGAAATTGGCAGGAAAAAGAAAAGAGAATTTCGGTAGACTACAGGTAGGTTCGACTTCAGCAAAGATCAAAAGAAAAGAATGTAGAGAAAGGATTATGAGGTTTCGATTTTTAGAAGAAATTAAAAGGAAAGATTGCAGAGAATAGCTGAGGGTTTCGGCACAGAGAATGAAGAAAAGAATAAGGTTCAAATGCCGGAATTGAAGAGATACTGCCCCTATTTATAGAGAATTTCGGCACTTACTTATCAAATCCCGAAAGTGCCCTTCTTGATAACTAAAAATTAAACAAATAATAGGGAAAATTCGGCACCCCCTATGGCAAATAGAAACCGATTTCTTCCCCCTCTTAGAGTCAAAATTTCGGCCACCACCTAGCCTTGCAGATAACTCCTTGATTCTTTCCTTATCCTGATCTGACTACTCATCCACAGTGTCATGGATAACACTACCTCTTCCTTCCTTTATCAGCACATTATCCACCTTATTATCACATTAAATAAATTCCTAAGTTTAAGCATCATTGCTGAACTCCACTACTGCTCTTATAAATGCCAAAAATATTTAAAATAAAAGGTACCAGGCGACTCGAACCTTGGACCTTCAATTGACGCCAACTCCCTTCCCTTTTAGTGGCGCCATTTTGCCACTGGGCCAAAAGCCCATTTGTGTTTTAAAACACAGCTAATATCTGTTATGCCCTAACTTAACAAGCTTTCCACTAAAGTGTTCAAACAAGAATTTTAACTATAGCCTCGGCCCAAACCTGAGCCCATTCTGAACCCCTAACACTCACATTAAACATAACCACACATTAAATGCATAGGCCCAAAAATTCAAGATGTTACAAAATATGTGTGTATATAATAATATACCATGTTAAATGATAGAATTAACTTGATTATAATGCTTGGATTGGTTAGTTTATGAATGTAAGTTTTGGTGTAGGTTATTGGCAAAGTTTTGGGTGAGAAATGAAGTTAGAAATGGCTTTATTTTGTCCACACGGGTAGACACACGGGCGTGTGTCTTGACCGTGTGTGATACACGGCCTGGTACATGGGCGTGTGTATTGGCCGTGTGAAACCTACACCTAATTTTGAAAATTTTAATTAACCACACGGGCTGACCACACGGGCGTGCAGGATCTTGGAAAATTCTTGAAATTTTGCGAAAATTTCTATGAGTTCTCGGTTTAGTTCCAAATCGATTTTACTACTCATATTGGGCCTCAGGGTCCATTTAAGAGACGTTGTGAATAATTTTGGTAAATAAATAGTAATTGATGTGAATTATTCGTAAATGTTCTAAAAGTTCCGGTAATGCTTTGTAACCCTATTCCGACGAGGGACACGGGTTAGGGGTGTTACATTACTCTTATCACTTATCACTCTTCTTGTTCTTCTTCTTCTTCTTTTTTCTCGTCTCTTGCTTGTACTGTCCAACTAGCCTTTTAAACGACAACTAGGATGGTAACGTAGCCAGTTAAATAACAGGTCAACTTTTCGTTACGTTTGTAATGAAAAATGGTACAGATGACTAATTTGTTATTTTTTTGAAAGTTGGGTAACTGAATTGAAATTAGAATTATTGTTTTATCAATTGCATCAAAGTTGAGTAATTGTTGG
Organism: Gossypium bickii; assembly: GCA_025503065.1. Lineage (NCBI taxonomy): Eukaryota > Viridiplantae > Streptophyta > Magnoliopsida > Malvales > Malvaceae > Gossypium > Gossypium bickii. The sequence continues at coordinate 47,624,387 of CP106712.1, forward strand.
TGTAATTTACTTGATTTTTTTTCTTTTCAAAATCATAACTATGAATGTTATGATATCCCCAATGGTGGAGGCAAGAAGGGGCTGGCAGGGGCCCGAACCCCCTAAAATGAATTTTTTTTCATTTAAGTTTTTTATAATTTATAAAATTTTAAATTAGTAATGATAAAATTATACTTTTGTCCCCAAAAAATAATAATAAATTAAATTAAACCTTTAAAAATTTTAAAAATATAGACTATTAAAATGATAAAATTATTTTTTTACTATTATAAAAAACGAGATACCCTAACACTATTTCGATAAGTAACTAAATAAAATCTACCATTTTCATATAAAAAATCCAACAATACAATGTTGTATAATTTGAAAATATTTTAAAGAACAATTTTTAAACTAATCCAACCGACAGGTTCGTTCCAGATTTTTCAACGCTAAGAGGAATCTCACTCTTCAAGTTTCATTCTCTCTGGTCAGAAAAGAACCAACTAAAGTCTACAGCGTAAACGCACTAACACATCCCAACAAAGAACGAGATTGATAAGTAATTGACTACTGCAAGTATTTAAGAATCCTTTTTATTCAGAAAACCAAAAAACCCATGTATGCAAGCAATGTAAACGAATTTCCCATTTTTATAATGTTATAATACCATTTTTTTTTTTCCTCTTTTCTAATGATAATGAAATAACAGCAGCTGACAAATGTGTCCCTGTTTCAAGTGCGCTCTCGTTCTCTCTCTTTCATATCATATTAGTCGTAGGCCAGCTCATGGAACCTCACCACAAATTTCTCTGTGTTTCAGTTTTTTTTGGCTTTTAAGTCCAGCTCTTCCCAAGCGAAGTAGGTGATTTCATCTCTTTGAATACTCCATAGCTTTTCCCTTTCTTTTTCCACCTTTTTCTCTCTCTTATATCCATGGATACTGCTCAGAGGCCGCAGGTAAATAAGGGTCTCCTTTTTCTTCACATGAAATCATGATTTTCTTTTTCCTGGGTTGAGTTTTTAAAAGCTAATACCTTTGAGTTTTGAGGGTTCTTTTTCGTTGATTACTTGCTTTAAAGTTTCGCTTTTTGTTTTTGTTCTTTGCTATGAGATGATGTTGTTCAGCCACCACTAATGGTTGAATTTATGTTGCTGTCGTTTAAGATCTTTCATATTTTTTTTTTCCTTTGGGAAAGTACTGCACTTTTCTTTTTCATTCTTTTTCCACCATCTGATAAAAAAAATACTATTTTTATTTGTTTTTATTGGTTGTAGAATCTTTCGACTACAAAGCAGCGTCCTTTGCTTTTCTCCGCCTTGTTTTGTTTCTTATTTCATCTCTCTCTCTCTCTCTTTAAATCTATTTACTTTGTGAAACAAAACACCTTTCTTTGATCATGAAGTCATGGCTTTTCCCCCTTTCTTTTGTTTATTTTTACCTTGTCTTTTTAAAAATTTCAGGGAATTGAGGTAGTTAAGCCCATGGAAGCTTCAAGAGGTATGGTGGAGAGGACTAGACCTCAAAATGATCAAGCTTTGAACTGTCCCAGGTGCAATTCAACCAACACCAAGTTTTGTTATTATAATAACTACAGTCTTTCTCAGCCAAGATATTTCTGCAAGACTTGTCGAAGGTATTGGACTGAAGGTGGTTCCCTCAGGAATGTTCCTGTTGGAGGTGGTTCAAGGAAGAACAAGAGGGCTTTATCATCATCATCATCACCACCACCACCACCACCACTACCAGCAGCTTCATCTAAAAAGCTTGGTGATCTAACAACCCCACCTACTCCTCAAAACCCTAAAATCCATGAAGGTCAAGACCTTAACCTAGCTTACCCACCACCAACTGAGGACTATAATAGCTTGCCAAAGTTCGTTGAGGTGCCCTATAGCCACAAAAGCGACCATCAGAACTCTACCTCCTCTTCAACTCATCTCAATGCTATGGAGCTCTTGAAGACTGGTATTAATTCAAGAGGCTTGAGTTCGTTCATGTCGATGTCGGTTTCTGATTCTAATACGGTATACTCAAGTGGGTTTCCAATGCAAGACTTCAAACCGACTCTGAATTTTTCCCTTGATGGACTGGAAACTGGCTACGGGAATCTTCAAGGGGTCGAGGAAAGTGGTGCAAGGCTTTTCTTTCCTATGGAGGAATTAAAGCAGGTTCCGAGCAATGCTAACGGATTGGAGCAGAATAGAGGACAAGGAGAATCTACCGGTTACTGGAGTGGGATGTTGGGGGGAGGACATTGGTGATAGGAACAGCCAAAAGTAACATGGTTTAACAGGACGAAGTTGGACTTCATGCTTTCTTTCTTACATAATCGGTGACTATTTTGATTACTAACAGCAGGTACTTTTGGGGAAATGGTTAGCTTTTTACGAGCTCGTTTGATACGAGCTCGTTTGATTCCCTTTTTACTTGTATTGTTGTACTGTAGTAGTACCTTTCTCTACTCTTCGATCAGTGTGGGTGTTTGAAGCTTCTTTTAGGACGGCTTCAAAAGGTTGACATCAAGTGGGGTGTGTGTGCATAAATATAAAAAGAGCAGTAAACTATGCGACTAGGCACCAGGCAATCGAAAAGACGAGAGGAACTAAAAGTTCTTGGCTACTTGCTGCTTCTTGGGATTGGATTGCACTATAATTTTGGTTACACCCTGGTTGTTGATCTTCTAATAGTGTGTGCCATGTTGTTAGGTAGCCGAAAAACAGTGTAATTAGCAGTTTGATGAGCAGATAATGACTTTGGTTGAATTAAGAAATTGTGATTGGTGTGCTTAGTTATAAACATGGATTTTGTGTATTAGTATTTTGGTTGAGGTCGAGTGAGTTGGAATGATGGGCGTCAGTCCTCTGCAGCATTACTTTTTTGTTTCTCTTTCTCTCTTTTTGGCTTGTCAAACAGGTCATAAAATGTCGGGTCCTATCAGCAACTTCTGGATTTTAAGAGATTCTTCCAACTCCTCCCCAGTCTTAAAAAGCAATCCTTCATTAGCAAGTGTACTATTTTGAGAAGGAATAACCCAGAAAAAATGAATTACTTATGTTAGGTCTGACCCCATCCCTGCACATGCTTTTCGACTTTCTAATGCAGCCTTAGCACATACCTTTTTCTTTTTTCTTTTAAATGAACAGCAGTGTTAGGGTCATTAATATTGATTCTTGATGTAGTTAGGATACATGTGTTTAGATGCATTTGTTTTTTCTTGTATAGCCAAGTACTTCATTTCCATGAAATTATATTCGTAAACCAGTAAACCCTAATACACATGTGAATTCGAAGACAAAGAAGCTCTTAGCAGCTTTGACTAGGTGCATTTCCATGTAATGGAGAGGGCCCACAAACATTCTCGTTTTGCGCCGTGCTTAAGAATAATTTCCACCACCCTCGCAAAATCATTTAGAGATAGCCACGCGAATAGGGCCGAGATTAGAAAAAAAATTTAGGGTTTAAAACGAGATTAGAAAATTTTTTTAGGGTTAAAGAATTAAATTATATATTTTTATGATAGAAAAATATAATTTTATTATTTTAATATTTTATATTTTAATATTTTATATTTTAATATTTTTTAAGGATTATATAAAACTTTATCTTTTGGGTGTTTAAAAGTATAATTTTATTATTATTAATTAAAATTTTATAAATTATAAAAATACAAAAAAAATATTTTAGGGGATGGTTTGCCACTGTAGGGAGGGGATGCCATTGTTCAGGTATAATATAAGAAAGGTATAATCACCTCTTTGACTCTTTAATTTTATAATAAAATTTTTAATAATTTATTTAATTTTTAACTTTTATTTTTGTCCACTCATCTTAAAATGAATTAAAAATTAATGTTTATTAATTTCGCTAATGTGACATACATGTGGATTATCATTTGGATGACATGTAGCAATTAAATAATTTTTAATTTTAAAAATTCAAAAAATTCAAAAAATATTTAAAAATATTAAAATTATTAAAAAGTATAAAAATCATAACAAAATATTTTTTTAATATTTTTTTGTTATTAAAATAATTAATTAAATATTAACATAATATCCATATGACAATTCATATGAATGTCACATCAATAAAATTAACAAACGTTAATTTTTTAATTATTTTGAGATAGTTTGACAAACAATACGAATTTAAAAATTAAAAGAGACGAATTAAATAAAAAATTAAAATTAACTTCTTTTTTATAAAATTAGATGACGAATAAATTATTATGACATATAAAAGATATATCAATACTTGTAGCGTTTGTTCCTCAAAGACAATGGTAGTTATTTAATGTAATATTTTCCCAGGATGTTCATAACTAAGTAAACAAGGTTTTTTCAAAGCCGTGAATTGAGGTTCACCATCCCCTCATCATGGAGGTCTCTTTCTTTCTTGCCTATCAAACATTATATTACATTATATTTTCAAAATGGTGAATTCGAGTTTCAGCGCTCAAAATTTTATAGGTATTCAAGGTTTTATGGGCACTTTAGCTTACATATTATGTTTTGATTAGGATTATTGATATAGTTAAAAAGTTATAATTTTTTAAAATTATTAGTAATTAGTTTTTTATAATAAAATTTATTCAATAATAAAATTCTTTATAACTTCATAAAAGAATTCAAAATCAGGCCATTTTACCTAAAAACGCTAATTTTAACATTATTTACGGAAATGGACTAACTTTTTGATTATTTATCGGAAAGGGTCAAATTTCTCGAAAACGCGTCCACGTCGGCCGCGATGTCGAATGCGTGTCAACAAGAAAAAAGCGTCCCCGAGGGCGTTTTGCCCTTTTTTTAACTCTCCAACGGCTATTTTTTTTACCGTTTGGGCTCAACGATAAAAAAAAAAAACCTATAAAAGGCCCCCTTTCATTTTTTTCACACAAAAGTCCTCTCAAATTTCTCTCAAATTTTCTCAAAAGCTCTCTTTAATTTTTGTAAAAAAAGCTCTGTTAAAAATTTTTTCGAATTAGTTTTTTTTAATTATAAAATATTCGATCGTGTTAGCAATGGCCAGAGAATTAATTCGTCTCGATAATAAACACATCTCCGTCGATCAAATGACAATGTTAAGTGATAATTTTAATTTTTCAATACTATTTAATATTTTTTTCATTTATGCAATTTTAATTAATTTTTATTTTATAATTTTTATAACAGTTTGTAGATTGTGTGTTGCAATGCTATATTCGTAATATGCCTAGTCTGCCATCGCCGTTGATAGAGAATTACCTGCGGGAAGCGGGTTTTTGGCACGTGGCCACGATAGGCCGGGGGTGCAAGTTGAACCCGAAACTAATCAGTGCGTTGATAGAGAGGTGGAGACCCGAGACGCACACTTTCCATCTTCTATGCAGAGAGTGTACTATCACTCTAGAAGACGTGCAGTTGCAATTGGGATTGACGGTGGATGGGTATGTAGTCACCGGATCCGCCCAATCTGCTGATTGGGGAGCCGTATGCTACGAGCTTTTGGGTGCTATTTCGGATAATATTAACGGAGGTCGGATCAAGATGGACTAGTTACGAGACATATTCCCGGAGCTGGATAATGATTCGACTAAACTAGAAAGAATACGATATGCTCGGGCATACATTCTTGAGATGATTGGAGGTTATTTGATGCCGGACTTGTCACGAAACTTCGTACATTTGAGATGGCTGCTGAAACTCGTTGATTTTAGAGCAGCTGGTGAAGTTAGTTGGGGGTTTGCCGTGTTAGCAACATTGTACTGGGAGATGTGCGGGGCGACGCGACCGAATAAAGCCAAAATCGGAGGTTGCCTATCACTACTGCAATCATGGGCACGGTTTCACTTTCCATTTTTACGTCATCGAGTGGACCACCCATATACATTTCCACTCATAACGAGGTAAATTTTATATTAGATTTTACAATTATTACGTAGATTTAAAATATAATTGTATGCTAAAAATTTATTTAATTAAGTGGAACCATTCGGCGAATTATGTTGGAATACCTACCTCTCTTGAAGATATACGGCTTCCATTAAACCAACAGTTGAAAGCACAAGTAAGTATTAAGTAAAATATATACATAATAAAATAGTCGTTTCGTATTTAGTATTTAGTATTATGTAATATGTATATAACTAATATTTTTATCATGTTTATATAGTTTCAATGGACACCATACGAGGATCCGATAATTCGGACAGTAATTCCGGATAAATTCTTTCAAAACTCGAACATTTGGCATGTGAAAGTCCCATTGGTCAACTATGCCACCGTGGAGATGCACCAGTCAGATAGAGTATTGCGACAATTTGGATTCTGACAACTGATTTCCGTGGCACTTGAGGTACTCGATGATGAGCACAAAGTCGACTTACGACAGTTGCATATGGATTGGCCGAGATTCTAGTCAGCATATATCGAAATGTGACAAAATCGGTATGATTATATACCTACTCGGGAACCGATTGTTCCTGAGTTAGCATGCGTGCCAGAATACATTCCATGGTTTAGGATCCATGGCAAGCCATATTTACTGTCAAAAGAGGAGAGGTAACGACAAATTTGTGTCCAAAGGGAATGACGGGGCCCTTTAAATCCAATAAGAATGGATGACAACACGGGCCCATCAACAGTGCCCATCCAATCACCGAGCCCATCAACAGTGCCCAGACAATCACCGAACCCATCAACAGCGCCCACACAGTTACCAGGCCCAACACTTCAACCGACGACACCCATATCACAACCTTTTTAGATTATGCCAAGTGCGTATCCTAGCCCTTATATGTATCCTAACCCTTATATGTTTCGTTTTTCCAGTCTGTGGTAGGTTGGAATGCATGGCCCAATTCATCTCCATTCCCGATTACTCTGAGTCAACCGCCGATCTATAGAGCACCGTTGTATGAGGGATCGCACGAGTCGCCGTCGGGGAGCTCTTCTTTTTACCAATCCCTATCACCTTATGGGATTCAAACACCTCCTCCATGGGTGATACAAACACCTCCGTAGTCATTATTATATCAAGGTGAGTCATCCTCCCAACATCCACAACCAGATCCTGTAACAGTCCGGTTTATACCCTAGTCGAAACAGTGGTTTCGGGACCACAAATTCGAGCTCGTATAATATTTTAATATTATTTTCTGTGTCTTTGATAAATGATTATGCATGTGTTAAAGTTTCGTAAGATAATTTATCTATTTGCGTGTTTAATTTGATAAAAGGATTGAATTGCATCAAATGCAAACTTAGCATGCTATTTGTTAAGGTATCAATATGTTGTGGCTTTGTAAAAGTGGAGGCCTTATATGGCAATTAGGCCATTTATAAGTTAGTGGTTTGTTAATGGATAAAAATGACATTGAATTATATTTGTCTTTTATGTTTATAAAAGGTTAATTTAGTAAAATGAATAATAATATGTTTGTATTATAATAAACAAAAGAAAAGATGAATGATATCATCTTATTTGGGTGCCGAAATTGAAGAAAGTAAAAAAGAAAGAGAAATTTGCTAGGGCATTCAGCTTTATACATGCAAATTAAGGTATGTTTTTGCTTTGGTTTTTGATGATTTTTATGTTTTTGAGATTGTTGCTTAGTCTACTATCAAGCCCATGTTTCAATTTGATGAATTGACGTTGTTCATGAAATGTGCCATTGATAATATGTTGAGTTTTGTGATGATTTATGGTGTTAAATGAAAGTTTCGAGCTAGATGAACATACTTTGTTCTTGAATTTTTGATGAATTTAGCTAATTAGGGCTAAATTGAGAAAATAGCAATTAGAGGGACTAAATTGCAAATTTGATGGAAAATATGGGCTTGTATGATATATATGTGCATTCGACTAAGCTTGGATGTGTGGTGATTTTGTGAATTTGATGTTTTGAGAAAAATAGACTAAATTGATAAATTGTGCAAATGTGAGGGTTAAATTGCAAATAGCCCTAAATGTATGTTTGGATTGAATTGAATGAGTTAGTAAATAAAAGGGTTAATTCTGAATATGTTTAGATCAAGAACCGAAGAAAACAGACTTAGATCGCGGGAAAGCGAAAATAATCGAGTAGCCGTTTCCATTTAAGATAAATCGAATCTGAGGTAAGTCATTATGCAAATAAACGTATTCGTATATGTATATTCCTATCACCATTGCTATAGATGAATGCTTACAATATGATCTATACATGAATTCCGAGATAAGATCGATATAGTGATAATGTTCGAGAAGTCCCGTATGAACCTAGAAATAAATAGGATTAGCTATGTCACGACATAAGTTTGTTCTATTTTATCAAGTAAGACCACGTCTGGGACGTTGGCGTTGATTTGAGATTTCGTGTAAGACCTCGTCTGAGACATTGGCATTGACATGAGCTTTACGTGTAAGACCATGTCTGAGACGTTGGCATCGATTTAATCTTTACGTGTAAGACCATGTCTGGGACAGTGGCATCGATATCTGAGTGCATATAAGACCTCGTCTGGGACGTTGGCATTGTACGACTATTCTGAGCTTTCTGAGTATACCACTAGATTCCTAACGGTTCATCAGGCAAGTCTGTGTTATGAATTACAAATCTGAGCGATGATCAATTAAGTGAAAAGTTATCCGTTTTAGGTACGTTTGGTATATACACAAAGTGTGTATAAAAAGGTAAGTACTTATGTAATTTTAATTTGAAGAAATGTATGATTAAATGTGAGTATGTGAATGAGATACAAGTATGGTTATGAAAGAGATATAAATATATGTGTGAATATTGAATTGATGAATATGGCAAATGTGGCCAAAAAGTATGGACCAAAGCATATATGTGCTAAGTTTGGTTTGAGTATGAAATGTGCTTTTGTTTCTACAAGCTAATATGCTTTACATATTAAGTTTATTTGTATATGACTTACTAAGCTTTTGGAAAGCTTACTCCATATGTGTGATTTCTCTGTTTTATAGGTCATCAAAGCTACTGAAGGCTCGGGACCGTCAAGGATCGTCATCACACTACTAATTTTATGTTGGTACACTTTGGAAATGTATAGTTAGATATTGCATGTATAGGCTAGTATTTGATATAAGTTGTTGTATGAACTTAGCCATGTGATTTGGCTAGTTATGAGTTGAAAATTTGCTTAAATGAATATGTATTGTGTGAAGCACGTTTTGGCATGGTTAGATGATTCATGAAATGGTTAAGTTTTGAGTAAGTAAAAGAATGAAATATGCTTGTGATGAGATGAGTTTTAGTCTTGTAATTTAATATGTTTGGAACTAGTTTTGAATGTATGAATTGGTTGGTTAAATTGGTATGTTCTTACTTGACATATGTGTATGAAATAAGTTGGTAAACATTGTTTATAGGTTTGACCCTAATTGGTGGCATTTTGGCCTTGAAAATGGCCTATAATGTCACACGGTCGTGGCACTCGGGCGTGCCTAGTGACCGTGGGCTAAGTATATAGATAGCACAAAAGTATACGGCCTTGGCACACGGACGTGTATGCTGTCTAGTAGCCGTGTGATTTTTGACAAGATCGACCACGGCCTAAGTACACGGGCGTGCCTAGTGGCCGTGAAGGATAAGTCAGTTTCGACCACGCGGAGGACACACGGGGGTGTCTAGAAGCCGTGGGAGGCATATGGCCTGCCCACACGGGCGTGTAACCCCTGAAACTTAGAAAAGTTTTAAATTTTTGAGAATGTCTGTATGTGTTTCGGTTTAGTCCTGACCCGGTTTATAAGCATGTTTTATGTCTCGTTGACCGTGTTAAAGGATATTATGTTTGAGATTGATGGATGAATGTATGAACTTCTGAATATGTTTCCGATGGGTCCGTTAATGCCTTTAACCCTAGTCTGACGCCGGATATGGGTTTGGGGTGTTACAGATCCCCTGCCGGAAGAACCACAATCCCCGCCTAAACAACCACAACCCCTGTCGGAAGCTGAACCAAGGAGGAATCCAGTGCGTAACCGTCGACGACCCCCATGTGGCACTGATTCCGACCGGCACCAACATTGATTTTTGTTAATATATTTGTACAAAATTTTTTATATTGTTTCATTTAATAAAATAAAAGTTGTTTTTAATATTTTAATTGTAATTTACTTTTATATTTCTAATAAAAATAAAAGTTCTTTTGAATAGGGCAATATTTTTAATAAAATATAAATAATGCAACATAATTTTATTAAAACAACTATCAGCTATTTCGATTTGGACATGATCGAGTTGTATGGCCTGGGTTCCTACACCATCCGCACAACTTCTGTTGGTTGGTTGTTTCGCAGATATCCATATTGTTACGTATTCTAGTCGAGCAAGGTCGACCCTTTGGTTTGAGACGCAGTTCTCTATCCAGTAACAGCTTAAACGGAGCAAGTGATACAAACGGACACTTTCGTTCATCTGGGGCTGGTGGGAATACGTGTCTCCACACGCTGTACATGTATTCTATCTTGTACATTTCGTCGACATAGCTCATGGGATCCAGAGGGAGATTCTGACAAGCTGTAATTACATGAGCGCATGGATAACGAAGTGTAGCAAACATCCCACAGTCGCAGGTCCTATTTCTCAAGTGTACACGATATTACCTGCCAATAATACCTTGGTTCGGTCTGTCAAACTCCGTCACACGAAACCATAGGTTGTCGCGATCGTGACACACTGTGTGCAAGGTGTTGGCTCGTGCCTTCGCCTTGTTAATTTCTTACAATACCTTCGCGCACCATACATGGCCTCCCTGCATTTAGACTTTATAACTCGCTGCTCGCTTTGGAAATAGTGCTGCTAAATGAAAATATGTCTGTCACACAATCAATGTTATCGAAAAATGACACGTTTCTTTTAGAACAAAATTTATGCATTTAGCTAGGTTTGAGGTCATATGACCATATCGTAAGCCACTGTTGTATGCTTGTGTCCACTATTCGAAAGGTATGTTACAGAGGTAGTTTGCACCTTCTTCGTTAACTGAACGCAAAACCACCAACATCTTATGAAAACGGTCCTTACTTATCTCATACCCTGCCAATATAAGTTGATAGCGAATATTGCATACCACTTTTCTATTAAGAATAAATTGAATATTAACAAACGAAATTATATTAATAGAGAATAAATACCTATGTTGGTCACTTGTTGTCGTTCACTTGTAGATCGATGTTACTCGTAGTAGTTAGACCAACATGCCTTAGGCAATACCGATGGTGTGTGCGATGCCATAGGCTTCCCTGTCGCTCAATTGCGGCTAGTATTCTAGGGCCTCGATCCGATATAACGCATATATCAGGTTAGGGGCAGACATACCTCCTTAACTTAGAAAGAAAGAAATCCCAATCATCAGCTGACTCCTCCGATGTTATTGCAAACGCACTTGGAAGGATTCTCCCCCTGCCATCCTATGCCACAGCTAGCAATAGCCGATGGGTATATTTACCATACATAAAGGTACCGTTAATTTGGACCAATGGCTTGCAGTAAGAAATGTGTCTTGGCATTGCTTAAAGCTCCAGAACAGACGCTTGAACACTTGGCATCCACGGAGCAATCGGTCGTTGTAATACGCAGGTGCCGTTTTAAGGTCTATTATGCAACCTGGGACATATCTCTCTAGTACCTGACACCACTGCCACACTTCATTGTATGAAGTGTCCTACTGACCATGCAACTTTTCCAACGCATTCTACTTATCTATCCAAGCCTTGTGGTAAGAGGGCGTGTACCTCAATTTGCTACGAATATTGGCAATTAAGACCGGCACTGAAGTCCTATGATCTACCTTCACCGTTGGTAGTATTAAGCTAGCTAACATATCTGAATCCATCTTGGGATGATCTTATGAAACACCTGTCAATGAAGTACGTTAAATAATGCAACATTACGTAATAACAATATTATTCAAAAACCCTAAACACCTAGTGATACTGTACCGGCAACACATGTATGTAGACCTTTGTACTTTTTTATCTCCCACAAGCCTGTCCTTTTCCTCAACGAGGCCATGATTTTCCATGAACATGTATCGTCTTGCACTGCACGCTTGGCCACATACTTATCGGATTTGGATTTAACCACGTTGTAGGTAACCTCGTTCATGATTTTATGTTGTTTCAATGCACCAAGAAAACTATCCTTATTGGAAAATTCCTTACCAACTTCCAATTCACTCGAATCCAACGACAAACTTGTACGGTCACGCTTTCTGTGTGGTAGATCTAGAACTCCAATGCATCATCTTGAGATAGATCGACATTATGCATGTGGGCTGGAAGCGAGTACGCCCTGGATCGCGAATCTTCTTCTTCTTCATCTGAACCCCTTTCAACATCTTCAGGTATAGTTGGAACAGGCTCCGGTTCAGAAAATAATGCAACTTCTGCACCATCGGGGTCGGGCTCTCGAGGTGGATCCACATCAGACTCATCATCTGACCCACCATCATCTGCAACGAACGAGGTCCCCTCGCCGATGGACGTTGTAGGGATTACATCATCCCTTCTTGTGGATTGCCATCCACTAGAAATTGATGTCGTTCTCCAATATGTATTTCTAGCATCGAACATCGACCCACCGATGTACATGTTCGCAGGGGTTGTGTTTTTCATACTGCCACCAAACACGGGTGCTTCCGTATTCTGCCTCCCATTAACAGAGTGTCGGCTAGGGGTCGTGTATTCCTCTCGAACAGCAGTAGATGTTGAAGTCACAAATGTATCATTTGACGATGAAAATTGTACATATACCTCAAGATATGGTGATCCACTAGCAAGATGAGTCTGCACCATTGCCTCCAAGCTGCGAGGACCTTTGATGTCGAATGAGTCATATCTCACGGGATCAACCGAAGCACAAAATCTATACTTAATAGACAAAGCTTTCATTGGCGTCGTTCCGAAGATTTTACGCCTAATTCTTTTATGAAGTTCTGTCAAATCTATGTTCTGGTCAAAAACTAGTTGCGTTGTATTCTCCGATAAAAAAACAACGTCGTTCTCGGTGTCACGGACCTCACCATCATAGTAAATAACAACACTAATACGTTCACTCATCTTCAGTTTCTATTCTACTTTAGCCTCAATTTCTCTTGCTGTAACTTATGCAACCTGAGAATGAAATTTGGCTCATTTATAATCTAAGGCCAAATAGGAACTACTGTAGAAAAAGAGCATCCACGTGGGAGCTTTTTTTAGTAATCTTGCTAACAGTGCATCCTGCTTGAAGCGTTTTAGACACTATTTGTTCAGAAACGTCTTCTCAAAATTATTTTTCAGATACTACTGTAGAAAAAGAGCGTCCACGTGAGAGCTTTTTTCAGTAATCTTGCTGACAGTGCATCCTACTTGGAGCATTTTGGACACTATTTGTTCAGAAATGTCTTTTCAAAATTACTTTTTTAGATACTACTGTAGAAAAAAAAACATAAAATTATTTTATATTGCTAATATATTTTTCCAAAACCCTAAACACAAAATTATTTTAAAAAAACTAAAACATAATTTAATTAATTAACCTTAAAACCCTAAACCCTAATTTAATTAATTAACCCTAAACCTTAATTTAATTAATTTTACCTTAAAAACCCTAAAACCAAGCAGAAAACCCTAACCCTAAAAAAGGGCAAAACTCGTCCCTAGGGGAGCATTTTGTCCACGTCAGCACAAAGTGCTTCCTTGAGGGCGCGTTTTGTGCTGACGTGGACAAAATGCTCCTCCAGGGATGCGTTTTACTGACACAGCACCTGACATCGCACTGACGTGGATGCGTTTTCGGAAAATTCGACTATTTCCGGTAAATAATCAAAAAGTTGATCCATTTTCATAAATAATGTTAAAATTGAGCGTTTTTAGTAAAATAGCCCAAAATCAGTGCATATTTTGTTTATTTTCTAAATATAACTAGCATTAGTTTTAAACCGGCTTTTGGGTTAAATAAAGTCTATATTTCAATTACAATTATTACTATTATTTTCCATTGTTTTTTTTTTTTTTTTTGTCCTGAGATTGTCAACGGGATGGGGCAAGGTTTTCAACCATTCCAAATCAGCCTGCTAGAGTGTCGGTGATGATTAGAATTCATTAATATTTTAAAGCTTCCTTAAGCTCTAATGGTGATCTAGTGGCCCTACAGTACTAGGTGTTTATTCTAAAATTCATTTTATAAGTTGGAATTATACGAGCAATTTTATTTGTGATGTATGAATTTACAATAATTTACTTTTATTAAAAGTGTGTAATCAATTATAAATATATTTTTATACTTTGGGACATTCTTATTGAATTAAATTAAAATTAAATTACCGAAAATATTTTTGTAGTTTAATTTAATTATAAAACCATATAAATATTTGTGAATATGAGAATTGATGCTGGAGGTTGGTGTCGGTTTAAGTGAAAATGTGTAAATCCGACTAAAGTTATTCCAGTGATTTGGTAAAAAAATAAAATGGTATTTGATGAATTTGGTAGAATTTAAGTGTTTGGAAGTGTAATAGCAGAATCTAAGTAGTGGAGAAGGTTTATATGGTCTCAAGTCGGTCGTACATGTGATTTTCTAGGGAGAACTGATAGGTAAGTCATGGTGGCTTTTATTTGTGTATTTAAATATGATTGATAAATTCGCTATCTTATTGAGGGGTCTCTAAGTGGATTCAATAAAATTGGATAATTGTTCACATGCTAAACATACAGAAGAAATGAGTTGACAAAGGAGGTAGCCTAGACATAGTTACATGTAGTATCTAGCGAGGTATTGTTTTAGAGAAAGTAATTTCTTAACTAACGAGGTATTGTTTTAGACATAGTTACACAAGTAATGCCAGCTCTACCTTATTTTCTTCTTTGGTTAAAATAATTAATTTGTTCAGGTGGTACATATAATATCATGTATGATATATTTGAAAATATTAATTTAAAATTTGAAATATAAATTTATGAAAATTATATATACTTTATATAATAAATTATTTGAGATTTAGTATAATTATACATTTAGAGCTTAAAAAATTACAAATTACAAATTTGGAAAATATCTAACCTTTCATCAAAATTATTATTACCAAAAAGAATGGGCAAATATCTCAATAGTACCAAAAAAAAATCAAAAATTACCGGATAGTACAGGGTTCAGGAAAATTGACCGGAAAGTGCAATTTCCCCAAAAAACGCGTCCACGTCAGCGCGATTTTGGGGAAAAACGGCCTAAAGCGCGTCCCCGGGGGAGCGCTTTTGGCCACGTCAGCAAAAAAGCTCCCACGAGGGCGCGCTTTTGCTGAGGTGGCCAAAAGCGCTCCCCAGTGGACGTGCTTTTGGCCTTTTTCCCCCGCTGACGTGTTTTTTGAAAAAAAACTATTCTCGAATATTTTAAAAATTTACGAGAATAAACCTTTATAAAGGCTCAAAGTGACAACACCATTTTTTTAAGGTGTCATCAATTAATAAAAAAATATAACTTACAAAGGAAATCTTTATATGGACCCAAAGTCTCATTTCCCTTGTTTTCTTGAGTAAAGTGGGATATGAGATATGTGTTTTTATAGACCCATGAATAGTTTTGCAGCTTGTTTCTAAACAATGTGGGATTCCTTCCTCTTTTTAACTAACAACATAAGAAAACAAGGAACAATGTGGGATGACATGTTGTTAGTTAAAAGAGAAAGGAAATCCACATTGTTTAGGAAACAAGTGCAAAAACTATTCATGAGTCTATAAATACACATATCTCATATCCCACTTTACTCAAGAAAACAAGGGAAATGAGACTTTAACGCTCTATATAAAGATTTCCTTTATAAGATTATTTTTATTAATTGATGACACCTAAAAAAATGGTGTTGTCATTTTGAACCTTTATAAAGGTTTATTCTTGTAAATTTTTAAAATATTCGAGAATAGTTTTTTGAGGAAAATGGGCTAAAGCGCGCCACGTGGGGCGCGCTTTGGCCACCTCAAACAAAAGCGCCCTCGTGGGGCGTTTTTGCTGAGGTGGACAAAGCGCGTCCTACGTAGCGCGCTTTAGCCCGTTTTCCCCCAAAATCGCGCTGATGTGGATGCGTTTTTTGGGAAAATTGTACTTTCGGGTCAATTTTCTTAAACCCTGTACTATCCGATAATTTTTGATTTTTTTTGGTATTATTGAGATATTTGCCCAAAAAGAATTGTTGTAAATAATGATACAATATTTTTGTAAATTTTTCCCCTAAAGTGTAAACATGCCACGCAACCTGCAATTAGCTATGGTGTAGTAAACGTCACATATAGTGAAACGGTCGAAGCTATATTCAAAGTCGGTGATAGTCAGGCTGAGGCTTTTGCAATGTCACATCAGATTTCAACTTTCCAACTTTTAACCATGTATATATGATTTCGCTAGAATATATACCATTTCCATTTCATTTTGGGTTCATTTTCTTTTAAGGTGAAGCTCATATTCCTCAAATGATTCGTGAAAGAATTAAGGTTTATATTTGTAAGAAAATTTAAGTTGCGTATAAGAAGTGCTTAAGAGTAGTTTGGACTGCTTCTAAGTATGGTTGATGAATAAAGCCAAAATTGAAGAATATATGATGTATTTACGTAATTTGATTTTTTAAGTTTGTACTTTTTGTTTAAGGAGATAATCTATTATTTTCACAACACATATAATTAATGATTATAAGTTTATAATTTCCAACGCTTATTATATTAGACTTTCCATTTTGTACTTAAGATTTAAACAATGCTTCTGTCGTAACCATTTTTTTGACGAAAACGGGTGTCGACCTTGGGTTTGGAAAATGAATAAAACAGGAGTCGCCACCGACCATTTATTAGGCGTGATCGGATCACCTTTGTTTTAATAAAACATTTCGATTTACTAAAACAAATGTTTTGGTCTCTGAATGTTCGAGAAAACAGTTTAAGTCGAGTTACGTGCGAGGAAGGATTAGCACCCTCGCGGCGCCCAAAAATCATACCAAATTAATTAATTAATGTCCCAATGTCGAAAAGTTTGAAAATTTTAAAAATGAATTTAGAAATTCGAGTTTTTTTTGGAAATGTTTGAGTCTTCTTAGAATATTAAGATTTCCTTGTTTCGATGGGACCAAATACCACATCCAATACGTAGGACACGATAATTTCAATCCTCAAAATCCAAGGTCGTCTCTTAATCCCTAAGACTCATTTATTAAAATAACAAAAGGTTATTCGATTATTTGGTCAAACAAGAGAACCAAACCCAACACATAGGTGCGGTCCTCGAATTTCCAAACACGGAATATTGCCTTATTTTGAAAATTTTTAGTGTTTTTTTTTGGGTGAAATTGATAAAAAAAAAAAACTAGATTATGTTTTAAAATGAGCGTTACTCCAAGCGTGAATAGGGTCATCACGATAAATAATGATGATGTAACACGAATTATGTACAAAGTAATAATATAAGTATAATAGTAGTAGTAATGATAATGATAAAAATACGGAATATGAACAATATAGTGATACTAAATATGTACAATATATCGGTGTAAACATAGTAATAATGATAGTATAATAATAGTAGTATAGTAATAATAACAAAGAATATTAGTAATACAAAATATATATATATAACATAATAGTATAGTAATAATAATAGTAGTAATGGGAAATATATAATAAAATAATAATAACAATGGTATGAAAATAATAATAGTAATAATAGTAATAACAAAAAAATGTAAAATATATATAAAGCATAATAATGATTTAAATGTGGTAATAATAATAATAATATATATAGTATACTAAGTAAATATAGTAATATTAATAATAATAATGATAATAGTAACATGATAATAATAATAATAACGATGATATCAAATATGTACAAGATAATAATATAAAATATAATAGTAATAGTAAAATACTAAAATAATAATAATAATAATAATAATAATAATAATAATAATAATAATAATAATAATAATAATAATACTACAAAATATATGTGGGACAATAATATAAATATAGTAATAATAATAATAATAATAATAATAATAATAATAATAATAATAATAATAATAATACGAGATATGTACAATATAATAATAATAATATAATAATAATATTAATAAAATAACATAAAATATATATATCATAATAATATATAATAATAATAATAATAACAGTGAATATAATATACAACTAATAATATTACTAATGGTAACTAAGAATAATAATAATAGGAAATATATATGCAATATAATAATAATAAAGTAATAATAATAATAATATAATAAAATAATTTACAAATAACTAAAAGGGATTAAATTGTATTTAAAATGAAATTTTTAGGGGCCGATTCGAAGTAAAATAAAAGGGAAGGGGACCGTTTGAAATATATGTGAAAAGAGAAGGACTTATTGCGCAAATTTTCCATTCAAGGGAAGATTGCACAATTGACAGAATAATTATGCGTGGTCCCATGTTTTTTTAAAGTTAAAAGTTTCATTTATTGCAAAAAAAAAAAAAAAAAAAAAAAAAAAAAAAAGCTTTATTTTTATATTTTTTTCTTTCTCAAAAAAAAGCGAGACTCCCCACCGTCTTCTTTTTGTTTCAAAGAAAGCAAAGCGCAGAGAGACTCCTCTCTTCCTCATTCATGCCCGACGATCGGGATTCCCAGTGCCGATTGGCCTTCCAGTCACCCTTTGTCGCACCACCCCGGCTTTAGGGGGTCGACAAACGCGCTGGCAGATGAGAGATCGATCTCCGTTTGTGATCCCGAGAACTTCAATCGTCGGCGCCTCTCCAACAATGGGGAAAGAGGACTTAGCTATCACCCTCAAGCCAAGCCTCAACGATCGGAGGGCGCTCCGATGACGGGTCTCACGTGAGCACGGTAAGTCCTCTTTTCTTTTCCCTTTGATTTCGTTTTTGGTAAAGATTTGAAGTAAAACAAAATAAAATGATGAAAAAGCAATGGATAAAAGAAATCAACCTTCTTTCTATTGTTTTCGATTGCTAATGATCCGTAAAAAGTCTGCATTTCAGTGGTTCTTGTTCTTTTATTTTTCTCTTTTGATTTACAAAGTGTTTATGAAAACCGGGAAAAATCCCCAGTTCTATGCTACATATTCGGTTTTTATATCAGAAAAATCAAGAAACAAAACGAGTAAAATACATTATTGTTCTTCTCTCCTTGCTTTGTTGTGTTGTCGTCCTTTGCGGGTTTTCGGGAAGTGGAGTTCTTGAGTGGGGTGAGAGAGAGCCGACAAGCGAGGAGTGGTCCAGTGGGTGTGGAGTTGCGGCGGCTGGTGGCTAGGGTTCCAAAACCCTAGTCTTTCAATTTTCTTTTTGTGTTTTGGGCTGGTGTAATTTGTTTGTAATGGGCCCGGTTAATGACCGGGCCAAAATTGGTGATTACAGTTTGCCCCTCTTTGCTCATTGTCGTGAAAGATAATAGAGCAAAGACAATAGAAGAACAAATTTTGCCGTCTTGTCCAAGCCTTGACTTGTCGGTCCTTGTATTCTTTAAACAACTTCAAACTCAATCAGAACTTGTCGCTTTGATCCATTTATTTGTTTCGTTATATCTTCGAGGAGATGACATTTCCTTACTCCATTGCTTCTTCAAGGGCACACGATGGCTAGTGCCTTCCTCGACGTTGATGTGATTTCGGGGAGAAGAGATTCTTATCTTTGATCTACTCCACCGGGACTTCAAGGAAATAAATCTGAACTTTTCAAACTGCTTTCCTTGCTATCTTGAGGGAAGTTTCGATCTTGATCTACTCCAATGCTACTTAGAGAGATATGGCTGTAGCTTCAATTTGCTCTTGCTTCAATCTTCTTTGTCCTCTGAAACTTCTTCATTCAATTTGCTCAATGCGACTTTAGTCTTCCATCTGTAAGTATCTCATGCGTGCCCAGAGGCTCGACTACATTCACATGAGTTTTTTTTTTTTTTTTTTTTTTTTTTTTTTTTTAGAAAGCGATGAATTAAGATACGGAAATTTAAATACCTTGGCGTGTGACAAGGCCCAACATACCTCTCGCATGGTGACTTGATTTAATGAAATTAAAAGACGAAATTAAATACCTCGGCGTGTCCCGGGCCCAACTCACTTCAACTATTATGAGTTGATTTTGAACTGAAATTTAAAGACGAAATTTAAAGACGTAAATTAAATACCTCGGCGTGTCCCGAGGCCCAACTCACTTCAACTATTATGAGTTGATTTTGAGCAAAATTTAAAGACGAGAAATTAAATACCTCGACGCGTGTCCCGAGGCCCAACTCACTTCAACTATTATGAGTTGATTTTGAATGAAATTTAAAGACGAAATTTAAAGACGTAAATTAAATACCTCGACGTGTCCCGAGGCCCAACTCACTTCAACTATTATGAGTTGATTTTGGGCAGAAATTTAAAGACAAAATTTAAAGACAGAAATTAAATACCTCGGCGTGTCCAGAGGCCCAACTCACTTCAACTATTATGAGTTGATTTTGAGCAGAAATTTAAAAGACACCTCGAGGTGTGACCCGAGGCTCAACTCACCTCTCTCGATACGAGTTGATATTTTGAAAAGAAATTAAAAGACACCTCGAGGGTGTGACCCGAGGCTCAACTCACCTCTTTACGATCTGAGTTGATATTTGCAACCTAATCTCAAAATATATCATCCGGTGGAACTCGGATGTCTTCTTTCTCCTCGATTTGGCACAACCATAGTCAAGACTCCTTGCTTTACTGCGTACCTGTATGTGTCATGCGTGATGATGTCATGATATGCATGTGTTTGTCCTAAATGCCTACATGATTATGCCACGTGTCTTGGGTTTGTTTGTCACGTATCTCTTCTTGTTACGACTCTCATGATGACCTGTATTCACTGCTTCGACTCTTGACTTTTCTTGGGTCTTGTTCCGTGCCCTCAGAAGTAATCTGTGTTTCTCGCATATCACCCTTTTTGCCCCTGTAACTTCAATGCTCGTCTTGTTGTGATCTGAGGGTATAGGATTTTAATACCTTCCATTTATCCCACTGCAATTCTTAGAACATAGGACTTGTCTCCTATTCAGCCCACTCTTTCGTCATTCAAAGGTACAGGATTTGCATCAGTTTCCTTCTAACGATCACTCTTTAGGTGACCCAACCAGATGTGTGTGCGTGATACTCGTGCGAATGCAGAATGTCATTTCTTTTCAAGAATGATCCTGGTTTTGCACTTGGGTTAACAATGTCCATTTTTCGTCGAGGATTGTGTCAACGACATGGGTGCCTTGTCATTTTGTTCAATCATCTTAATTTGGATTCAAAGATTTCCAACCCTTGAGCTCGGTGAATCTTGAGCAATAATCCTGTTTCAGACTCCTATGTTGTTTAGAGGTTTCTAGAGTAATATGCGAAACTACTTTCATGAAAGTGTTATTAATCCGATAATTGTTATTTCAATACAAAATGCTCAAAAAGGACCATAATGGTGGATGGAATGGGAATTTATTGGGAGTACAGCTCGAATCAAACAAGTTAATCAAAGCTAGCATATGTAACAAATTTATTTAGAGTGTATTTTGAAAAGACAAAGACAGTAGACTCAAAAATGGGTGAAATGGAAACTAGGTGCCCCAGATATCGTAGCTTGAGCTTCTCTGTTCTAACTTCTTGAGGACCTTTCTAAACTCAAAATGTGTTTAGGGGATCCAGAGTACTTTGTTGATGCCCCAAGGCGCAACATTCTTTCTCATTGTTACTTTGAGCGTAGTAAGACTACTGCATGCCCCATTTTTATCAAAATTTGAGCTGCCCTTTTCGGGTTTTCAACTCAAAACCACCTTTGGTCTCAAAGCGCCCTTTGCGGGTTTTCGCTTTGGCCTCTCCCCCTTTTTTTTTTTTTTTTTTTTTTTAGATTGGGCAGGTCCTTGCCGTCTATCTCAGGTGATATCCTTGTTTCCCTAGAACGAGTCTTCTTTGCTGTCTAAGGTTCTTCCCCGGCTTGGTATCTCCTTTCCTCTGAAGTCTCTTTCGCGTGAGAGCATTTTTCTTTCACAGTCCTATGATGATTTTTTTTTGGACAGTCCTTTTTGTTGTGAACTTGCTTCCTCTGATATCTCTCAACATTTTTCAAATTCACTTGGCCGCATCGGGATCGGATCCATTTCGCCTCATCCAATTTTGGCTTGGCTCGTGTCCCAAAGAAGAGGATTTTGACTTTACTAGGCGAAACCTGGGAAGGCGTTGTCTTAGCAGAGGTCCTGGCCGACGTTCAATAAAAAGGGTAAACGTGACTTCTATATGCCAACATCTACAAGTTTAGGTCATCTTCCTAACAATCTTTGTTTTGTTGCCCCCCTGTCTTCCTTTTTTTTTTTTTTTTTTTTTTTTGGGCAATGACCTGGCACTTGATTTTTGAAAAGACATGAAACTTTTGACATTGTGCGGTTAGATATGATCTTTTAAGCCCTTTGTTAATATTTTTCCTTTTCTTTTTCTTTCTCTCTCTTTTCTCTTTTTTTTCTCTTTTTTATGACCATTGACTTTGTAATATTGGCATATGAAGCGACCTTTACCCTCTTAGTAGGGTAACCCGCGACTATGAACATGAATCAATGTTGGCTAAAGCTTTTGAGGAGACTGGCTTGATGACGTCCCTGCCCCCTCGTGTAGACAAGGAAGAGGTACATAAGTTCTGCCCTCCTCAATTTGACGTTTGATGTAATTTTTCTTTCTGTGTAGAATAGAAGCTCGATCCTCTTGATTGGCTCAGTCAGGGCAGAACCATCAGCATGTGATCTTCAAATATCTGTGACTTCCTTAGCTTTGACAACATACTCGTGCCTTAGTAGTCCCGATGTGTTTTATATGAAAACATCTTTAAACTCTTGGAGATAATTCAAAGATTCCTTGCTTTGTCCCGTGGCAAGCTAAGCTTTCATCTTCATCTCATTCGTTAGCTCATATTGTCCGCTGATATTTCGTAGAGTAGGATCTGTCATTTTTACCAAGTTCAGAAATAAGTTGCGACCTCTGTCATCTTCCAAGTTCTTAGATCTCTCTAGGCACATATCTCCTTAAAAGGGAGTTGGTAATGATGTCGCTCATGTCATTGATATCTGGGGACCCATTGTGGGCTCGGAGGTAGAAAATTAAAAGCATGTACACGAAAATGAAACGATGTGGAGTATTAAATGCGATGAGTGAAAATAAAGATGCATTTTATTGAAATAACGATTCTGGAAACAAGCCTATTTCACAAAAGAACTCTCGTTGCCTCTAGGCTTAAGGCAACAAGCATGTTTTGAATATTACTCTAGATTAGCTAAAACACATGGATCCTTCATGATCTCATTGTTCAAAACAAACCCAAGCGGATAGGGCGTATCATTGAAACTTCTTTGATTGCATCATCCCTTTTTGTTGCCGCGCTCGCATTCCCTTCAAGGTAGTTAGGGCACAGATTTCCTACCGTACTACCAGTACCATCAAATCGTAAAACCCCTGCATCAATAAGACTTTGAGCCTTTCTTTTTAAAGGCTAGGCAATTATCCGTGGAATGCCCCGATTTCCCGCATGGTACATGCGGCTAGCATTGGGATCGTACCATTTAGGGTATGGAGGTTTCAATGGTACTATGTAATGCGGCGCTATTAATTGTTTTTCCAACAATTTGAGCCTGATTCTCCGTATGAGATAGGGATAGGGGTGAGTCGGGGTTTTTGGGTCTCATGGGGTCTTTGTTCATTTTTTCGTTGGTTTGGAGTAGGTGTGTTATTAGGTGGGAACACGATGAATGGTGTTTGGTCGTCCCTACTCGCACCACCCATTTCTTTTTCCTTTCTCTTAGGGGTCTTCCATGTCCACTCTCTCCTTTCTTTTGCCTCTGTTTGGACTATTGGTTTGGTCTGACCTTCTTCGTGATTAAAACATGAGCCTGTCGAGAAGTTCAGCGGGGTCGAGTTATTAGCCTGATATTCGGGCCTGATAATGACGGGTCCCCCATGCGACCGCGTGTCCAGTTGAGTTGGGATATTTATCGGGGAATAAACAATTTCTTCATATTCATCCATATCACCGACCCTTTGGCCCCTCCTTGTTTCAGATCCTCCCGCTAGTAACTGGGTTAGACGGCGTATCATATTCTCTTGGAACTCTCGCATTTGCTCTCGCGTCTCTCGTTGAATTCTGGTTGATTGCTCTTGCATCTGTCGTTGAATTCCAATCAGTTGCTCTTGGATCAATATTTGCCTTTCCTCTATTCTCTCCAACCTTTGTTCCATGTTTTCTAGGTTAACGAAATAATTTCACCTAATTAGAGTCTTTCTACAAATTTTGATGCATGTGATGCGATCTAATGCAAATGCATGAAATGCAATGCAAATGCAAGAGATGCAATGTAAATGCATGAGATGCAATGTAAATGCATGAGATGCAATGTAAATGCAAGAGATGTAATGTAAATGCATGGGATGCAATGTAAATGCATGCAAAAAGAAAGAGAGGCGCTGATCATGATTTCAATTCCATTAGAAGAACTTTTCTAGAAAATACGTTTCTTTACATTAAAACGGATTGTGTATACAGCCATGTCCTCATAGTCTAGGTGAAAGCAACAATCTTTTCTTTCGTGCCTGTAAGTTATGATTGCGTCCTCTGAACTTTCTTAATAGACATCTCTTCTAGCTCTTTGTTGCTGAGTCCCGATAGTGCCTCGTCATCCGCTTATCCTCCATGAAGTTGACTCCCAAACAATCCTTGTCGGTTTGAACCTTCAGGTAAATCTGGGTGTTTATGGATACATCCCTTAAATTTTCTCAAAAGAAGTCTTTTCTAGCTCTTTATAGCTTGGTCCAGGTCGATCTTCTGATAACCTCCAAGCAATCTTTGTAGGCTTTGAATCTTCGGGCAAAACTTACTTTCGTCGTTACCTAGACTATGTTCGGATGACCGTATTATAATCCACTTCATCAAGTAACACATTTCCTTATGACAAACTCTTCTATTCAACAATCAAATATTAATCGACACCTCTCTTTCTTTGATGATGCAATGCAATGCAATCAAAACAGAATAAAACACGTTAGCGCAGGAGTAATAAGCAAACACATAACAATTATCAAGGTGAGCATTAGAGGTTCGGTATGGTTCTATCTAGGGTAGGCTCCTAGGTCTTTCTACATGTAGTTTGGTTCTAAGGTAAGGGTACCTGAACCAGCAGATTCCTCAATCCTCACCCATTATAGGCTCATGCGGATCGAGTTCGGTTCAGGGGAATACATTTCCCTATGGCTGCACGGAGATAGAAATCTCACGAAGACATAGGTACGGATGTATTCCGAAAGCGATCCACTATCTTGCACGGAGGTAAAAACCTCACGAAAGAGTAGCTTCTCACTCCCACTTAAGGGTATGACCGCAGTCATGCAATGCAATGTCAAAATATTTCACAAAACTTGTCACTATAGCACAAACGAAAGCATCAAAGAGAACATGATTTTTCAAAACATTTTTCCAACTTTCAACCGAAGGGACAAAAATCAATCAATTTACGGCCTGACTCTCTAGTCCCAGTGAGTCGCCAAGTTTATCGTAACCATTTTTTTGAGACAGCGACGGTGTCGACCTTGGGTTTGGAAAATGAATAAAACAGGAGTCGCCACCGACCATTTATTAGGCGTGATCGGATCACCTTTGTTTTAATAAAACATTTCGATTTACTAAAACAAATGTTTTTGGTCTACGAATGTTCGAGAAAACAGGTTGAGAGTCGGTTCACGTGCGAGGAAGAAGGATTAGCACCCTCGCGGCGCCAAAAATCGGTACCAAATTAATTAATTAATGTCCCAATGTCGAAAGTTTGAAAATTTTAAAAATGAATTTAGAAATTCGAGTTTTTTTTGGAAATGTTTGAGTCTTCTTAGAATATTAAGATTTCCTTGTTTCGATGGGACCAAATACCACATCCAATACGTAGGACACGATAATTTCAATCCTCAAAATCCAAGGTCGTCTCTTAATCCCTAAGACTCATTTATTAAAATAACAAAAGGTTATTCGATTATTTGGTCAAACAAGAGAACCGAAACCCAACACATAGGGTACGGTCCCTCGAATTTCCAAACACGGAATATTGCCTTATTTTGAAAATTTTTAGTGTTTTTTTTTTTGGGTGAAATTGATAAAAAAAAAAAAAACTAGATTATGTTTTAAATGAACGTTACTCCAAGCGTGAATAGGGTCATCACGATAAATAATGATGATGTAACACGAATTATGTACAAAGTAATAATATAAGTATAATAGTAGTAGTAACAGTAATGATAAAAATACGGAATATGAACAATATAGTGATACTAAATATGTACAATATATCGGTGTAAACATAGTAATAATGATAGTATAATAATAGTAGTATAGTAATAATAACAAAGAATATTAGTAATACAAAATATATATATAACATAATAGTATAGTAATAATAATAGTAGTAATGGGAAATATATAATAAAATAATAATAACAATGGTATGAAAATAATAATAGTAATAGTAATAACAAAAAAATGTAAAATATATATAAAGCATAATAATGATTAAAATGTGGTAATAATAATAATAATATATATAGTATACTAAGTAAATATAGTAATATTAATAATAATAATGATAATAGTAACATGATAATAATAATAATAACGATGATATCAAATATGTACAAGATAATAATATAAAATATAATAGTAATAGTAAAATACTAAAATAATAATAATAATAATAATAATAATAATAATAATAATAATAATAATAATAATAATAATACAAAATATATGTGGGACAATAATATAAATATAGTAGTAATAATAATAATAATAATAATAATAATAATAATAATAATAATAATAATACGAGATATGTACAATATAATAATAATAATATAATAATAATATTAATAAAATAACATAAAATATATATATCATAATAATATATAATAATAATAATAACAGTGAATATAATATACAACTAATAATATTACTAATGGTAACTAAGAATAATAATAATAGGAAATATATATGCAATATAATAATAATAAAGTAATAATAATAATAATATAATAAAATAATTTACAAATA
Source organism: Gossypium bickii (assembly GCA_025503065.1). Lineage (NCBI taxonomy): Eukaryota > Viridiplantae > Streptophyta > Magnoliopsida > Malvales > Malvaceae > Gossypium > Gossypium bickii. The sequence goes on from CP106712.1 coordinate 47,651,451, forward strand.
ACTAAAAGGGATTAAATTGTATTTAAAATGAAATTTTTAGGGGCCGATTCGAAGTAAAATAAAAGGGAAGGGGACCGTTTGAAATATATGTGAAAAGAGAAGGACTTATTGCGCAAATTTCCCATTCAAGGGAAGATTGCACAATTGACAGGTAATTGCGCGTGGTCCCATGTTTTTTTAAAGTTAAAAAGTTTCATTTATTGCAAAAAAAAAAAAAAAAACTTTCCTTTATTTTTATATTTTTTTTTCTTTCTCAAAAAAGCAGAGACTCCCACACGCCTTCTTTTTGTTTCAAAAAAAGCAAAGCGCGAGAGACTCCTCTCTTCCTCATTCATGCCCGACGATCGGGATTCCCGTGCCGATTGGCCTTCCGTCACCCTTTGTCGCACCACCCCAGCTTTTGGGGTCGACAACGCTGGGTAGGAGATCGATCTCCGTTTGTGATCCGAGAACTTCAATCGTCGGCGCCTCTCCAACAGCGGGGAAAGAGGACTTCGCTATCACCCTCAAGCCAAGCCTCAACGATCGGGGGCGCTCGATGACGGGTCTACGTGAGCACGGTAAGTCCTCTTTTCTTTTCCCTCTTTGATTTCGTTTTTGGTAAAGATTTGAAGTAAAACAAAATAAAATGATGAAAAAGCAATGGATAAAAGAAATCAACCTTCTTTCTATTGTTTTCGATTGCTAATGATCCAGTAAAAGTCTGTTTCCAAGTGGTTCTTGTTCTTTTATTTTTCTCTTTTGATTTACAAATGTTTATGAAAACCTAAAAATCCCACAGTTCTATGCTACATATTCGGTTTTATATCCAGAAAAATCAAGAAACAAAACGAGTAAAATACATTATTGTTCTTCTCTCCTTCTTTGTTGTGTTGTCGTCCTTTGCGGGTTTTCGGAAGTGGAGTTCTTGAGTGGGGTGAGAGAGGCCGACAAGCGGGAGTGGTCCAGTGGGTGTGGAGTTGCGGCGGCTGGTGGCTGGGGTTCCAAAACCCTAGTCTTTCAATTTTTCTTTTTGTGTTTTGGGCCAGTGTAATTTGTTTGTAATGGGCCCGGGGTTAATGACCCGGGCCAAAATTGGTGATTACAGCTTCTGTAAGTTTTTTTCCCTGTAATTTAAGATAATAACTAAGTAAAACACGTAATTTTACATTTAATGCACTTACAAGAAACATTTTTCAATAAACAAGAATAAGTGATCTCTCATATGTATATCATTTATACAATTCTTTTCAATTTATAAGGAATCAATATTTACTAACTTATTATATCAATTATAATCAATCTTCTCATAAAACTGACAAGATAATAAGCATATGAAATATCTTCAATGAGCTTAGGATAATTTTTGAATTGTCAAATATGCTTCCAAGTTTTACTCGATTCGATCAAATCTCATAAAAATTGATAATTAAATTTTCTTGATCCAATCTTCAATATATGTTGTTATAAACGATTTAAATATTATAAATTAACTTACACTGATATAAAGGATCAACAAAAAAAATCAAATCTAAGAACTTCAGTATCAAAATTTACTAAAACTATTCATGCCAAAATTCTGAGCTGAGGAATACAATACACTAGTACACTAGTGGACATTACTCCAACAATTCCATTTCAAAGTGGACATTAAGGCATGAGCATCACCAAGCAGGAAGATGGTCCAAAACGAAGCAGAAGTGCACACATAAGCCTTTAGGTGCAATTGGATTGGGATAGAGATTCAATAGAAAAACCTATAATTAAAAAAAGAAGAAGAAAATAGACTCTAAACATTTTTTGGGGTTATGTTTTTCACCATTATGAATTATCACAATTGAAGAATTAGACAATTGAAGAATTAGACTTCCATACAAATTTGAAAGCAAGTCAATGATAACAATAAAGGGTTTCGAAATAAAACAAAAGTCTTCAATGATCTAAGTTTTCAAAATATTTTTTTTTTCTTTTTTATTTTTTTTTGTGCTTATATTTTTCTTTCTTTTTATTGTGGTCTTTCTTGGGCATACGTTATGTCTTTTAAATGAGTATTTGGTTTTTTTTTTAAACAGTTGAAACTAATTCATGTTTTGAGTTAGATTGAATTAGATCGTGATTCAACTTTGAATAAAGTTTTAAGTTTAGGCTCGTTTTCGGGGAGATTTAGCTTGACTTATAAATTCATTGCACTACTAATGTTGTAAAAATTCGGTTTAGAAAATAGGTTTATTGCAAGGAAAAAATTTAAAAATTTTCTAAAGCTAAATTGTGTTATTTATAGAAATAATGTTTACCAAACCTAGTCGCTATGTTTTCGACTAAACTATTTAATTGTTTCGTAGCTTTCAACCAAATTATCTTCTCTGTTATTTTCGAACATTCAATTCGCTTAGAGAGGCTCTAATCACACAAATTGATAATATAATGAAAATTTTTAATTTTTTAGTGGGAAAATTTAAATCTCTCTATGAGATAGAAACTTGACTTGAGTTCTCATAAAAAATAGAATTTACTTGGGAAATAAACTCATTATAATCCAATAGAGTAATTGGCTTAAGATGGTATATATTTTTGCTTAGCTCGTAGTCTCAATTTATGAGGCAAAGTCACAAGAGTTCTACTTGAGTAAGAAGAGACAAAGTTATAATATTTTAGTACAAAAAACTTAGTCCGATTGGGACTACTTAGTGGAGCGGCAGCACCCTCTTTTTAGAAACTCAAGGTGTCGCGCATTATATGTGTTATCTAGTTTTTAAACTAACTCATATAATTTATACAACACAATAACCAGTTTTCTATTCCTAAAATACTAATTAATTAATTAATTAAGTAATTAATTAATTAATTCAATTATTTTTCTCAACCCAATTTTAATTCTGTTAAAGTCATGACGACTACTTTACCATACTAGAATTTATGAGTGGATAAATTTGTCTCGTTCCTTAAAACTGCGGTGACTACTTAATTTAATTTTCACATTGAACTTCAATTATTTGATTATAACCAATCAATTAAATAATAATTCAAAGAAATTAAATTAATCACTAAGTCGTCTCTTGTTTTTTTGCGAGAAAATGCATTAACTATGTATAGTGATTTATGCAATCTATTTATCTATTCATCATTTTCATTCATTCAACATATCATTCACTTGCAAGCTAAAAGGTTTGTGTCAAGTTAGCGGAGAGATTTATTATATATATAATTAGGGCTTAAATAATTTGTAATTAGGTTCCCAATCTTCATCTATTAATTACTATATTATTTAGTTATTGAGTCAATCCACTAAACGTAACTTAATTTATGCTTGTCCAATGACCTTGCCATATGTGTGTTATCCTCATAGGGTAACTTCAATCTATTTAGGTTAAATATGTTCACCAATATGATTTTATTTTATCTTATAATAACCTTGCATCTTCCTTCATGAAAAATTCAATCACTAACATGTTGTAATTAAATCATTTGTCCTAAACAAATGACCTGTAACCATGCTATGTTTCCATCAACCATGTAATGTGGATGAAAGAATATCTTTTATCCTTGTTTTTGATGCTTTTGAGCCCTCCAGGGCCTATAGTTGATCATGGATACCCCAATCTCCGATAGAAAGTATTTTTTTAAATGATTATAATATGGTTTTTAAGGCCTTAAAATGATTTAAACCAATTTCTATAATTTTATTTAATAATTCTAAAATTTAAATTTAATAGAAAATTCCTACTTTTCTCAACTCGAACAACCTCGATTTAGATTGATAAGTTCGAACACTTGGTCAATGATTTAGATATGACCTAGCATGTATTCAATGACCCAAAATAATTCCAAGTATTTGAATCATTCTAAAATTTATCAATTTGTTTTAAAAACACTAAAATGTTATGAAACAAACGTTTTTATAAAAGAAAAATTTTGGTTTAAGATTGAAAGAGCTCTGGTAGCTTTTCTCCCTCATACCGTATATCAATACGAGTGATAGGTGTTACATTTATGCCACGTTTGGTTCACTGTAATGGAAATGGAACAGAGCTGTAGTGGAATAGAATTGTAATTAATAATTCAATTGTTTGGTTGAATGAAATGAAATAGAAATGTAATAGTATTCTTGTGTTTGGTGGAATGGAATAGAGTTGTAATAGCATAAGAAAAGAAAAAGCTGAAATGACCAGATTACCTTTAGTAGAGTTTTTTTAGATAGATGATTATTCTTATTGTTTTTTTTAGATAGATGATTATTCTTATTGCTATTAAATTTTAATTGGATTATTATTAAATATAATTTAATAAAAATAAATAATTTAATCATATATTTAATAAAATTATTATTAAATATAATTTTAAAAAATAATATATAATTTAATAATATTCTTAATATAATTATTATTAAAATATGAATTAATAAAAATAATATATAATATTAGAAAAATAATATATAGCCTTCTTTATTATTTTTAAACTTCAATGCATATTTAATGTGATAGAATATCATTAGCAAAACAAATAATTTATTTATCCTCTAAACTAAAATGTAAAAGATTAGAAGTAGAAAATAGCTTGAGAAGTATATTTTACATCCAAACAAAATGTTCATACATTAACAAAAAGTTACATAATGTCATTGGCTTATATGCCGTAATCTATATGTTGAATTTTATAGCATCAAAAAGTTACAATCCGTGGCATTCTCACCCATTCCAGTCCGTGTCATTATACCATCCAAATATTTACATACACAAAAAGTTATCAAAACATCATCAACACAACCGTGATTTTCAATGGGTAGAAATAAATCTTATCACCCATTACAATTGCACAGAAGAAGGTAGATTAAAGAAAATGAGCATTTACGTTGGATAGTCTGAAATTTTGCTCAACATATGAAAGCGCTCATCCTCAATTAATCCTTCTACTTCACACAAGGTCTGATATAATTTTTGGGTACATTCTTAAATGACCATTTTTGACTTTTTGTTGAATTAGCACTTTGGAGGAAATGCTCTTACTTATTTCAATTCTAATAGTCCGTATGTTTTCCCCCAATAACGTGATAGCCTTATTTAATGAAGTAGAAGGGATTTGATCACTTACATCAGAAATGTTTTTTTTTCTTCTTTGAAAATGTGGAATCATCTTGGTTTGGCCTCAACGATTGTGATTGTTTAGCTAAGGTATCTATTTAATTCAAAGAAACATTAGCTTCGCATCCATGGTAATTGTTTCTTTCTTTAGGAATATTTGCAGTAGCTACATTGTAACAGCCCGATTTAGGGGCTAGTTGGAATAGTGATCTCGGGATCACTAATCCGAGATTTGAGAAATTTATTTTCATGTGATTTTATGAATTAGTATATGGTTGTATAAGTACATGAGAATTTTGGAACTTAAATTCTAGCGATTTCATGTTTAATCGCGAAAAAGGACTAAATCGCATAAATTGTGAAAGTTCCATTTTAATTGCTAAAGGTACCAAATAGCCATAGATTGTTAAATTGAGGTCTTTAAAAGGAAATTTAGCCCCCTGTAATTGCTTGGCTGGCCATAGACTATATGGGAGACAAAGATGGACAAAATTTGGTCAAAGTTAGTAAGAGTTGGTGACTAATTTGACTAGTTTAATATTAGAATAAAGAAAGAGAAAATATCATCTTTCTTGTTCATCTCTTCCACCGAAATTTCAAGAAAAAATAGGGGTTTTGAAGGCTTAAATTTTTTGCAAGCTCTCCTCCATTTAGTAAGTGATTTTGATGATTTTTCTTAGTAATAGTTGTACTTTTGAGACCCCTAAAGCTTAAGTTTTCAAATGAGGGGACTATTGCGTAGTATGGTGAAAATTTTAGAGTTTTGACATGAGAGCTATCATTGTTATTGCTGCATTTTTATGGAAGAAATTGAGTCTTAGTTGTTAGATGAACAACTTTTGTGAAAGGTGTTGTCTTGAAAACACCTAATTGGACCTTGACGAAAAGGTTACAAATTTGTAGTAAATGTTGAGTTTTGATGATAGCTATAAGAGTATTAAATGTTCACCTAGGCTTGTTGAAGGTAGAAATGTGATTAGAATTTATTTTCGAGCCTAGAGGCAAAATGGTCATTTTGCCCAAGTCCAGGGGCAAAATTGTAATTTTTGCCAAAATATGAATCTTGAGTCGATTTAGTCAATGTGTGAATTTAACAAGTTAAATTGTTATTATAGATTAAGAATTACGAAGCCTGGATTGAAACCGAGGCAAGAATAAAATTGAGGACTAACTTACATATCTCTACATACATTTTGAATATCGAGGTAAGTTTGTATGAATTAAAGTTTTACATTCATTCTCATTCAATTACTTATTATGTTGTAAAATGTACATTACTTCTATAAAGTTAAATTATTGATATTATGATGAGAATAGTAAATGAGAATATGTAAGAGAAAGTCACGGTTGAAGTCTCGGAATAATGAGGATACTAATATCACAACATGAGACAAGGAAAGTCTGTGTAAGACCATGTCAAGACATGGAATCGGCACTCAAGGAATGTAGGTCCCGTATAAGACCATGTCTGGGACATGGAGTTGGCACCGAATGTAGATCTCGTGTAAGAGCATGCCTGGGACATGGCATCAGCATCGAACAAGAAAGGTCTCGTGTAGGACCATGTCTGGGACATGGCTTCGGCACCAAAGGAAGATCTCGTGTAAGACCATGTCTGGGACATGGCATCAACATCATGAGGCGATCCCATGTAAGACCATATCTGGGATATTGTATTGGCATCATGAGGCGATCCCATGTAAGACCATGTCTGGGACATGGCATTGGCATCGAGATACATGTTGGATGAGATTGAGTAACCTCAGTTATTCCGGGTAATTCATCAGGCAAAAGAGCCAAGCCTGAAAGAGGTAACAGGTAAGCTAAGAAAGTAAAGATAGTAATAAGTAAAGTTGTTAAAGAGCTTTATTCAAGTTAAGGAAGATGAAGATTGAGTTTATGTTGCATTAGCAAAATATACTAATTCATGTAATTAAGTGATACAGGTACCATGAGTACATTACAAGTATGTAATTATTGTGTAACATGTGATGAGTAAGAACAAGTATGAGTAAGTAAGTAAGCCCAAGCACTTGAGACTCATGTTATATCTGTCTCTTGATGGATGAGTTATATTAAGCAAATATAATTGCTATATGAATTTCATGCAAACTTACTAAGCTATATGCTTACTTCTTTCATTTTCTTCTTTCCTTGTAGTCTTGCCAAGCTAACTCGTGGATCATTGGCGTCGGAGCACACTATCAATCACTATTTTGGTATAACCAAGTCATTTTTATTAAGTATGGCATGTATAGGAATTATTTCATCCTGATGTAAGTCCTATGAGGGGCCAAAGTGTTGGCTATTAAGGTTATGTATTCTTTTGTATATAGCCATTAGAAATTGGTCAATATTTGTTAAGTTATATACCTTTTCATGATGATAAGTTTATGCATTTAAGTTGATGTAATGGATGGAATAACTGAGTCGTCTGAGATAGCATAAGTGTGTTTATGTTTCAAGGTGACAATTGGCTTGGAAAATAGCCTTATAATTGCCTACATGGTAAGACACTCGGGAGTGTGTCTAGACCATGTGTGACACACGGTTAGCCCCATGGGCGTGTGCCCAGGCTGTGTGACCATAGTGAGTTGATGACGTCATAATTAGAGAGCTCCACAGGCGGTAGACACGGACGTGTCAAGGCCGTGTGAAGGACATGGGTTATAGACATGGGCGTGTGCTCAGCTGTGTGAAGTAGTCAGTGTCGACCACGGGTGTTGAACATGGGCATGTCTTAGGGGCACACGGGCGTGTCCCTTAAACAACACGGGCGTGTGGCCCTTGTTTAGGCAAAAATTTTCAAAGAGTGTTAATGTTCCTGATTGATTTACAGAACCTTCCGGTTACATGTTTATGGCCTCGTAGGCCCATGGGATGAATGTTATGACCGCGAAAAGAATGTTTTTAAATCGGAATGAAATTTTATAGCCTGTTTATACATGTGTAAGTAAGGTTAAGGATAGTAATGCATCGTATCCGGTCCTAGCATCGGACATGGGTAAGGGGTGTTACACACATCCTCAGCATCTATTTCTTCAACAATATCAGCGAATATTTGAGCATCTTTCCTAATGGTTCAATCTTTTGTATAGATGGCAGTAAGTTGGTCATAATAAGGGAAACTGCGGTGTCTGAATTAACCAACTTCTTTATGACTCTATAAAGAAAAGGAAGAATCCACATTAGATTAAGTTTGGTCAAAATAATATAATAAAGATAGGAAATAATTCTTACACTTATATACGAGTTCCACATAGCATCTTTAGCAACAACAAGGTACCTATGCTAGTCCCAACCAAAGCTGCTATTGCCTTTTCCACTGAGCATGTCATAAACAATTGCTGTAACAGCCCGATTTTAGGTCTAGTCAGAACAGTAGTTTCGGGACAACAAATCTGACACAGTAAAATTCATTTCTATTATATTTTTATGGTCTACAATTTTATGGATTGATTTCATGAAAATTCTGTAACAGACCAATTTTGACCCTAATCGGAACGGTGGTTTTGGGACCACGAATCCGAGCCTGAGAAATATTTAAATATTATATTTTGTGTTTATTATATGTGATTTAGTGAGTGTGGAAGTTTCGTAGAAAAATTTAGTCGTTTAAGTGCTTAATTTGATAAAAAGGATTTAATCAAGAAAAGCGCAAAAGTTGTATGCTAAAGTGAAAGGCACTAAATTGATTGTGGCTTTTTAAGTGGATGTACTAAAAGGGCAATTAGCCCATATACAACAAGAAGGAACGGCAATGGGCCACTCCAATTACAAATTATATGTTATTTTAGTTTTATTATAAGTTATATTAGTGTATTAATAAATAATGTTAATATATGTGTTATATACAACATTTAATAACAAAAACAAGTGGGAAGAAAGAGAACATACCTTGTTCTTCTTCTTGGCCGAATGTAGGAGGAAGAAAACTCCATTGTTGAAGCTTGATTTTCGGCAATATAAGGAGCTTGATTAAGGTATGGTCGGTTTTTAGTTTTTGATAATTTTTACGTTTTTGAGATCGTTGCTTCGTATATTACCCGACCCATGCCTAAATTTTTGAAAATATTATGTATATAGGATTCGGCCATTAACATGCTTGGATAGTTTTGATGTTTGATGGTTTTAGATTAAATATATGTTAAAGATTTATAAGTTTTGTGTTGAAGTTTTTGGTAATTTTGAGTAAATAGGGCTAAATTGAAAAGAATAAATTTGTGAAGGGTTAAAATGTCAAATAAATGAAATGCATGGACACACATGGCTATGGGGAAGATTCGGCCTAGCTATGGTGTTAGGAAATTTTGCATATTTTGTGTTTTGTGTAAATAGGACCAATTTGTAAAAATGGGAGACATTAGGGGCAAAATGGTAAATTGCCCATTTGTGTGTTTTGGGACTAAATTGAGATGAAATGAAATTAAATGAGCTAAATTTTAATATGTTTTAGATCAAGAGCAAAGAAAAACAGAATAGACCTGGGGAAGACAAAGGTTCTCGAATAGCCGATTTCACACGGACTATCGACAACCGAGGTAAGTCCTTTAACTAAAACATGTCAAGGAATTAATTACGATTATATTAAATTGTATGAATTGATGAATTTTTGTACCCATTTATATCATGGCCGAATGTATATAGGTATACTAGGTTGATGATTTAAGTTGGTTATGTGTTGTGAATTGTTGGGTTACATAATGATATATGATTCTATTGGTTTAATGTGAGCAAGTCCAATTGAATTGGACATACGTATATAATAGTTATGAAGAGTGTGTTGGGAATGTTTAACTACATTGATATGTCTCGGGCTTTTACGCTTAGTAGGCTTTGTGCTGGTGTTACTTATCGGGCTTTTACGCCTAGCAGGCCTTGTGCCGGTGTCACTTATCGGGCCTTTGCGCCTAGCAGCTTGATGCTTGGTGATGTGTTTTACAAAAGAGAAACCGAATTTTTGTTCAAGGCAAATTAAAGCTAATTTATTGAGTCAATGGCTCGAGTAAAGCATGTAAGGTAGGAATTAAACTTCTTACCTATTTATAATAAAGTAAGCACGTAATTCACCATTTATTTCAAATTGTATGTGTTACAAATGAGATTTATATAGGTGTATATATGTATAGTTTTAATATGTGTTCTCGGTTTTACTAATGAATGATATGAATATTGTGGCTTTGGTCTTCTAATATGTGGATACAAGACTAGGCATATTCGGCCACATGGATGGTTGTGTATTTGATGCTATATTATAATAATTGAACTTTAAGTATATGAATGTTTATACATATGGTTACATGATGACATTTTGGTCTTGGAAGGTGGGATTATGAGTAAATAATTTGATCATAAGCATTCGATTAAAGAGAAATTGTTCTATAAATTTATACGTTATATAACTATGAAATTGAAAGTTTGAAAGTAAATGTGAGTACAAACGTACGAGTTGAATTATTTTAATTTTAAATGTTTAATGTTTAAATGTTATATTATTACGAATTCAGGACTTACTAAGCTAGTAAGCTTACTAGTGTGAAATGTTCTCCTTTGTTCTATAGATTTTGATTAAAGCTACGAGCTCGAGAGGGATCGTCAAGAAAGTCATCCACACTATCGCCTTCTTTTTGGTATTTTAAATTTTGATGATGATTTTGAAGGCATGTATAGGTTAGGCTAAGTATTGAAACATATGATGTTTAATTTTGTATGTAAATATAGCCGTGCGAACATGCTATTTTCATGGTTATGTGTCGTTGTTATATGTTGAATTTTATAGATTGCTCGTAATGTAAATGGATGTTTTAAATTTGATCATGGCCTAATTTACATATGGGAGGTGTTTTCGGTATATATATATATGCTAAGTGTGTCCATCTTGTAAATCTTGGAATTTATATTTTGGCTTGATGATTATGTTTGGTTGTGTGTTTGGTGGATTTGTTTTTGGTATATATATATGTACGGTTAATGTATAGAGTTTAAATAAAATTAAGTAGGGAGGTTATAAACTAGTTAATCATATTTTTGCAATGAAATAGTTTTTAGTTAGCAGCAGTGATGTGATTTTGAAAAATCACCAAAAATATGATAAATTGAATTAGAAAGTGAATAAGATATAGAATTAAAGCTTATTGTGTCTATTTTGATATGAAAGAAACAGAGTAGGCAAATGAATTTTATATTATGAGATATTTAAATTTTAGTAAGACTTGTTCTGAATGAATTCGTGATTCCCTGTTCTGTCTTGGAAAAATTGTTAAAAATTGTACAAAAATGATCAGGGAGTATAGTTTATATGCTTAGAATACTTAATGAGTCTATTTTTGAATGGAATAAACAAGAACATTATTGAAATTTTGTACAATGAGATAACTGAGTTTTTGTAATGATAGGTCAGAATCATCAACAGTGAAATAGGGGAAACTTTGATGAATAAACTGTACTAATTGGCCCCATGAAAAATTCTGGAAAAATTATGGTATATATATATGAGTATAGTTTCAGGGAAAATTTACGGATCTAAATTTCGAGTTTTGTAACTTGAGTTATGGTCAATTTAGTCAGCATGATGCAGTTGGACAGCTTTAAATTCTTATGCCCCGAACTAGTAGTCAAGTCTAGTAATGCCACATACTCGACTCCGGCAAAGGTCTCGGGTAAGGGGTGTTACATTTGATTGGTATCAGAGCTTACGGTTTAGTCGATTCTAGGACTACCGTAGCGCGTGTGAGTCTAGCTATACATGCCTTTATCATATATTGATAGTGTGGTGACGTCTGACAGTCTGAACTGTGTTTTATATAGTAAATGGATACTAATCCTGAAAGAGCCGTAGCGGATGATGTAGAGAGTGTAGCGCCTGACCGTGCACATGAATCAGTGCCGGTAGACTCTCGACCTGTTTCGGGTAGTCATGAGGGAGAGACTAAGCAAGCCTTCTATCAAATGATGAACGAGTGGTTTACCCAGTTTATTCAGACTAACCCGGCTGTACACCAACCTCCACCCCCCGAATAATCCAACTCCGATTCCTTCAGCACCCCCGATGATAGATCCGGTGAGATCTAGTAGGCCTCCAGTTGATAAAATCTGAAAATTTGGGGCCGAAGAATTTAAAGCCAATGATGATGATGACGCAGAGCGAGCTGAAATGTGGCTTGATAACACTATTCGTGTACTTGATGAGCTATCATGTACTCCAGATGAATGCCTGAAGTGTGCTATATCGTTACTGTGGGACACTGCATATCACTGGTGGAATACACTAGTATCAGTAGTTCCGAAAGAAAAAGTGACATGGGATTTCTTCCAGAATGAATTCCGCAAGAAATATATCAGTCAAAGATTCATTGATCAAAAACGAAAGGAGTTCCTTGAGCTGAAATAGGGGCGAATGACCGTAACAGAATATGAAAGAAAATTTGTCAGGCTCAGCAGATATGCTAGAGAGTGTGTTTCTACTGAAGCTATTATGTGTAAAAGATTTGAAGATGGCCTGAATAAAGATATAAAGATGTTTGTTGGCATTCTTGAAATTCAAGAGTTTGTGACTTTAGTTGAGAGAGCTTGCAAAGCTGAAGAGCTCGGAAAGAGAAAAGAAAGGCTGAGACGAAGCTAGAGACATTCGTAAAAGACCTTGGGTAAGGTCTTTCATTCCACAACCAAGAAGTTCGAGAGAGGACTACAGCCGATATAAAGCTACTCTGACAGATCCACCTAGACGGGATCGACCTCCTATGAGCTCTCGAGCTACCTCGATAGCTTGATGTTGGTAACGTTCCACGAATAGAATTGAATGCAAGCACCGTGGAAAATGGCACTCGTGAGGGAGTTGTAGATTTCATGATCGGTCTTGCTTTAAATGTGGGTCGTCGGATCATTTTATTAGAGAATGTCCGAGGTTGGTGAAAGCGAGAATCTGATTCGAACACTAAGCCGAGCAACACGTCGGTCACGAGGTAGACCACCCAGACATTCAGGAAACGTAGGTGGTAGTCAGAAAGGAACGAAGAACACTACTGATTCGATCGAGGCTAGAGCTCGGCTAGAGCTTATGCTTTGCACGAGCGAGAGAGGATGCTTCCTCCCACGCGTCATTACAGGGTATTTTCACTCTTTATGATACTCTTGTGATTGCACTAATTGATCCCGGTTCGACTCATTCTTATGTGTGTGAAACTTTAGAATTTGGCAAGACTCTGCTAGTTGAGTCTACCGAGTTTGTGATTCGTGTGTCCAACCCTTTGGGTAGATGTGTGCTTGTTAATAAAGTGTGTAGAGGTTGCCCGTTGATGATTCGGGATTATTGCTTCCTAGCTGATTTAATGTTGTTGCCCTTTGACGAATTTGATATAATCTTGGGTATGGACTGGTTAACTTCACATGAAGCAGTAGTGGATTGTAAAAGAAAGCTTATTGATTTGAAATGTCAAAACGGTGAGACCATCAGAATTAAATCCTGTGATGTAAATGGGTTTCCTACAGTAATATCTTCGATGTTAGCCCGGAAGTATGTGAGAAAAGGGTGCGAAGCTTATTTGGCTTATGTACTGGATAATAAATTGTCCGAGAAACAAATTGAATCTGTATTGGTTGTATGTGAATACCCAGATGTGTTTCCTAAAGAACTACCGGGTTTACCACCAGTAAGAGAGATTGAGTTCGGCATTGAATTAGTACCGGGGACGAGTCCGATTTTGATAGCTCCGTATCGGATGGCACCTACTGAGTTAAAAGAGTTGAAAGCACAGTTGCAAGAATTGACAGATTGGGGCTTTGGACGACCGAGCTTCTCTCCTTGGGGTGCACCGGTTTTATTTGTGAAAAAGAAAGATGGGACTATGCGAATGTGTATCGATTATCGGCAACTAAATAAGGTAACTATAAAGAATAAATACCCGTTACCTCGGATTGATGACTTGTTTGATCAGTTAAAGAGGGCCTCAGTATTTTCGAAGATAGATTTGAGATCGGGCTATTATCAGCTGCAAGTCAGAGATGCAGATGTGCCAAAGACTGCGTTCCGAATGAGGTACGGACATTTTGAGTTTTTGGTTATGCCTTTTGGACTCACTAATGCACCTACTGTTTTTATGGATCTAATGAATCGAGTCTTCCGACAGTTTTTAGATCGGTTTGTAGTAGTGTTTATTGACGATATACTGATCTATTCCAAAAATGAAACCGAACATGCTGAGCATTTGAGATTAGTGCTACAAACTTTGAGAGATCAACAACTGTATGCAAAGTTTAGTAAGTGTGAGTTCTGGATGAATGAAGTCAGCTTCTTGGGTCATGTTGTTTCAGAATCAGGTATTCGGGTGGATCCAAACAAAATAGCAGTTATACTCGATTGGAAACCACCAAAGAATATTTCCGAGGTCCGAAGTTTCCTAGGCCTAGCGGGATATTACTGATTTATTTGTAAAGGGTTTTTCTGTAATAGCTACACCTTTAACGAAACTACTACAGAAAGATGTCAAGTTTGAGTGGTCAGAAAAGTGTCAGAAAAGTTTCGAGCAGTTGAAAGTCCTTTTGACCGAAGCTCCAGTGTTAGCTCAAATAGGAATCGGGTAAAGAATTTATTGTTTTTAGTGATGCTTCCTTAAATGGGTTGGGTTGCGCTTTTATGCGGGAAGGCAAGGTTATAGCATACGCTTGAGACAATTGAAGCGACAGATGAGAGAAATTATCCGACTCACGATCCGGAATTAGCGACCATTGTTTTTGCATTGAAAATTTGGCGTCACTATTTATTCGGCGAGAAATGTCACATTTATTCGGATCATAAAAGTCTAAAATATTTGATGACTCGTAAAGATCTAAATCGAGACAACGCAGATGGTTAGAATTGCTTTGAAAGACTATGAATTAGTGATTGACTACCATCCGGGAAAGCTAATGTTGTTGCGGATGCGTTAAGTCGAAAATCATTATTTGCTCTTCGTGCATTGAACGCATACGGATGGCTATGTCCGATGATGGTTCGATCATAGCCGAGTTACAAGTAAGACCAATGTTTATTCAACAAATTTGTGATGCACGAAAGTTGACAAAAATTTGATTGCTATTCGATTCGATGTGAAAACGATGCAGAATCGATTTTTAGATTGATGCAAATGATTGTTTGAATTATAAAAGCGATTGTGTGTTCCAAAGAATCGAGATTTGATCTGAGATGATCCCGAGTGAGGCCCATAGTGGTTTATCTATCGATACACCCCGTAGCACTTAAATGTATAACGATTTGAAACAGTTCTATTGGTGGCACGGCATGAAACGGGATATATCTCGAGTTTGTTTCCAAGTGCTTAATCATCAACAAGTAAAAGTGAGCATCGTGTACCGTCCCGGACTACTTCAACCAATCATGATACCCGAATGGAAATGGGATAGAATTACAATGGATTTTGTATCCGATCTTCCCTATGACAATCGAGTAAGAAAGATGCCGTATGGGTTATCGTTGATAGATCGACTAAATCAGCTCATTTTGTACCGATGACGTCACCGACTATTCACTTGATAAGCTTGCCGAATTGTATGTGTCGCAGATTGTAAGGTTGCACGGTGTACCGAGTTCCATTGTTTCAGATAGGGACCCGAGATTCATATCGCGGTTCTAGAAAAAATTGCAAGATGCTCTAGGTACTAAACTTCATTTTAGTACAGCCTTCCATCCGCAAACAGACGGTCAGTCTGAGCGAACTATTTTAATACTTGAGGACATGTTGAGGTGTTGCGTTCTCGAATTTGAAGGTACGTGGGAACGATACCTACTTTTGGTTGAATTTGCTTATAATAATAGCTTCCAAACTAGTATAAAAATGGCGCCTTATGAAGCCTTATACGGTCAAAAATGTCGCACACCGTTGTATTGGACTGAGCTTAGTGAAAATAAGATACACGGGGTTGATTGGATTAAAGAAACAGAACAGAAGGTGGTTGTTATTAGGAGTAATTTGAAAGCTGCTTCAGATCGTCAAAAGTCTTATGCCAATTTGAAACGTAAGGACATTGAATTTCAGGCCGGAGATCGGGTATTCTTAAAGGTTTCTCCGTGGAAGAAAATACTCCGATTTGGTCGGAAAGGCAAGTTGAGTCCGAGATTTATCGGACCGTATGAAATCATCGAGCGTATAGGGCCTGTTGCTTATAGATTGAAATTACCCCTGACTTAGAAAAGATACACAATGTATTTCACGCGTTTGATGCTTATGAAATATAGATCGGATCCGTCCCATGTGATTACACCGTCAGAGATTGAAATTCGATCTGATTTGACATATGATGAAGAACCGATTCGTATCTTAGCTCGGGAAATAAAAGAGTTGAGAAATAAAAGAATTCCATTAGTAAAGGTTCTATAGAATTGTCACGGAGTTAAAGAGGCTACGTGGGAGCCTGAGGAGTCAATGAGGCAACAATATCCGACCTTGTTTAACGGTAAAATTTTCGAGGACGAAAATTCTTAACGGGGGGAGAGTTGTAACAGACCAATTTTGACCCTAATCGGAATGGTAGTTTTGGGACCACGAATCTGAGCCCGAGAAATATTTAAATATTATATTTTGTGTTTATTATATGTGATTTAGTGAGTGTGGAAGTTTCGTAGAAAAATTTAGTCGTTTAAGTGCTTAATTTGATAAAAAGGATTTAATCGAGAAAAGCGCAAAAGTTGTATGCTAAAGTGAAAGGCACTAAATTGATTGTGGCTTTTTAAGTGGATGTACTAAAAGGGCAATTAGCCCATATACAATAAGAAGGAACGGCAATGGGCCACTCCAATTACAAATTATATGTTATTTTAGTTTTATTATAAGTTATATTAGTGTATTAATAAATAATGTTAATATATGTGTTATATACAACATTTAATAATAAAAACAAGTGGGAAGAAAGAGAACATACCTTGTTCTTCTTCTTGGCCGAATGTAGGAGGAAGAAAACTCCATTGTTGAAGCTTGATTTTCGGCAATATAAGGAGCTTGATTAAGGAATGGTCAGTTTTTAGTTTTTGATAATTTTTATGTTTTTGAGATCGTTGCTTCGTATATCAACCGACCCATGCCTAAATTTTTGAAAATATTATGTATATAGGATTCAGCCATTAACATGCTTGGATAGTTTTGATGTTTGATGGTTTCAGATTAAATATATGTTAAAGATTTATAAGTTTTGTGTTGAAGTTTTTGGTAATTTTGAGTAAATAGGGCTAAATTGAAAAGAATAAATTTGTGAAGGGTTAAAATGTCAAATAAATGAAATGCATGGACACACATGGTTATGGGGAAGATTCGGCCTAGCTATGGTGTTAGGAAATTTTGCATATTTTGTGTTTTGTGTAAATAGGACCAATTTGTAAAAGTGGGAGACATTAGGGCAAAATGGTAAATTGCCCATTTGTGTGTTTTGGGACTAAATTGAGATGAAATGAAATTAAATGAGCTAAACTTTAATATGTTTTAGATCAAGAGCAAAGAAAAACAGAATTAGACCGGGGAAAGACGAAGGTTCTCGAATAGCCGATTCACACGGACTATCTACAACCGAGGTAAGTCCTTTAACTAAAACATGTCAAGGAATTAATTACGATTATATTAAATTGTATGAATTGATGAATTTTTTGTACCCATTTATATCATGGCCGAATGTATATAGGTATACTAGGTTGATGATTTAAGTTGGTTATGTGTTGTGAATTGTTGGGTTACATAATGATATATGATTCTATTGGTTTAATGTGAGCAAGTCCAATTGAATTGGACATACGTATATAATAGTTATGAAGAGTGTGTTGGGAATGTTTAACTACATTGATATGTCTCGGGCTTTTACGCTTAGTAGGCTTTGTGCCGGTGTTACTTATCGGGCTTTTACGCCTAGCAGGCCTTGTGCCGGTGTCACTTATCGGGCCTTTGCGCCTAGCAGGCTTGATGCCGGTGATGTGTTTTACAAAAGAGAAACCGAATTTTTGTTCAAGGCAAATTAAAGCTAATTTATTGAGTCAATGGCTCAGGTAAGCATGTAAGGTAGGAATTAAACTTCTTACCTATTTATAATAAAGTAAGCACGTAATTCACCATTTATTTCAAATTGTATGTGTTACAAATGAGATTTATATATGTGTATATATGTATAGTTTTAATATGTGTTCTCGGTTTTACTAATGAATGATATGAATATTGTGGCTTTGGTCTTCTAATATGTGGATACAAGACTAGGCATATTCGGCCACATGGATGGTTGTGTATTTGATGCTATATTATAATAATTGAACTTTAAGTATATGAATGTTTATACATATGGTTACATGATGACATTTTGGTCTTGGAAGGTGGGATTATGAGTAAATAATTTGATCATAAGCATTCGATTAAAGAGAAATTGTTCTATAAATTTATACGTTATATAACTATGAAATTGAAAGTTTGAAAGTAAATGTGAGTACAAACGTACGAGTTGAATTATTTTAATTTTAAATGTTTAATGTTTAAATGTTATATTATTACGAATTCAGGACTTACTAAGCTAGTAAGCTTACTAGTGTGAAATGTTCTCCTTTGTTCTATAGATTTTGATTAAAGCTACGAGCTCGAGAGGGATCGTCAAGAAAGTCATCCACACTATCGCCTTCTTTTTGGTATTTTAAATTTTGGTGATGATTTTGAAGGCATGTATAGGTTAGGCTAAGTATTGAAACATATGATGTTTAATTTTGTATGTAAATATAGCCGTGCGAACATGGCTATTTTCATGGTTATGTGTCGTTGTTATATTTTGAATTTTATAGCTTGCTCGTAATGTAAATGGATGTTTTAAATTTGATCATGGCCTAATTTACATATGGGAGGTTTTTTCGGTATATATATATATATATGCTAAGTGTGTCCATCTTGTAAATCTTGGAATTTATATTTTGGCTTGATGATTATGTTTGGTTGTGTGTTTGGTGGATTTGTTTTTGGTATATATATATGTACGGTTAATGTATAGAGTTTATTGTGTGTTTGGTGGATTTGTTTTTGGTATATATATATGTACGGTTAATGTATAGAGTTTAAATAAAATTGAGTAGGGAGGTTATAAACTAGTTAATCATATTTTTGCAATGAAATAGTTTTTAGTTAGCAGCAGTGATGTGATTTTGAAAAATCACCAAAAATAGGATAAATTGAATTAGAAAGTGAATAAGATATAGAATTAAAGCTTATTGTGTCTATTTTGATATTAAAGAAACAGAGTAGGCAAAGGAATTTTATATTATGAGATATTTAAATTTTACTGAGACTTGTTCTGAATGAATTGGTTATTCCCTGTTCTATCTTGGAAAATTTGTTAAAAATTGTACAAAAATGATCAGGGAGCCTAGTTTATATGCTTAGAATACTTAATGAGTCTATTTTTGATTGGAATAAACAAGAACATTATTGAAATTTTGTACAATGAGATAACTGAGTTTTTGTAATGATAGGTCAGAATCACAACAAAGAAATAGGGAAACGTTGATGAATAAACTGTACTAATTGGCCACATGAAAAATTCTGGAAAAATTATGGTATATATATATGAGTCTAGTTTCAAGGAAAATTTACGGATCTAAATTTCGAGTTTTGTAACTTGAGTTATGATCAATTTAGTCAGGATGATGCTGTTGGACAGCTTTAAATTCTTATGCCCCGAACTAGTAGTCAAGTCTAGTAATGCCACATACTCGACTCCGGCAAAGGTCTCGGGTAAGGGGTGTTTCAAATTTCGTTAGAAAATTTTAAAGTTTGGGCACTCAATTTAGTCAAAAGGACTAAATTGTAATAAGTGCAAAATGTGAGTTCTATAGGTTAAAGGTGTCTAATTGTTATGAAAGTTTAAATTGGAGGTCTTTAAATGGTAATTAGACCATTGGTTAAGTTGGTGGACAAAAATGGACATAGTTAGGTATGTTTCCAAAGTTTTTCATTAAGTGCATTTTGGTCATTTGGTTATTAAAATGAATTAAAAAGCAAAAATGAAGCCAATTTTTGTTCATCTTCCTCCCATGGCTGAAATTCACAAGGGGAAACCATGGCTAGGGTTTTCCAAGCTTCCAAGCTCAATTGTAAGTCCATTCTTGCCTGTTTTTAATGTTCTTTACATTTTTGAAGTCGTTGTAACTCGATTAATCTATCTCTACCACTAATTTGAAGAGATTTCAAAGTCTAAAATTTTACCCATGTTGGACATGTATGTACTTTGATGTTTGACGATAGAAAATGCATGTTTGTTGTTTGTTAAACGACTTTTGCTAAGTGATTTTCGGTAAAAATATCAAAAAGGACTTATTTGTAAAAGTTGTAAAATGTGTGTAAAAATGTGAATAAATGAAAAATGTGGGTTATTATGAGCATGAAATAGGTTTGGCTAGGCTTGGGTTTTTATTAAATTGAATGAAATTCATTTTATGAGCCTAGGGACTAAAATGTAAAATATCAAAAGTTTAAGGGTAAAAATATAATTTTTTCCATAATGTGATTTTGGGCTGATTTGAATAGTATAATGATTAAATAAGTTAAATGTGGTGTTATAGATCAAGAGAAACGAGGTTCGAAATTAGAACGGGGAAAAACAAGTATTTGACAGTTAGGTCCTTTTTACTGTTTTCATGCCGAGGTAAGTTTGTATGTTAGTAATGCAATGTTATATCTGTATTTTAATGTTTTGATATTGCATAAATTGTATAATTGATTTATGATTATATTCGATGAAGTTCCAATAACAGAGAAATCCCGGTTGAACCTTTGGAATAGATTAGGATACAAGTGACATGTCACTAGGAAACCATTAGATTATGTGATTTATGTGTCCCGGGTGCTGGTCTTGTACGTCCTACCGGTGGCTGGGTATACCGGCATATGTTGCAGATACCTGACAGCTTGTGTGAGCAGCACCGCGTAGCTATGTCTCGACTGACAGCTTGTGTGAGCAGGCCCGCAGATAGCTCGAGAATGAGCCTATATGTGATATGAGATTTGAGTTAGCATTGGCCACATATGTGGCACTTATGTGCAAGATTTCCCGTGTATCCGATAGTATTCTAAGTGTTTCAATGCGAAATTCAACGGGTATGTCAAAGAAGAGAAAAAGTATGTAAGTATTACGAATTGGTACTGATAACGGGCCGTCCCGGGTTAGGAGGCGAATCGTTAAAGTTGCCCGATCGTAAATTAGACAGTTTCTCGTTCAACTAACAAAGGGATAATTTTGTTGGAAAAATAATATCTTCAAAAATAAATAAGGATAGGTGATAGGTTGAATGGATATGTATTTGAAACAAGAAAGAACCTTTAATAAAAATTAAAGACTCGAATCTTATAAGTTTCAAATTGATAGAAGGAGTTTCGAAATTTGAAACAAGAAAGAACCTTTAATAAAAATTAAAGACCCGAATCTTATAGGTTTCAAATTGATAGAAGGAGTTTTCGAAATAAAATCGAGACCCACTATCTAGCGAGATAGGAACCGACGGTATGATATTTCGAAATAAAACCGAGACCCACTATCTAGCGAGATAGGAACCAACGGTATAGGTAGATGAACGCCACACCTGTGAGGATGATAAGTTCAAAACAAGGAAAGAACGACGCCACTAGAAAACTAGATAAGTCAATTCAAACCTCGAGAATAAGGAGAGTGAAAACTCACCAAAAGAAATTCTTCTTTTCATTCAAATTCAAGTTGTTTTTTTTATTCATTATCATGTAGTCCAAAGCAATGGTTCAACACTCATGCACATGGTTTGTGCTCTCCATCTTCTCCCACTCAATTCACTATTTTTATTATTTAATTCTATTTCCATTTGCCGTCAAAGTTTCATGCCTCAATCCATTTATCCATTTCATGCTCCAATTCTTTGAATATTCTTCATGCCGTCCAACAATTTCCACAACACACTTGCACATTTTTTTTTTAAATCTCATGCATCCACATGCTTTATTATTTAATGTTTCACACATCATACTCATGCTCTTGTTTATTTAATTTCACATGGGTTTTGCCATCCTTATTGCCGCATGCACAATGCTCCATTTGGCTTTATTTATCTTCAAAAGTCAAACTTCCTTATCATATCTTTTGTCCCACCTTGCTTGATTTCCTATAAAACATATATCCCAAACATTAATTTGAATAAAATTTAACTGAACCAAAAATTAAAATACTTTACTTTAGACACTAGACATATTAAAATACAAAGACTAATTATTTGGTAAAATTAAGTTGCTATAGAAAATTAATTAAACAAATTAAGATGTTTAATTCATTTAATTAAAATTCAGCAATTTAATTTTCAACAAATTCAAAGGCTCGATTTATTTAAAGCAATAAAAATTAAAATTTGGAGTCGAGCTTAAATCGACTTGAAAATTCGGTGGGTGCCCCAGGTGTGCCCGTATCATCCCCTCCTCTTCAAGACGATTCGTCCTCAAATCGACCCATTGGTTATTCGAACAACTCCTTGTTCGTCTTTCCTCGATCAAATGGGAAGGATGATAATAACAATACCTGAAAAGAAAATTCAAGAATTAGCAAGCAATGTTTTAAACATACTTGCAACCCGAATAAAATGAACAAAAAAAAATAAATCGCATGCGGTCGGGCATAAGCACTTTATCATACAAAAGGATCAATGCCTTGTCAAAATTTTGGAACAAAAGCGGATAAGCTTTAAAACATGCATACGATCTAATTGGATTCCACAAGTCAAAATAAATATGTGAATGACACATCAAGTGATAGATATAATCGTCAACATCAAGTAATGAAGAAAACGCAAATGGCACTTGAAATTGAACATTCAATCCTTGCTTTGTACTTGCACATGAATAGAAATTATCAAACACAAAATTCTTTTTGTCTTCTTTTAAAACAAATAGATCATCAATCAAGGTAGGGCATTCAAATAATTCATGCTTTACAAAATGGCAATCATCATTATGAGCTTTTTCAACATCCAAAATGAACAAAAATGCTTCAACCCATGCTTCATGACACTTATCGAAAACAATTATCTTTTTGACAAGAACCCAAACAGATAGTTCATTATCAAACAAGATAGAACATTGAAGAACATCATGTTTTAAAGATTTTACAAGAATGGATTCAGCAACGTGATTCTTGTCAACATCCGAAGAAAACAAAATGGGTTCATAGATTTCAAGTGTCTTACCTTTGGGTGTTGAAAGACAGAAATTGACTTTACCTTATGCGCGGTTTTGTCTTCACAAGCTGAAACTTGAAGATCGAATTTACCTTGTTCGATCAAGACGAACTTTCTCTCCTCAGGCATGTAATGTAGTCGATGCTTTATTCGCGCATTAACATTTTTCAAACAAAATAGGAAATCCATGTACACGAATTGCATGTACCAAAACAAAATTTGCTTAAGGAACGAATAAAATTTGAAAACAAGGTTGACAAAATTCGTTACCTTATTTAAAAACCAAGTATCAAATCGATGGGAATTTCTCACGCACAATTGTTGAGACTTGATTTTTCCACAAAATATACCAGATGATACAAAACATATTCCCGGTTTAAAGACATGATTTTGATTATTAAATCCAAGATGTGACAACGGTTTAGAAAAATCAAACATGTTAAACCAATAGGAATTGTGCAAACTCAAAATCGAGCAATCAAAATTCTTGACGAATTTCAAAACTGATTTACAAAAGCTCAAAGATTTCATTTTAGATAATGAACAAATCTCGTAATATCCACAATCAAACAAATTGAGATTAAAAGAGAATTCATCATCATACTTACTTGAGTCTTGCACCGAATGGATGTTACTCCACCTTCACTCTTTGCTTCACAATGGTTATTATGGGATAAACCCGTCTTACCATCGTTTAAAACATCACAATGAATGTTATTAGACAAACTTGCCTTACCATCATTTAAAATATCACCAAGAATCGAGAGATGGCAAATGATGGTATTATCCACATTTTTACATTCATTAGAAAAATTTGGTGGTGTTGCAATTGTTTCAACACACTTACCTTCCTTACCTTTCGACTCGGGAGGTTTAGCTTCACCTTCAACTTTACCTCTTTCAATCAAAGAAAAACGTCGCTCTTTCGGGAGGTATTGAAGTTGTAGGTTCTTGTGCGATATTTCTGAAACCTGAAATGAAGAAGCAGAAGAAGAACAAACTTCAAATGAGTTAGTTAAATCAACACTCACTTCTACTTGCTCATCTCGTTTTCTTTCTTCTCTCTCTTTTTCTTGTTCTTTTTCAATGATCTTCTCAATGGCCTTTTCAAGCCTTCTCAAAACTTGCTCATTTTCTCTCTTTCTTGCCTCTTTTCTTTTTATTTCTTTTTCTTTTTCTTTTTCTTTGTTTTTATTACATGAAGTTACAAAAGAATCACAATAATAAGAATTTCTAAAAGAAGAAAAATTATTTACGGATGAATCATGATAATTTCTTCGGGAAGAATACTCCATGTAGGATTTCTTTAAATCATACGTCGAATAACTCGTGCTTTCTTGTCCGTCGTCTTGAAGAGAATCGAGTTTGTAACTTTCTTCTCTCCGTTCCGAAGACCGCGTTGAGTAGGGGTCTTGGTAATAATCTCTTCTAGAATAGTCCTTGGTCGGGTGTTGCCGTGCTGCTCTTAACTCCGTACTTTGAGTTGAAAAAGTTCGCCCTCGATGATAGGAAGATGGGAGGTACCGTTTGCGCATCACATCTTTCATTTCAGACCACGTTAATATTGGATACTCTCCATTTAGTTTTCGACTTTTGGTAAATTGGTCCCACCAAGTCATGGCATAATCGGTGAAACTATTTTCCGCCAGCTTTACTTTCTTGCCTTCCAAATAGTCGTGGTACCCAAAAACTTCTTCTACTCGCATTTCCCATTCAAGGTATGCATCTGGATTGGCTTTTCCTTGAAACGGTGGAATGTTTTTGTTATTCTTCTTGACGTCATTAAAACATCCTTGATCTCTAAAACTTCTGTTTCTTTGGTCATGATGCCTTTTGCTTTGGTTGTATGATGGATCGAACCAATCGCCATCTACAGTACTTCTTCTTTCGAAATCTAGAGACATGCTATCGTTGCTAGAAGAAAAATGTTAATGCTCAAAATAAAACAAAAATTAAATACCTTACCACAAAAATCTCACAAGTCACTCACAAAGAAAATTATTAACACTCACACTCGTGTTTTTACTCACTTCTGACTTTTTTTTAATGTATTCACTCTTGCCTTTTACCGCTCAAATTCACTCTTCTAGATTCTAGAAGGTTGTCTTTGACTTACTAACAACTCGTAGGTCGTTTCAAGCTAATTGAGCATGAAGCTGGAAAGCAGTTTAATGTAGAAAAGCCAAGAGATGACCAAGATATGTTGGAGGATGTAACAATTGCGAGAAAGTCAACTATAGTTGATTTCCAACATCTTATAGAGCTAACTAATTATACAGACAAGGGCTCGTCTCAGTTAGTATACTTTGTAAAACACTGGGAATATAAGCAAGCAAATGTCGTTTGTCTTCTTAGAGAAGAACTTGACAATCTAAATAGGGTACGGTAGGAAGAGGGTTCTTTTTTTTTTTAAACTTACTCGGATAAACTCAAAACGATAAAAATGTGCCTAATTTAATTAGCTCTGATACCAGATGATAACGGCCCTTCCCGGGTTAGAAGGCGAATCGTTAAAGTTGCCCGATCGTAAATTAGACAGTTTCTCGTTCAACTAACAAAGGGATAATTTTGTTGGAAAAATAATATCTTCAAAAATAAATAAGGATAGGTGATAGGTTGAATGGATATGTATTTGAAACAAGAAAGAACCTTTAATAAAAATTAAAGACCCGAATCTTATAAGTTTCAAATTGATAGAAGGAGTTTCGAAATTTGAAACAAGAAAGAACCTTTAATAAAAATTAAAGACCCGAATCTTATAGGTTTCAAATTGATAGAAGGAGTTTTCGAAATAAAATCGAGACCCACTATCTAGCGAGATAGAAACCGACGGTATGATATTTCGAAATAAAACCGAGACCCACTATCTAGCGAGATAGGAACCAACGGTATAGGTAGATGAACGCCACACCTGTGAGGATGATAAGTTCAAAACAAGGAAAGAACGACGCCACTAGAAAACTAGATAAGTCAATTCAAACCTCGAGAATAAGGAGAGTGAAAACTCACCAAAAGAAATTCTTCTTTTCATTCAAATTCAAGTTGTTTTTTTTATTCATTATCATGTAGTCCAAAGCAATGGTTCAACACTCATGCACATGGTTTGTGCTCTCCATCTTCTCCCACTCAATTCACTATTTTTATTATTTAATTCTATTTCCATTTGCCGTCGAAGTTTCATGCCTCAATCCATTTATCCATTTCATGCTCCAATTCTTTGAATATTCTTCATGCCGTCCAACAATTTCCACAACACACTTGCACATTTTTTTTTTTAAATCTCATGCATCCACATGCTTTATTATTTAATGTTTCACACATCATACTCATGCTCTTGTTTATTTAATTTCACATGGGTTTTGCCATCCTTATTGCCGCATGCACAATGCTCCATTTGGCTTTATTTATCTTCAAAAGTCAAACTTCCTTATCATATCTTTTGCTTAGTCCCACCTTGCTTGATTTCCTATAAAACATATATCCCAAACATTAATTTGAATAAAATTTAACTGAACCAAAAATTAAAATACTTTACTTTAGACACTAGACATATTAAAATACAAAGACTAATTATTTGGTAAAATTAAGTTGCTATAGAAAATCAATTAAACAAATTAAGATGTTTAATTCATTTAATTAAAATTCAGCAATTTAATTTTCAACAAATTCAAAGGCTCGATTTATTTAAAGCAATAAAAATTAAAATTTGGAGTCGAGCTTCGTCGACTTGAAAATTCGGTGGGTGCCCCGGGTGTGCCCGTATCAGGTACAGGTATGTACCTAAAGTTTATACGCATTGACTTCATGAAATTATGAGTTTATGATTTCCACGAGAATGATTTTTTGAAAACCTTGTGATTATTGGTCTATACTTGTGATGTATGAACTACGTGGTAAATTCAATTGATGATTATGTGATTGGCTTTTGGACCAAATTGAGTTATGATATAGTATGTTTTATTCACACAAATTGTGATTTATCGTATATGAGATAAAGGAAAGATTGACAAAATTTCCTATGAAATGGTTATGAAAGTACGGGAAGATAAAAGTTTAGGAAATTAAAAGATATTAAGACATATGCTCAGAAATATGAGTGCACCTAATCAATGTGCATGTTTACTATGAGGTTTGAAATGATTTGTTACTTGCCGTGATATGTTACAAGGAGAGATTATGGTTGTTACGCTAATGCCAAGATATGTAAAATCATCTGTATAAGTTGATAGAGTAAACATTATGACTTAATAAAGATTATAACTATGAGATTTATAGTAATTTGTAATATCTTGTGTTTCAATTGTTGAACTTGATAAAAGATTTGTAAGAGTTGCTTATTATTTTCGTACGGACTTACTAAGCTATATAGCTTACCCCCTTTATTTTCCCATATCTTATAGGGTTATTAAACTAGCTCGGATTGGAGATCGTCAGAGATCCTATCACACTATCAAGCCATCACTTTGGGTATTGATGAATTCAAACATTTTAAGCTTATGGTATGTATAGGGACTTGGTCATTTGGTTATATGTGTTTGTATGGTTGTAGCCAATATATTGGTTTATAATTGTCAAAGGCTTGTTTGATACTTGGCCATGTAAATTGGCTTATTTTTGGGCTAACATGGTTGTAAGCCTAAGTGTAAATGCCTTTGGTGGCATAGTCATGATATGCTTGATGAATGATGGCTTATGCTGATTATAAGTTTATCCATATGTTAATGCCCTCTTGTGAATGTAAAATTAGTATGTTTTTAATGGGCTAAGTATGATGTTTTAATCATGATAAATGATGGTATGAGAATGGCATGTTATTCTCCTGTTTGTGGGTGTTTGGTTGCATTTATATGCTTGAATTTGTGCTGTATGATGTTGTGTAGATATATGCAAGTAAGGGTGGCAAAATGGCTTGGTAAATAGCGTTGTTTTTGTCCACACGGGTAGACGCACGGGCGTGTGTCTAGGCCATGTGTGACACATGGTTTGCCCCATGGGCATGTGCTCCGGCTGTGTGTCCCCTGCACCTTAATTTTTGAAAAATAGAATGTCTAGAATTGAGCACACGGGCAGAGACACGGGCTTATGTCTCAGCCGTGTGTGCTACATGGCCTAGCACACGGGCGTGTGGCATGGCTATAAGACCCCTAACCCGTATCCGTCGCCGAAATAGGGTTAAGAGGCATTACCGATCAAATCATAACATTTAACCTTCATTGTTCATACATCATTAAATCATAATCAAACAATATCACTAAGTCCCTAATTAAGGTCTATGAGTCCCTAAACACGCATTAGAAAGGGGTCGAGATTGAACCGAGCTCATACTAAATTTTCCAAAAACTTAACATTTTTTAAAACTACAGAGGGCACACGCCCGTATGGGTAGGCAGTGTGCCTTACACTGCCTCAGACACGCCTGTGTGTCTAAGCCGTGACAAAACAGGGATACTGACTTGTTCACATGGCCGAAGACACGCCCGTGTGCTTCACTTGTGGTCAAAACTGACTTATTTCACATGGCCAGTCACACGCCAGTGTGTCCAGCCCGTGTGTGAATCTGACTTATTTTAATTTGAAACTTAAGAGACACGGTCGAGCCACACGCCCGTGTGCTCAACCATGTGGGCAGATATAGGCCATTTGTAAGGCCAAATTGCCATCCACACTATAGTCACAGCTACAAGCATCAAACCAAATAAATTCATACCCCAAATGGCATCCAAAACATACCAATATATGCACCAATTAACCTTCTATAATATCATTTATTTCCATGGTCAATTTCAACTCAAACATTTCTATCCAAAATATCAATTTCACATCAAGAGCAGAAAAACCATTTATCATTCAATTCTCACCAAATCTAAACATAAAACATACCATTCCCATTTAACTAACTTTTGCCAAAATGATCATTCACATAGAACACATATACACATATTAATCATTCATTTCACATGTCCAAATCATATATCAAACCATTAACTATCAAGCCAAATCACATGGCAAGATCCTAATTTCTCAAAACGTACCATAATCACTAGCCTATACATGCCATATACCAAATATATACATCTTCCAAAAGCACCAAAATAGATAGTTGATAGTGTGATTGAGTCACTGACGATCCCCGGATTTGAGCTAGCTTTAATGACACTGTAAAACAGAGAAATACTTCACACAGTAAGCTTAAATGCTTAGTACATTCGACATATAATACATTTAGCTTAACCATTCGAATTCAATATACAAAATAAACTATCGCATGGTTCAATTCAAAATGATATACAATCTTATTCATAGTCTTTACTCACATAAACATCCATTTATCCATATACGATATCATCAACCACATAGGTTCCGTACATACCTGTGCAAACACTTAGTTAACTATCACTTTTGCTACTCAATGCTCGATAACACACTTAGTGCCAATTTCTTAGCCGAAGCTTTAATATCATCGCACACATAGTGCATTTACATTAAACCAAATTTAACTCGGTATCGCACACATAGTGCCAATCAATATAGTCGATGCTTTCTTTATTTCGCACACACAGTGCTGTTCACCACTGTATCAGTTCTATTTCGCACACTTAGTGCCACATCTCTCAAATCCACATATAACATTACTAGTTCATCAACCATATATTCATTCAATTCATAACTCATAAATATAATTTAAACAATTTGTATCATACACGAACTTAACTCGAACATTGAAGTTACGAAACAAGTCGATCAATCGAGTACTTTGTTCTTGCCTCGATCTAAGTCCAAATTTCTCTTTTCTTGATCTATACATATTCAAATTTAGCTCATTCAATCACTAAGTCATTCAATTTAGTCCAAACACACATATTTAGAGCCTTTTACAAAATAGCACTCGCATTTGCACATTTTAACATTTTAGTCCCTATTTCATAAAATCACAAGATACACACAGTTTCATCCTATCATGCTTAGGCAAAATTTTCCTCATGTCCATACAAGTCCACATATTTCATTTATTTCACATTTTAGTCCTTTAATTTACACTTTTCTCAATTTAGCCTAAAATAGTCAACTTCATCAACAATTCAAAGATAAAATATGTTAATCTATCACATATGTAACAGCCCAATTACGACCCTAATCGGAACGGTGGTTTCGGAACCACGAATCCATATTTGAACGGAATAATTTTATTATTTCTTTTATAGTTATTAAATTTTTTTATCGTATGTTCGTGTTTAATGATTATGTTTGAATGTGTGTGCTAGAAATTTTGTTGGGGTAATTTATAACCTATGCGAAAATGCTAGTAGGGACTTAGTTGCATAGATATGAGATTATTGGTTAAGGTAGAAATTAGGACTTAAGTGAATTGGCCATCTTTTGGTTGGTCTTTGCATGACAATTTGACCATTATGAATAATGGGAGTGGACGGCAACAAGGTTAAATGGGTAGTAAAGATTATTTTATTTTATTTTTAGTTAGTGGGGTAATAAAGGATGAATGAATATTAATAAAATAAGGAAAACATAATTGTTTCATATATTTTCTTCTCCATCTTCTTGGCCGAAACATCAAGAAAGGAGAAAGCTTAACTCTCCATCTTCATTTGGTTTGCATGTCTTATTAAGGTAAGCTTTTAAGCAAGATTTTTATGAATTCTTGCAATTTTAATTAAGTCTCCCTAAGTACTATGAAGCCCATGTGAAATTTTTTGAGTTTTAAAGCATGCTAAGATTCGGCCATGGATGAAATGTCTTGCTTGGTTGAGTTTGATGGTGAAAGGTTATACATGTGTTTGAGATTAATATGTTTTGAATAGGAAAATTTGGATAATTGTAGTAGGATGACTTAGACCATGAAAACTCATAACGTGATGGAGTAATTTGTTAAATAATTGAAGGGTATAGATTTGTATGTGGATAATGGAGATTCGGTCCTTAAGGGATCAATTTAAATTTCGTATATTTTGCAATTTTTTCCATGGGAACTAGTTTGAAAAAAATGTGAAAATTCGAGGGATGGAAGGGGAAATCTTATAACTACGAATGAGGATTAAAATGAATAGCATTTTAGAACTTAAAACGAGCTTAAGAGTAGTTGGCCTTAGCTCAATAATGCATAAAATTTAATTAGTTCGAATGAAAAGAAAAGAAAATATATATATAGTATTAAATCGTAAGAAATTCAAACTTTGAGTGAGAAATTGGAAGCATGGTGTAATTAAGCATTTTGAATACAAATGAATTAATTTATTTGAATGGGCTCTTTCTTGTGGATTTTGTTTTAGATCAAGGCAAGAAAGAACTAGAAACGGATCGGGGGAAGGCAATAATAAACGAGTAGCTGGAACAAAAAAATTTAGCTCATCAACTATCAAGTAAGTTGTAAGCAATTGATTTCAATTGAATGATTGCTAAATTAAAAAGTTTAGCTTCAATCTAGATCCTATTAAAATTATATCCTCAATTGCCGAATGTGATAGATAGTTTTAAAGGAAAATTGTCAAGTATGGAAGTGGTGGAATTATGTATATATATATATATACATATGCGGTCTGATATGAGTGATCAAGGGTGTATTAGAAAAATAAATAATCATATATATATGTTTGCAAATATACGATGGAATGAGACAAATTCATGTGTTAATTAAGTTGAGTACGACTATATGCATGAAATTCGTATTTGGAATTTGAGTGGTAGATTATGTAGTAAGCAATGGTTGAGGCATAATTCGAGACAATGGATGGTAACATTTATAAAGTTTCTTTTCATTCCTAAATTTGAAATCTACATGTAGTTAAATTTGGGAAACCGAAATGAGGTGAGAAGTTAAATTTTTACCTTAGACAATATATTATATATATTACTTATATTACACTATGTGTGCGAATCTTAATTATCGAGCACTAAATGTGCAAATTCAGTTTATAGGCACTGTGTGTGTGAGAATGTAAAGTAACGGCTCTATGTGAGCGATACGTTACGGAAAGTTAGCATTGTGTGTGCGGAAAATGTAAAGTAACGGATCTATGTGAGCAATACGTTACGGAAAGTTAGCACTGTGTGTGCGGAAAATGTAAGCGATACGTTATGGAAAGTTAGCACTGTGTATGTGAAAAATGTAAAGTAACAGCTCTATCTGAGTGATATGTTACGAAAAGTTGACACAGTGTATGCGGGGTATTCAGATTTTGTAATGAATGAAAACTCTTGACGGAGGTAAAACGAGAGAGTTAGGTATGTATGTATGTATGCTAAATTATTGAATTGGAAGTTGGGTAAGTCATTGATATCTATAAAGGTTAAAATTGTGGATATTAGGTTTTATTCTTGAATAACCTAATGAATATGATTTGAGTGATTTGTAATTTGGTGTATAGATTGATTTCATAAGATAGAAGATGATTAAGTTGAGTTGAATAGAAACTTTTATAATGTTTTGTTATATATTTTTTTCCTTTGCTTATAACTTACTAAGCCATTATAGCTTACCGGATATGTGTTTGGTTGTTTTTGTTATATATCTTGAGGGCTGAAGCTCGTACTCAGGGATTCTGTCGAAGTCAAGCACTTTATCACCTATCTTGGTATTATCATTATGGTCCAATTTTGGGAAATTTTGGCATGTATAAGCTTGATTCTCTTTGTTTTTCTTTTGGTTGAATGTATATACAAGCCATGCGAAAATGGCTAAGGCTAGGTCATTTTGAACTTTCTTGAATTTGCGTCATGGATAAAGTATTATAGAATTATAAATCATGATGAATGGTAATCGATGTTTTTTTATAATATGATATATCTATATGATTTTGAATGGTGGAAGCGAAAATTTGCATGTTGTTATAAGTAAGTTACATGACTAGAGAAAATTGATAAAAGTTGCATATTGTTTAGGTGTATATTAGTAATGGTATATATATA
Organism: Gossypium bickii; assembly: GCA_025503065.1. Taxonomy (NCBI): domain Eukaryota; kingdom Viridiplantae; phylum Streptophyta; class Magnoliopsida; order Malvales; family Malvaceae; genus Gossypium; species Gossypium bickii. Next base: position 47,684,622 of record CP106712.1, read on the forward strand.
TAAATTGATAAGGGTATGGCCGAATGTGGTAAGAAAATGATACGAATGAATCTTTGTGTGTTAGTTATTAAATTATGGATAAGTGAAATGAAGAATGTATTAGACAAAAGTGAAGTTTATGTATTCACATGATATGTGCTTGAATGTGGGGACGATTTTAGAAATGAATTATACTTACATATTATTAATAACAGAAGGTAGCATGCTATCATTTGGATTGTTGTTTTTTTTAAAAGTACTTTGACTTGTGTGAGGTTTAGTAACATCGTAACCCTAATCTGGTGACGGATACGGGTTAGGGGTGTTACAACATATCTTTCATATTTCATCATCAACTATCACAAAGCTCAAGAATTCATCAATGGCACATCTCAAAATCATCATCAAATTCTAAAATTAAAGCATGGGTTTGATAGTATGCTTAGCAACGATCACAAAAACGTAAAAATCCTCAAAAACTGAGCTCAAAACACTTACCAAATAAGCTTACAAGTGCCGAATCCTAAAAGTTCATCAATAGCTTTCTTCTTCCTCTATATTCAGCCAAAAGAAAGATGATAATATGGATTTCCTATTTGTTTTATTATAATATAACATTTAATAACTAAATACCAATTTTAACCTTAATGAATAATAATAACACCAAAAGCCATGCCATTATCATCCATTTACTATCAAATGGTTTAATAACAACATAAGGACCTTTCATTTAATAAGGCAAGCCAATTAAGCACTTTAACAACTAGCACACAACTTTTACATTCTATGTGATTAAGTCATTTTTCATAATTCGGCACACAAATGATAAAATTTTCACACAGAATTTTCATACATGCTCATTCACATACTGTAAACAAAGAAAATAATATTAAAATATTTTTCTGACCTCGAATTTGTGGTCTCGAAACCACTATTCTAACTAGGGTCTAAACCAGTCTGTTACAATGGCCGTGTGGCACAAGTTAGAGAGCACCCTATTTTGAACATGACCTGTAGCATGGGCGTGTCTCAGGGCCACACGGACATGTCCCTTGGACCACATAGGCGTGCGACCTCTGTAACATGAAAAATTTTCTAAGTGTTGTAAAATTTTCTAAAGTTCTCGATTTTGTCCTGAACCACTTCCAATGCATGTCTTGGGCCTCGTAGGCTCGTATTAGGGACAATACGAATGTATGTGAAAAGTTTTAATTTGGATGGAAATTTAAGTCTTGGTTTTGTATGTTTGCTTGTGTATAAGCCCAATAATGCCTCGTACCCTATTCTGGCTTCGAATACGGGTAAGGGGTGTTACATTTAGTGGTATCAGAGCTATGGTTTAGTCAATTATCGGACTAACGTAGCGTATGTGAGTCTAGCTATACATGCCATGTTACTACCTGTGATAGTGTGATGTCTCCCGACTTTGATAAAATTATTTTGTTGAGGTAGAGATGTTTTTCAACTGAGCTATTTTTGAAAACGCTGAAAGTGATACTAAGATATTTGAATATGTGTTTGTGATGAGTCGAAACTTGGAAAGGTATGAATAAGAGTTCATGATATGTATATGATGACGTACAAAATGAAAGTTTATATTGTGATAAACTCATCCATGTTTGTTTGGCATTCATATGATGTTATGTGCCTAACTTGTTTGATTAAGTGAATGGGATTAGTAAACTTACTAAAAAATTATGGAATATATGTTTAAGTGCACTTGTTTGAATAAAGATGATCGGAAAGTTCGTGTAACATAAATATGTATGTTAATTAGCTTGAAGTGAATTATATGATTGTGAAGATATTATGTTGATGATGAATGCTAAGTTATATGTGTGTATTTATTAGAGTCGAGTTAGAGGCTTTATGACCTCACCCCCTTACCAATATGGTATTTTATAATGAAATTTCAAGAGATTTAAGTTGAATGAGCTAACAAGTGAGAGACTAAAGAGTTCAGTAGCAGAATAACTAATAATGTGGTCAGAGTTAAGAATAGTTTGGCAAGTGAATACAGTTCTGGAAAAGATGCCAGATTATTCTAAAGATCATTCAGATTTCGCGATGTCACGGTTAAAGAAATAGTTAATCTTGGCTACTCGTCTCATTCAGGTGTGATGTCTACAGTATGTATTTGCTGAAATTTTCTTCGAATTGATCTTCGTTAGTGAATGCAATAATACGGGATTAGGGGTGACAGAATTAGTCAGAGAAATGATATTTGAATCGTAAAGATGTTAGAGTGTAACAGTTGTAATTGAATAGATTTTGATGATCGCTCCTGGGTATTTTATATATTCAATTATCCTCAGAGATATATGTGATTGTTCATTTTCTGATGAAATTCTTATCGTATGAGAATGCTAACTGATTATAATGTTAGATGAAAGAACATTGTTGGTCTGATTGGTTGATGAGCAACATTTCTTATCTCTCTCTTTGGGATTCTATTCTATTATGTTGGAATAAAAGTTGTTGGTGAAAATTTATGTGAGGCTATTCTTCTGTTTCTATTGGATGTTGTTTTGTTATATATATTTGGAAAATATATTATCTCTGTTACAATTGATTCTAGAGCGTATAAGCATTGTTTTTCTTATGGTTTTCTCTGAGGAATCATCAAGATCTTTATTATTTTCTCATGAGTTATGTTTTCGGACTTCCAGTATGGTATCACATCTTGGATTTCTTTATCTCGGTTTTCTTATCATCCTTATTTCGTAAATTATCAATCATGGCTCATCTTTAAAGTGTGTTCTTTGGCTTGTAATAACTATGTCTATTATGGTTGTATTTCTGGTTCGATCATAGGAACGTGGTGATTCTGGTACCAAGATTTCTCTAATTTTCGTGAAAGGAATTGACATCGGCAAAGGTATAGATAGTGGAAACTCAAGCTCAAATTGTATGATGGTTTTCTTTTCTCAGGTAAGTTCGATTAAGATCAATGAGTTCAATCAGGATATTTTGTTTCCTTGATCTAATACAATTGAAAAGATCTTTGACTAGCATGTGAGGAAATATTGAAAGATGGTATGTTTGAGTTGTTTTAACAGCATAAAGAAGGGAGTATTTTGATATGATATTATTTGATAGTTGAGATCGATTCAGTTATTTTTATCTGAGCGAGCTGGGCAGTTGAAAGGTAATTTGAGTTATATGTATTTAAGTTTAGCTTTAGGTAAGAAGATAAAATCCTGTATATTCATGGGTAAATTGACGAACAGTCTGAATGAAGAAATTATATTCAAAAAGGTATGATACAGGGATATACCTATTAGATCGGTTCTAATCGAATGATATTATTATGAGTTAAAGTTGTTCTGATTGATTATGTTATCACATTTGTGAAAGTTTGAATGGTCTGTTAAGTGTTAGCAAAGTTGGAAATAGTTGAAGGCATTGTTAACCAAAGCACTGATTCTGGGTTCAGTTTAAATTGAGTAAAGAATTTGTGATTTTTTAGCGATGCAATATTGAATGGATTAGAAGGTGTTTTAATACAAGAATGTAAAGTGATAGTTTATGCTTTCAGACGGTTAAAGTCACACGAAAGGGATCGTCCGACGGGTGATTTAGAGTCAGCCACTTTTTATGTCTGTGTTAAGAATTTGATGACATCAGTTGTTCGACAAAAAATGTCATATGCTTCCTAATCCTAAGAGTTTGAAGTATCTAATGTCACAAAAGGATCTGGATTTAAAACAGCATAGATGGCTTGAACTATTGAAAGGTTGTGAGCAATTATCGATTAACCTTTGGGGAAGCAGATATAGTTGCAAATGGTTGAATGGAAAACCTTTGATTATTTTTTGAATATTGGAAGCATGATTAATCTTATTTGATGACGGTCTGAATCTAGCTAAATTAGAAGCTAATGCGATGTTTTCTTTACAAGATAGGGAACCTCAGGAATATGATAGTGAGTGGTAAACTAAACGAGTACAGTGTAAGATGACTTTTGATTATGAATTTCAGGTTGGACCTGATGATTGTTATCATTATTATGAGATAGAATTTGCACACTGAATAATTTAGGGCTTATGCAGAAAATTTTATACGAAGCTTAGTAGTAGCTCGTTTACTCATCTAGGGAGTAATAAATTGTACAATTATTTGAAATAGATGTTCTAGTGATCAGGTATGTAACATGATAGAGTAGTTGAGTTATATGTTTCGGAGACTATCCGATCAGAAATCGTACAAAAAGTAAAATTGATTCGTGGTAGTTTAAAATCCACCTCAGATTGTCAGAAAACGTATGTGAATTTGAAACATGGGGATACGAAATTCCCGTTCAGCGATAGCATGTTTCCAAAAGTATTGCCTTGGAAAAGGATTCAAAATGTGTTTTGTGTATCTATGTTACGATGGTATCGATTGGACTCTTTGAATATGAATTCTCTGATAGAGATTAAGATTCAGCTGATGTGTTGTATAATGAAGAATCGATCGAAATTTTGACACGAGAGATTAAAAAGTTGAGAAATAAAAGCATAACCTTAGTGAGGAGTCTACAAGGAAACCGAATTTATTTTCTAGTAAAATTTTTGGGGACTAAAATCCCTCAGGGGGGAGAGTTGTAACAGCCAGATTTTGGGTCTAGTCGAAACAATGGCTTCGGGACCACAAATCTGACACAATAAAATTCATTTCTATTATATTTTTATGTTCTACGATTTTTTGGAATGATTTCGTGAAAATTTCGTTCGAAAATTTTAACGTTTGAGCACTCAATTTAGTTTAAAGGACTAACTTCTAGTATGTGCAAAATGTGAGTTCTATAGGTTAAAGGTGTCTAATTGTTATGAAATTTTAAATTGGAGGTCCTTAAATGGTAATTAGACCATTGGTTAAGTTGGTGGACAAAAATGGACATAGTTAGGTATGTTTCCAAAGTTTTTCATTAAGGGCATTTTGGTCATTTGGTTATTAAAATGAATTAAAAAGCAAAAATAAAGCCAATTTTTGTCCATCTTCCTCCCATGGCCGAAATTCACAAGGGGAAACCATGGCTAGCATTTTCCAAGCTTCCAAGCTCGATTGTAAGTCCATTCTTGCCCCGTTTTTAATATTCTTTATATTTTTGAAGTCGTTGTAACTCGATCTATCTATTTCTACCACTAATTTGAAGAGATGTCAAAGTCTAAAATTTTACCCATGTTGGACATGTATGTACTTTGATGTTTGATGGTAGAAAATGCATGTTTGTTATTTGTTAAATGACTTTTGTTAAGCGATTTTCGGTAAAAATGCTAAAAAGGACTTATTTGTAAAAGTTGTAAAATGTGTGTAAAAATGTGAATAAATGAAAATATGAGCATGAAATAGGTTTGGGTAGGCTTGGGTTTTTAAGAAATGGAATGAAATTCATTTTACGAGCTTAGGGACTAAAATGTAAAATGTCAAAAGTTTAGGGGCAAAAATGTAATTTTTTCTATAATGTGATTTTGGGCTGATTTGAATAATATAATGATTAAATAAGTTAAATGTGATGTTATAGATCAAGAAAAACGAGGTTTAGAATTAGAACGGGGAAAATTAAGTATTTGACGGTTAGGTCCTTTTTATCGTTTGTATGCCGAGTTAAGTTTGTATGTTAATAATGCAATGTTATGTTTGTATTTTAATGTTTTGATATTGCATAAATTGTATAATTGATTCTATGATTATATTCAACAAATTTGTGACAAGAGAGAAATCCCGGTTGGACCTTTGGAATAGATTAGGATACAAGTGACATGTCACTAGGAAACCATGAGATTACGTGATTTATGTGTCCCGGGTGCTGGTCTTGTACGTCCTACTGGTGGCTAGGTATACCTGCATATGTTGCAGATACCTGACAACTTGTGTGAGCAGCACTGCGTAGCTACGTCTCGACTGACAGCTTGTGTGAGCAGGCCCACAGATAGCTCGAGAACGAGCCTATATGTGATATGAGATTTGAGTTAGCATTGGCCACATATGTGGCACTTATGTGCAAGATTTTCCATGTATCCAATAGTATTCTAGGTGTTTCAATGGGAAATTCAACGGGTATGTCAAAGAAGAGAAAAAGTATGTAAGTATTACGAATTGGTACAGGTATGTACCTAAAGTTTATACGCATTGACTTCAAGAAATTATGAGTTTATGATTTCCACGAGAATGATTTTTTGAAAACCTTGTGATTATTGGTCTATACTTGTGATGTATGAACTACGTGGTAAATTCAATTGATGATTATGTGATTGGCTTTTGGACCAAATTGAGTTATGATATAGTATGTTTTATTCACACAAATTGTGATTTATCGGATATGAGATAAAGGAAAGGTTATGAAAGTACGGGAAGATAAAATTTTAGGAAATTGAAAGATATTAAGACATATGCTCGGAAATATGAGTGCACCTAATCAATGGGCATGTTTACTATGAGGTTTGAAATGATTTGTTAATTACCGTAATATGTTACAAGGAGAGATTATGGTTGTTAGGCTAATGTCAAAATATGTAAAATCGTGCTTATAAGTTGATAGAGTAAACATTATGACTGAATAAAGATTATAACTGTGAGATTTATAGTAATTTGTATTATCTTGTGTTTCAATTGTTGAGCTTGATAAAAGATTTGTAAGAGTTGCTTATTATTTTCGTATGGACTTACTAAGCTATATAGCTTACCCCCTTTATTTTCCCCATACCTTATAGGGTTATTAAGCTAGCTCGGATTGGAGATCGTCAGAGATCCTACCACACTATCAAGCCATCACTTTGGGTATTGATGAATTCAAGTATTTTAAGTTTATGGTATGTATAGGGAATTGGTCATTTGGTTATATGTGTCTGTATGATTGTAGCCAATATATTGGTTTATAATTGTCAAGGGATTGTTTGATACTTGGCCATGTTAATTGGCTTATTTTTGGGCTAACATGGTTGTAAGCCTAAATGTATTTATATATTTGCCAATGCTTTTGGTAGCATAGTAATGATATGCTTGATGAATGATGGCTTATGCTGATTATTCGTTTATCCATATGTTAATGCCCTCTTGTGAATGTGAAATTAGTATGTTTTTAATGGGCTAAGTATGATGTTTTAAGCATGATAATGATGGTATAAGAATGACATGTTGTTGTCCTATTTGTGGGTGTTTGGTTGCATTTATATGCTTGAATTTGTGCTGTATGATGTTGTGTAGATATGTGCAAGTGAGGGTTGCAAAATGGCTTGGTAAATAGCCTTGTTTTTGTCCACATGGCTAGACACACAGGCATGTGTCTAGGCCATGTGTGACACGTGGTCTGCCCCATGGGCATGTGTTTCGACCGTGTGTCCCCTGCACCTTAATTTTGGCAAAATAGAATGTTAAGAATTGAGCACACGGGTAGAGACGCCGGTGTGTGTCTCAGTCGTGTGTGCTACATGGCCTAGCACACGGGTGTGTGGCATGACCGTGTGGCACAAGTTAGAGAGCACCCTATTTTGAACATGGCCTGTAGCACGGGCTTGTCTCAGGGCCACACGGGCGTGTCACTTGTAACATGAAAAATTTTCTAAGTGTTGCAAAATTTTCTAAAGTTCTCAGTTTAGTCTCGAACCACTTCCAATGCATGTTTTGGGCCTCGTAGGCTCATATTAGAGATAATACGAATGTATTTGAAAAGTTTTAATTTGGATGGAAATTTAAGTCTCGGTTTTGTATGATTGCTTGTGTATAAGCCTAGTAATGCCTCGTACCTTATTCCGGCGTCGAATATGGGTAAGGGGTGTTACAATTGCCAAATTCCTTTTTAATGTCGTAATCCTCGATTCAAGATTAGGTTTAGCCTTCTACCTAGCATAAGGTAAAACTTTTTCTAACATTTTGATAACTATTTAAAAGAGTAATATTTTAAGCCTCTAGATCGGATTAATTGTTTGTAATTAAGTAAAGCTGTTTGTTTTTTTAGATATTTTTAGAACATTACATAAAAAATATTGGATTGTGCTATACATGTTATTATTTGTTCTATTATTGGGGAAGAAAGGTGTTGTTTTTGGTTGGCAACAGGTGCAGGGTGAAATAAAAATAGAAGAGAAAAAGGATAGGAAAATGAAAGAAGTGAAATATTTCCATGATAAATGTTGATTAGATTGCCAGAACTAATGCCATGGCAATTCCAGGAAGATGACATAGCATGCAATCCATGTCACTCGCAGCCAGTTGTACTTGTACCAAATAAATCACCTTGAAAAAGTGGAAGCAAAAGGTGTGTGCTGAAAGGGAAAGGCCTACCCTATAAGGAAGGAAAAAGAAAAGATGATTGGAGAGAAAAAAAAAAAGAGAGAAAAATTTTTTTCTACCTCTCTGCATCAGATTCTCGTGAATTCTCAGAGAAAGAGTGGAAATGGTAGCAGGTTACAGAGTAGAAGAATTACAGATGTAAGGAAGGGGAAGTGAAGTCAGCCCTAGGTTTTGCATCAAATCTCATTAACAGAGTGAAAGCTAGAGTAGCGAAAGCTTCCTGCAGATCTGCCTTTATTTTCTGATTTGAACTTGTGATTTGTGAATATAAACAATCATGTTGAATGGTTCTGTTGTGAATTCTAATGTTCAACCCATGAACTAATTTTCTTTGGGTTGGAATTATTCTAGGTGAATTTTTATTCACTTTAATGTCCATGATTTGATTTTGAGTTGAATACTGTTCCATTCGGTTTGTGATTATTTTTAATGCATGCATGCAAGCTCTACACATAGATGACTGTGTAGCATGTTAGTAGATCTGGTTTAATTCTGAAAAGAATTTTCATAATTAAATTGGATTATGATCGGTTGATAGATGCAAGTATTTGGAAGAATATTTGTAGCACTCTAGACATAAAAGTTGCAATCTGTACAGGGAAAGGGAGTAAAATCTGGATATCATTCTGAAGTTCTATAGACATACAAAAAATCAGAATGATAGCTCAAAGTTTGGTTGTCAAAAGAAGTAGACTGCAGTAGTGATTCCTTGAGCAGTAGAATGGTCAAGATTTTGCCATGGCATTATTATGTTTTAGAAATAAACCTAAGTAATTCCAACCTTGATCATTCAACATTATAAACTCTTTCCCGCTTATTCTATGAGAATTGCCACAACATTTTAATTTCCACAGCATATTTTTAGTCAAAATTGATTTTCTTAATCCTTTATTACATCTCTTTATCAATCAATCAATTGTCCATTTTGCTCAGTTTAATTAGTCAGTTTCATAGTAATAGTGTAATAGCCCGATTTTGGGGCTACTCGAAACAGTGGTTTCAGAACCACAAATTCGAGGCTGGAGAAATTATTTTTAATATCATTTTATGTGTTATTAATTTTAGTGAGTACATGAAAATTTTGGTGAATTAATTTTAGAGATTTCTTGCTTAATTTCAAAAAAGGACTGAATCGCGTAAAGTGCGAAAGTTTTGTTCTACAAGATAAAGGTGTTAAATAGCTAGAGAACCTTAAATTAGAGGTCTTTAATGTCAAAATAAGCCTTAAGAGGGTGATGGCTAGCCATAGAGGCAAGGAAATGAAATTGGTCAAAGGTTAGGTAGATTTTAGGTGACTTAATTGATAAAATAAAATAAAATAAAGAGAAAAAAAGATATCACCATTCATCTTCCTTTTTTCCACCAAAATTTTCAGCAAAATAAGGGTTTTGGAAGCTTGAAATTTCAGCAACTCTTTACCCTTGCAAGTAAGTGTTTTTGATGGTCATTCTTGGTGATTTTTGTATTTTTGTGACCCTTGTAACTTAAGCTAACTAATGGAGGGACTATTTTGCAAAATGGTTGAGAGTCTAGGGTTTTACCATGTAAGTATTCATGTTATTTGCTGAAATTTTTTGGAAGAAAATGAATCTTGGTTGTTAAATAAATAACTTTTGTGAAAGGGGTTTTCATGAAAACACCTAAAAAGGACCTTTTTGTAAAGGTTGTAAAATAGGTGGTAAATGTGTGAAATAACTGAAATTGTGAGCTGTTATAGGCTTAATAAAGGTTTAGCTAGGCTTGGGTAGTGAAGAAATTTGATGAAAATCGTTTTACGAGCCTATGGGTGAAATTGTAATTATGTGAAAGTCTAAGGGCAAAAGTGTAATTTTGCTAAAGTAAGAATTTTGAAATGTCTTGATTAATGTGGTGATTAAAAAAGTAAATTTTGTCATTATAGATCAAGAAAAATGAAATTCGGGCTTAGACCGGGGGAACACCAAGCTTTTGGACTAAATCGAAATAGTTGTCCATATTTTGTATACCGAGGTAAGTAGTACGTAAATAATAGAACTTTATTGTTATTATGTATTAAACAATTGATATTGCATAAAATTTTTGATTAATGTTATGAATATGCATGATGAAATTTGATGTGGTATACTCCCGGTTGAACCCTAGGAATAGATCGGATATCCATGCCATGACATTAGGGATATATGTGAGCCAGTGTAAGACCATGTTTGGGACATGGCATCGGTATTGATATGTGAGCCAGTGTAAGACCATATTTGGGACATGGCATCGGTGTTGATATGTGTGCTACTGTAAGACCATGTCTGGGACATGGCATCGACAATGAGACGAGAGTTAGTGTAAGACCATGTTTGGGACATGGCATCAGCCTCGACATGTGAGCCAGTGTAAGATCATGTCTGGGACATGACATTGACATTTTACCCTCTTCTGTGAGGCTTATCAGATATCATTTAGTATTCCAAATGGTTCCATGAGTTATTTAAAGCTTATGATAAAGATATGAAAGGATATAATCATGTTGTGAGTGGTACATGTTTTTACTCGAAACTCATGAGATATGAGCTTAGTATGATTCCTTAATGGTAAGGATGAAATTGAGTAAGTTCTAGCTATGAGAATGATTTTGGGACGATCTTGTAATCTTTGGCTTATACTTGTGATGTGTAAATATGTAGTAAATCTACCATTTCTAAATCAAGAATGTTGTGCTAGTTTATAATATGTTTTGTGTGTAAAGATGCTTGGTTGATGTTTTTACTTATTTACATGCAACTTACTAAGTTTTATGCTTACTCCCTCTCTTTTCCATTTTCTTATAGTGCTGCCAAGCTAGTTCGAGGATCAAAGGACGTCGGAGGCTCGATCACACTATCAATCTAAACATTTGGTATAGTTGGATTATCATTTTGAGTATGGCATGTATAGGGGCTTGGTCTTTTGTCAAGTGTCATATTGTTTTCGCCAAATATGTTGGCTTGTTTTGAAGATTGATTCATTTTGTATAAGGCCATTGAATGATGGCTATTACTTGTTATTGATATATGTAAATGATGGTGTTTTTCCTGATTGAGCAAATTGCATGGTTCAGTATTTGGTATATTAATGCATGAAAGAGTAGGTTACAAGATTGGATTGATAAAGTATGTGATAAGTTTTGCATGTTAATGGAGTGTAGAGGCCTTGAAGTGTGTATGTGTTGATGTAGCTTTTGTTGGTGCAAGTAAGGATGGTAAAAGGGCTTGGTAAATAGCTTTGTTCTTGTCCACACGGACATGTGTCTAGGTCCTGTGTCACACACGGTCTGCCCTATGGGCGTGTAGTACGGCCGTGTGTCCCCCTGCACCCTAAATTGGCAAAATAGAATGCTAGTAGTAACCACACGGGTTGAGACACGGCCATATGTCTCAGCTATGTGGAAAACACGACCATAGGACATGGGCATGTGCCCAGGCCGTGTGAAGTCTGCACCTTAAATGCAGAATTAAATTCGCCACACGGCCTAACACACAGGCGTGTGCCTTAGCCATGTGACCCTCAAATGTTGTTGATGTCATAAACAGAATGTCAAGGTTTTATTACACGGGTGGAAACACGGGTGTGTCATGGCCATATGAGGGACACGGGCCATGTGTAACAGCCCAATTTAGGGCCTAGTCAGAATAGTGGTTGCGAGACCACAAATCTGAAGAAGAAATATTTGTTTTATGGTTTTTGTGAGGTCTATGACATGTTTGCATGGTTGTGTGAAAATTTGATGAAGGAATTTTATGATTTAGTGATCAATTTATCTTTTATGACTAAATTGCAAAAATTGAAAAATATGAGATTTTAGAAGTTTTAAGTATGAGATAGCATTAGAAATTTTATTAGAGGTCCTTATTTAGTAATTTGACATTATATCTCATGATGGACAAAAATGGACATGGAAGGGAAAAATCTCAAGGAAGGGCCTTAAGGGCATTTTTGTCATTTGGTTAATAAATTAATAACAAGGGAAAAAAGTCAAAATTGGTGTCCATCTTCATCCTCCATAGCCAAAATTTGCAAGGAGCCATAGCTAGGGTTTTGTTTCACTTTCAAGCTTTATTTTAAGTACCTCCCAGCCCTGTTTTTGATGTTCTTCGTATTTTTGATGTTCTTCGTATTTTTGTAATCCTCTGTAACATCCCTTACCTATATTCTACGTCGGAACAGGGTACGAGGCATTACCGGACTTATATGTAAGCAATCATACCAAACCGATACATGACTTTCCATTCAAATTTAAAACTTTCAATACACATTCGTATCGCCCCTTAAACGAGCCTACGAGGCCCAAGATATACATAAGGAGTGGTTCGGAACTGAATCAGAAACATACAATCACTAAGAAAATTTTTGCTCAAAACAAGGCCATACGGCCGTGTTGAAAGGAACACGCCTGTGTGGGCAGGCCGTATTATCACACAGGCCCATGTCCCTAGTCTGTGTGGATTTATTTCTCAATTCAATCCTATAAGGGTTTTCACACGGCTTGACACACGCCCGTGTCTATGACCCGCGTCCCTCACACGGCCATGACACGCCCGTGTCTTAGCCCGTGTGTGAAAACCTTGACATTATATTTCTAACGTCATCATTTCCATAAGGTCACACAGCTGAGGCACACGCCCGTGTCCTTAGGTCGTGTGGAGAATTAAATTCCAACATCAAGCACAAACTTCACACAGCCTAGGCACACACCCATGTACTATGGTTATGTCTTCCACACGGTTGAGATACACGGCCGTGCCTCAGCCCGTGTGTTACTACTGGACATTCTGTTTTGTTAACTTAGGGTGTAGAGGGACACACGGCTGGACTACATGCCCATGGGGCAAGCCGTGTCTCACACACGGCCTAGACACACGCATCCATGTGGACAAAATAAGGGTATATGCTTAGCCTTTTTGCCACCCATACTTGCACCAACCTACACAACATCAAAACCACACTAAACATCCATAAACACATGCAACATATTATCATTCAACTAATAATAACTATAGGCCATAACATAATGGCGTTGGCACATACATTCATATATGAATAAGTTTACATCCAAATAATCATTATGTGCCATATCTCATGGACTTATACAAAATGAATCAAATATCATCACAAGCCAACACATTTGGCTAAACCAATACGACATATAATGAAAAAGAACTAGTCTCTATACATTCCATACTCAAAAAGAATGATCTAACTATACCAAATGTGTAGATAGTGTGGGTGAACCTCCGACAGTCTCCGTATCCCTAGCTGGCTTGTCGATACTATAAAACAAGGGAAAAGATAAGGGAGCAAACTTTATGCTTAGTAAGTCTATATGTAAACAATGAATATCATACCACATACTTATCAATCAAGAACATTACATTCTAATAAAAAATAATTCAGATCATTGCCATTGTACTTACTCATTTTCCACATCTTACCACATTCCAATACATAACATACACATTGCTTACATTTACATGCACTTATACCCTGCACTTATCATCACACAGTCACTAGTAATCTCATTTAATCGAAGTTTCTCGATAAACACATTCGGTATAATACCGAATACAAGGTGGTTTCGCACACAACCCACCACTAATAAATAACATGGTGGTATTGCACACAACCCATCAAAGTTACCATTTTCACGGTGGTATCGCACACATCCCACCAATAATGGTAAATACGGTGGTACTGCATACAGCCCACCGATGACAATAATTACGGTGGTATGGCACATAACCCACAAATAATCACATATTTATGGTATTCATTCGTAATTTCCTCACTTTCTATCAATTAATAATTATTGACAATATTCATCCACATTTCACAGAATACATTTATATGTAAAAACATGGGTAAAATGAATGTATTATGTACATATAAACTTATCTTGAAACAAAATATGTCAATTTGCGATTTAGTTTGAAACCATGCCTTTTCCTCGGTCAAGGTTGATTCCACGCTCTTCTTGATCTATAATGAAATATTTATCTTATTAAATAAACATATTAATCAATCACTCCAAATTTCTTATTTTGGCAAAATTACCGTTTTGCCCTTAGACTGCACAAAATTATGATTTTGCCCCTTGGCTCGTAAAATGAAATGTGTTCATTTTTCACACACCCCAAGCCTAGAAGATTCATATTCCATCTTATAGCAACTCAAAATTCCAATTATTTGACACATTTACCACCTATTTTACAACCTTTACAAAAAGGTCCTTTTAGGTGTTTTCATGGAAAACCCCTTTCACAAAAGTTGTTTATTTATCAACTACGATTTATTTTCTTCAATAAAATTTCAGCAAACACATAAATACCCACATGGAAAAACCCTAGACTCTAGACCATTTTGCAAAATAGACCCCTCATTAGCTAGCTTAAGCTTTAGGGATTCCAAAAGTACAAAAATTTTCAGGAAAGACCACCAAAATCACTTACTTGCAAGTAGTGTAAGTTGCTGAAATTTCAAGCTTCCAAACCCTTATGCTTGAGTGAAAAATTGGTGGAAGAAGATGATAGGAAAAAAAATGATTGCTTTCTTGTTTTTATTTTATTCATTTCATTACCTAACATCACCAAACATTGACCAAACTTAACCTCTTGTCCCCTATCGCCTACTATCACCATTAGAAAGGCCTAATTGCACATTAAGGACCTCCAATTTAAGTTTATATAGCTATTTAACACCTTTAGCTTATAAATTAGAACTTTTGCACTTTATACGATTTAGTCCTTTTTCGCAATTGAGTATGAAATCACTAAAATTAATTCACCAAAATTTTCATGCACTCATATAATCATGGTATCACACATAAAATAATATTAAAAATAATTTCTCTAGCCTCAGATTAGTGGTTTTGAATTCACTGTTTTCACTAACCCTAAAATCAGGCTGTGACAACTCTCCCCCGTTTAGAGATTTTCGTCCTAAAAAATCTTACCGATAAAAAGGTTTGGGTACTGTTTTCTCATGGCTTCTTCCGGTTCCCACGTAGCGTCTTCTACACCACGTTTTTGCCAAAATACCTTCACCAAAGTTATACTTTTGTTCCTCAACTATTTAACCTCTCGAGCCAAAATCTTAATTGGTTCCTCATCATAGGTCATATCAGGTCCTATCCCAATTTTTGTCAGAGGAATTACATGCGAAGGATCGGAGCGATATTGTCGCAACATCGACACATGAAACACTTTGTGTATTTTCTCCAACTCCGTTGGCAAAGCTAACCGGTATGCCACTGGTCCAATCTTTTCACATAATGAAACGCAGACTCAATTTACCCTTTCGACCAAATCTCAAAATTTTCTTCCATGGAGATACTTTCAGAAACACTTTATCACCCATCTGAAACTCAATTTCTTTTCTTTTTAAATCCGCGTATGACTATTGTCGGTCCAAAGCAGCTTTCAGACTGTCACGGATCACTTTCAGTTTCTCTAACCAAATCAACCCTATGAATTTGTTTCTCACTAAGTTTGGTCCAATATAGAGGAGTTTGACACTTGTGACCATACAATGCTTCATATGGTGCCATTTGTATACTTGACTGATAACTGTTGTTGTAGGCAAATTCGGCCAAAGGTAGATATTTTTCCCAACTACCTTCGAACTCTAAAACACAGCATCAGAGCATGTCTTAAAGAACTTGAATCACTCTTTCAGATTGACCATCAGTTTGTGGATGGAACGCAGTACTAAAATTCAATTTTGTACCTAACGCTTCTTGCAACTTTTTCTAGAACCTCGAAGTAAACCTCGGATCTCTAGGTACCCCGTGTAATCTCACAATTTCGGCAATATACAGTCAGCCAACTTGTCAAGTGAGTAGTCAGTACGTACTGGTATAAAGTGAGCCAATTTCGTTAATTTATCAATGATAACCCACACAACTTCTTTCTTTTTCGGAGTCATAGGTAACCTTGTTACAAAATCCATAGTGATTCGGTCCCATTTCTATTTAGGAACCATCACTGGCGGAAGTAAACCCGAAGGTACCTGATGCTTGGCTTTCACTTGTTGGCAAATCAAACACTTTATCACAAACTCAGAGATGTCTCTTTTCATACCCGACCTCCAATACAATTTCTTCAAATCATTATACATTTTTGTGCTGCCCGGATGTACTGACAAACAACCACTGTACACTTCATGTAAAAATTTTCGAATCAACTCTTCATCTTTCGGTACACATACCCTATCACGAAACATCAAGCAACCATTTGGTCTGATTCGAAAATCTGAATCATTACCCGATTCACATTGAGCTCTTTTAATTTGCAACTCTGTGCCTTACTTTTGAGCCTTACTAATTTACTGAAGAAATAACGGTCTAGCCCTTAACTTGGCCAAAATCGAACCGTCGCCAGGCAAAGCCAAACTCATACTTATAGCTCTCAATGCAAACAAGGATTTTCTGCTCAAGGCATCTACGACCACATTCGCTTTTCTGGGATGATACGCAATTTCTAACTCATAGTCTTTCAACAATTCGAGCCACCTCCGTTGCCGTAAATTTAGGTCCTTTTGATTCATCAAGTACTTCAAACTTTTGTGATCGGTAAAGATTTGGCTTTTCTCACCATACAAATAATGACGCCAAATCTTCAAGGTAAAGACGATGGCGGCCCATTCCAAATCATGCGTTAGATAATTTTTTTCATGCGGTTTTAGTTGTCTTGAGGAATAAGCTACTACTTTGCCCTCTTGCATCAACACACAACCAAGACCATTTAATGATGCATTACTATAGATTACAAACTCCTTTCCCGACTCAGGTTGTACCAAAACAGTGTTTCAATTAATCGTGCTTTCAACTTTCCGAAACTTTGTTGGCATCTATCGATCCATTAAAACTTAACATTCTTTTGCAACAACTTAGTCATAAGAGAAGCAATCATCGAAAATCCCTCAAAAAAACATCAATAATACTCGGCTAAGCCCAAAAAGCTTCTAACCTTGGATATATTCTTTAGCGGTTTCTATTCAACAATCGGCGAAATTTTGCTCGAATGAACCCAAATACTGTCACTTGAAACTATATGTCCCAAAAGACCAATTTCACGAAGCCAAAACTCACTTTTACTGAATTTAATAGTTTCTCCTCTCGTAAAATCTGCAATACCGTTCGTAAGTGTTCGGTATGCTCGGCCTCATATCGAGAATAAATTAATATATCATCTTTGAACACTACAACAAAATTATCCAAATAAGGTCGAAAAATTTGGTTCCTCATATCCATAAACATAGCTAGTGCATTAGTTAAACTGAAAGGCATCACAAGAAATTCGTAGTGTCCATACCTCGTTCTAAAATCAATTTTCGACACATCGGATTCCATGACTCTCAACTGATAGTAGCCAGATCTTAAATCTATCTTTGAGAACTCGGTTGCTCCCTTCAGTTGATCGAACAAATTATCAATTCTCGGCAATGGGTACCTGTTCCTTATAGTTACCTTGGTAAGTTGACGGTAGTCAATGCAAAGTGTAACAGCCTGGTTTAGGCCCTAGTCCGAACAGTGGATTTGAGACCACAAATCTAAGGTCGTAAATATATTTTAATGATATTTTCTGTGTGAATAGTATGTGATATAGCCTATGTGAAAATTATGTGTGATAATTTTTATCTATTGTGTGCCGAATTAAGAGAAAGGACTTAATCGCATAAAGTATAAAAGTTGTGTGCTAATTTATAAGTGCCTAATTGTGGTTGTCTTTATAATGAGGAGGACTTATGATGCAATTTGACCATAATTGAGTATAGTGGGCGGCATAATGATAACATATATGTTTTTATATGTTAAAATGATAAGTTAAAATTTATATTTTATATTATATTATAAGGTTATAATAAAAACATGAATTAGTTTCATTTCTTTTCATGTTCATCTTTGTTTCCACTGAAAAACAAGAATAAGAAAGGGGTTTTAAGCTTTGTGACATTTGGCCTTGGTGTAATTCAAAATCGGGTATGTGTTTTTGATCGGTTTTTGATAATTTCTACGTTTTTGTAATCGTTGCTTCGTGCTCTAGCTAACCCATGCTGTAATTTTACGAATTGATGATGTTTCTATGATGAGTCATTGATGAATACTTGAGCTATGTGTTAGTTGATAGTGTAATATGAAAACTTGGTGTTAGATTAACATAGTTTGTATTTGAGCTTTTGGTGAAATTGAATAAATTGGGCTAAATTAAGAAAAGTGTAAATTGAAGGACTAAAATATGAACCAAATGAAATGTGTGGGCTTGTATTAACATGGGAAGAATTCGGCTAAGCACATGTGTATTGAAATTTCGTGTATTTGATGATTTTGTGAAATAGTGACTAAAGTGTCGAAATGTGAAAATGTGAGGGCTACTTTGTAAAATGCCCTAAATAATAAAATTGTGATTGAATGGATTGAATTTGAATGTGTATAGACCAAGGAAAGATAGGTTCGGATCGAGATCGAGGCAAAGATAAAGTGCTCGATTAATCAACCATTTCGATAGTTTGACGTTCGAGGTAAGTTCGGATATAATACATGTTATTAAGATATGTTTTAGTATTACGGAATGAATATGTATATGATTATGAGAGTTGAGATGCTAGGTGCAAGATTTAATTAGATGGCACTAAGTGTACGAAATTGAAATCGAAACAGAAATGAATAACATTGTGTGTGCGATGTTATGAAAGCTTCAGCTTATAGATTTGGCACTGTGTGTACGATACCGAGATAAGTCGGCTGAAATAATAGGCACTAAGTGTGCGATGACAAATATGCTTCGAACATGTATATGGCACTGAGTGTGCGATTAAATTGAAAGAATATCAGAGAATGACCGACATGTAATATCGAGTATTGAATAGCTTGGAAATTGAATAACTCTGTATTAGTAAGGTATGAATTGAACCTTTGTGGTTGATGAGTTTATAAATAAAGCTATGAATGGATGGATGAGTATTTTGGGCTATGGATGATATGGTATGATTATGGAGGAATTGATCTATGTGATGATTTATTAAATACATTAGTTTGATTTGGTGAGATAATTATATTGTATTTCGAACTTACTAGCTTTGAAAGCTTACTGTGTGATCGTTTCTCTGTTTTACAGTGTCAGTAAAGCTAGCTCGGATTCGGGAATCGTCAGCACATCTATCACACTATCAACAATCTGATTTGGTACTTTTCGAAAGATGTAAATAGATGAAATATGGCATTTATAGTCTAGAAGTTATGTTATGTTTTGGGAAATGTTTAATCCTTGCCATGTGAGTTGGCTTGGAAGTGAAATGATGCCAACTTATGAATGAGTTAGGTTTATGATATGTGAAGTACATTTTGGTATGGCTTGGTGATTATGATATGTTTTTAAGTATGGTAAGATTAGTGAAGATTTGATGCCATAATAATAAAATGATTTGTGGAAGAGTCATGCTTGATAATGTGTATGATTTGGTTGAACAAGATGGTATATAAGTTAACATATTTAGTAATGAGGTTGTATATGATGATATGATGATCACTTGGCATGAAATTGGTTGCTAAATTGTGTGGGATTATGCTTAAATGTGCTTGTAGGATTGACCCATGTGGGTGGCATTTTGGCCTTGCAAATGGCCTATTTTTGCAACACAGTTGTTGTAACAGTCCTGTTTATATCCTAGTCGAAACAGTGGTTTCGGTACCACAAATTCAAGTCAAAAAAATATTTTAATATTATTTTCTGTGTCTACTGTGTGTGATTAAGCATGTGTTGAAGTCCCGTGAATTTATTTGTCCGTTTGTGTGCTTAATTTGAGAAAAGGGCTAAATCGCGTTAAGTGCAAAAGTGACTTGCCATTTGTTAAAGGGTTATATTGACATGGCTTTATTAAAGTAAAGTCCTTATGATGTGGTTATGCCATTATTAAGTTGATGGACAATTATGTCTATAGTTTAAATGTTTTATTATTCAGGTTTCATTAAGGGAAAATATGGAATTGAATAATTAACATGTTTTAAATAAAAAAAAGCAAAAATATGGCCATATTTCACTTATCTTCCACCGAAAAATAGAAAAGAAAAAGAAGGTTGGAAGCTTTGTGATTTTCGGCAAAGGTTAAGCTTGATTAAGGTATGATTTTGACTCTGTTTTTGATAATTTCTACATTTTTGTAATCGCTGCTTTGAGAGCTACAAAACCCATGTCTCAATTTGATGAACTGATGATGTTTGTGTGAGATGCCATTGTTGATATGTTGAGTTTTGAGATGAGTTTAGTTGTTAAATGAAAGATTTGAGCTAGATGAACATGTCTTGTTCTTGAAGTTTTGATGAATTTAGCTCAATAGGGCTAAATTGTGAAAATAGCAATTTGAGGGACTAAATTGCAAATTTGATGGAAAATATGGGCTTGAATGAGATGTATATGCACTCGGCTAAGTATGTGTGTGTGTTGATTTTGTGAATTTGATGTTTTGAGAAAAATGGACTAAATTGATAAATTGAACAAATGTGAGGGTTAATTTGTAAATAGCCCTAAATGTGTGTCCTTGGATTGAATTGAATGAATTAGTGAATAAAAGGGTTAATTCTGAATATGTTTAGATCAAGAACCGAGGAAAACGGGCTTAGATTGTGGGAAAGCGAAAGTAAACGGGCTTAGATCAAATCCGAGGTAAGTCACTATGCAAATTAATGTATTTGTATGAATTTGTAAATGTTCATATGACTAATAATAATAATGAATGTTTATGAGATGTTGAGCATATGAATTACGAGATAAGGTCGAAATAGCGACAATATCCGAGAAGTCCCTTTCGAACCTAGGAATAGATAGGATTAACTTTGTCATGACATAGGTATCTGTTCTGTTTTATCATGTAAGACCACGTCTGGGACGTTGGCATCGATTTGATCTTTACGTGTAAGACCTCGCCTGGGACGTTGGCATTGATTTGATCTTTACGTGTAAGACCACGTCTGAGACGTTGGCATCGATTTGATATTTACGTGTATGACCTCGTCTGGGAGATAGGCATCGATATGAGCTTTACATGTAAGACCTCGTCTGGGACATAGGCATCGATATGAGCTTTACGTGTAAAACCATGTCTGGGACATCGGCATTGTATTGATTCGTGTAAGACCCTGTCTGGGATAGTGGCATCGATATCTGAGTGCATATAAAACCTCGTCTGGGACGTTGGCATTGCACGACTATTCTGAGCTTTTTGAGTATCCTACTAGATTCTTAATGGTTCAACAGGCAAATCTGTGATACGAATTACAATTCTGAGCTAAGAACAAATGTGTGAATGTACATCCGTTTCAGGTACGTTGATATATATATATATATGCTTTGTATAAGCATGGAAGGTAAGTATGTATGTGCATTAATGCAAATGAACATTTGAGATATATGTATCTTTGAGATATGAGCAAATAAGATATTTGAGATGTGTGGATTAGTAAGAAATGGCAAACCAAGTGAGCTAAGAGTTCATTTATGTGCTTACTCTGTGTGTGTTTTCTCTGTTTTATAGGTCGTCAAAGCTACTGAAGGCTCGGGATCGTCAAGGATCGTCATCACATTAGTAAAATCATTTTGGTACACTTTGGAAATGTATAAAGCTAGAGATGGCATGTATAGGCTAGTATTTTGGTATAAGTTGCTATATGAACTTAGCCATTAGATTTGGCTAGAGATGAGTTGAGATTATGCATTATGATCATGATATGTGAAGCAGGATTTGGAATGGTTAGTTGATTCATGGAATAGTCAAGTTTTTGAGTTAAGCAAATGAATATAATATGTTTTGTTATATGTTTTGATCTTGGTAGTTGGCATAGTTGAAATGGATATTGAATGTGTTGTTTATGTGTTTACTTTAGTTGTCAAATATGCATGATTTGAATGGCAATTTGGTATGTTTTTAGTGGTTAGATGTGCATGGAATGGGATGGTATATGTGGCTTGTAGGTATGACCCTAATGGGTGGATTTTTGGCCTTGAAGATGGCCTATAATGTCACACGGTTGTGGCATACGGGCGTGCCTAGTGATCGTGGGGTTAAGTCAGTAGCTAGTATAAGAGTACACAGCTTTGGCACACGGTTGTGCCAGCTACCTAGCAGCCTTGTGAATTTTGACAGGATCAACTATGGCCTTGGTACACGGGTGTGCTTAGTGGCTGTGGGAACTAAGTTAGTTTCGAGCACGGGGAGGACACTGGTGTGTCTAGCTACCGTGGGAGGTAGACGGCCTACCTCCACGGCGTGTATTCCCTGTATCTTAGAGAAGTTTTAAATTTTCCAAAAATGTCTGTAAGTGTTTCGGTTTAGTCCCAACCCGATTTATAAGCATGCTTAGGGTCTCGATGACTCATTTAAGGGACATTATGCTTGAGATTGATGATTGAATGTATGAATTTCTATAAATGCTTTCCAATTTGCTCGGTAATGCTCCTAACCCTAATTCGACGACAGACACGGGATAGGGGTGTTACATTTGGTTGGTATCAGAGCTACTATTTAGCCGATCCTCGAACTAATGTAGCGTGTTAAAAACTAGCTATACATGCCATATGTCTGAAATGTGATAGTGTGATGAATCCTGACTATAAAATGTGATTTTTGTATAGTAATGGATCCCGAAACAGCCGTAGCTGACGACGTAGAAAGTAATGCGCCTGTTCCCGCGCAAGGGACAACGCTCTCTGATTCGAGATTGGCTACGAGCGGTCAAGAGGGAGAAGCTAAACAAGCTTTCTTCTAGATGATGAGTGAGTGGTTTACTCAATTCGTAAGAAATAGCCTGACTATTTCACAACCCCCCAGTTAATCCCCCTCAGACTACAATTGTGCCACCAGTTATGCATCCGAATCTGTTGAATAAGCCTCCTGTTGACAAGATCCGTAAGTATGGGGCCGAAGAATTCCCGGCTACTAAAGATGATGATACTGAAAAGGCTGAGTTCTGGATTGAAAATACTATCCTGGTCTTCGATGAAATGACTCTGACTCCGGAAGAATGCATAAAGTGTGTTGTATCGTTACTTCGAGATGCAGCCTATCAATGGTGAAAAACCGTAATTTCTGTTGTTCCGAGAGAACGAGTTACTTGGGACTTCTTTCAGAGTGAATTCCGGAAGAAATATATCAGTGAGAGATTCGTCGATCAGAAACGGAAGGAATTTTTGGAACTTAAACAGGGCCGAATGACTATTTCTGAGTATGAAAGAGAATTCGTGAGACTGAGTCAGTATGCCCGAGAATGTGTATCTTCTGAATGTATAATGTGAAAAAGATTCGAAGATGGTCTTAATGAAGACATTCGTTTGTTAGTCAGGATTTTAGAAATAAAAGAGTTCGTTGTACTCGTTGATTGAGCATGCAAAGCTGAGGCACTCGGGAAAGGTAAAAGAAAAGCTAAGCCTGAAACTCGAGATATGAGAAAGAGATTCCAGAGTAAATCATTTTAGTCTGCTCCGAAAAGATTTAGAGATAATCAAAGTCATTTCAGAGATAATGTGAGATATTCGAACAGAAATCAATCTAGGCCACAAATGAGTTCTAAAACTCCAGCAACTTTAGTGGCTAGCATTGGAAATGCTCGATCTGAGAGACCTGAATGTAAACATTGTGGAAAAAGACATCCAGGAAGCTGTAGATTAAATGACAAAGCTTGCTTCATATGTGGATCAGTTGATCATTTTATTCGTGATTGCCCTGAGTCTGTTGAGCCAGAGACTGTTCAGAATCTGAGATCTGATAATGCTCCTGTGAGAGGTAGACCATCGAAGAATGTATGAAATGTTAGTGGTAATCAGAGAACTACTAGAGATAATGTTGTCAGATCTGAAGCTAGAGCGCCTGCCAGAGCGTATGCTATCCGAGCTCGAGAGGAAGCTTCATCGCCAGATGTTATAACGGGTACTTTTACTCTTTATGATACTTCTGTGATTGCATTGATAGACCCTAGTTCTACGCATTCATATATATGCACGAATTTAGTATTAAGCAAGACTTTGCCTGTAGAGTCTACTGAGTTTGCTACAAAAGTATCGAACCTCTTAGGTAAAAGTGTCATTGTTGATAAAGTATGCAAGAACTGTCCGTTAATGTTTCGAGATATTCGTTTCCCTGCTGATCTAATGCTTTTGCAATTTGATGAGTTTGATATTATTCTGGGTATGGATTGGTTGTTTAAGCATGATGCTGTTGTGAACTGTAAAAGAAAGACTATAGATTTGAGATGTTCGAATGATGAGATAGTACAAGTTGAGTCTAATGATTTGAATTGATTGCCTGCTATGATATCTGTTTTGAAAGCTCAAAGTTATGTGAAAAAGGGATATGAGGCATATCTTGCTTATGTAATTGATTCAAAAATGTCTGAGAAGAAAGTTGAATCAGTGCCTATTGTCTGTGAGTTTTCTGACGTATTCCCTGAAGAGTTACCGGGTTTATCTTCGATCTGTGAAGTTGAATTTGGTATTGATTTTCTGCCTGGCACTACACCTATTTCAATAGCTTCGTATAGAATGGCATCAATAGAGTTGAAAGAGTTAAAGTCACAACTGCAAGAATTGACTGATAGAGGGTTTGCTAGACCGAGTTTCTCGCCTTGGGGTGCTCCTGTTCTGTTTGTGGAAAAGAAAGATGGCACGATAAGGATGTGTATCGACTATCGTCAGTTAAATAAGGTGACAATAAAGCATAAATATCCGTTGCCTAGAATAGAAGATTTATTTGATCAGTTAAAAGGAGCTACTGTGTTTTCCAAGATTGATATGAGATCGGGATATTACCAGTTGAGAGTGAAAGATTCAGACATTCTGAAAACTGCTATCAGAACGAGGTACGGGCATTATGAGTTTTTAGTTATGCCATTTGGGCTAACTAATGCTCCTACTGTTTTTATGGATTTGATAAACAGAATTTTCAGACCATACTTAGATCGATTTGTTGTGGTATTCATAGATGACATATTGATTTATTCACGTGATGAAGATGAGCATGCTGAACACTTGAGAATTGTGTTGCAAACTTTGAGAGAAAAGCAATTGTATGCGAAATTTAGTAAATGTGAATTTTGGTTACATGAGGTTAGCTTTCTAGGGCATATTGTGTCAGCTTCTAGAATCCGAGTAGATCCAAGCAAGATTTCTGCTATTCTAAATTGGAAACCTCCGAGAAATGTATCTGAAGTCCGCAGTTTTCTGGGTTTAGCTGGTTATTACCATAGATTTGTAAAAGGCTTTTCGACGATAGCTACTCCGTTAACTAGATTACTTCAGAAAGATGTTAGATTTGAATGGTAAGATAAATGTCAGAAAAGTTTTGATCAGTTGAAAACTCTGTTAATAGAAGTTCAAGGGTTAGTACAGCCGGAATCAGGTAAAGAATTTGTTGTATACAGTGATGCTTTGTTAAATGGTCTGGGATGTGTTTTGATGCAAGAAGGCAAAGTTGTATCTTATGCTTCGAGATAATTGAAGCCTCATGAAAAGAACTATCCGACGCATGACCTTGAGTTACCTGCGATTGTGTTTGCACTTAAGATTTAGCGCCATTATCTGTATGGTGAGAAATGTCATGTTTTTTCAGATAATAAAAGTTAGAAATATCTAATGACCTAGAAATATTTGAACTTGCGTAAAAAAAGATGGTTAGAACTGTTAAAAGATTATGGGCTTGTGATAGATTATCATCCGGGTAAAGCAAACGTTGTTGCTGATGCTTTGAGTAGAAAATCATTGTCTGCACTACGTGCTCTGAATGCTTAGTTGAATTTGTCTGAGGATAGTTCTGTGTTAGCTGAGTTAAAAGCAAAACCATTGTTTATACAGCAGATATTTGATGCTCAGAAATTAGGTAATGAGTTATTAGTGAAACGAGCTCAGAGCGATTCAAATTTTGAATATGAATTTTGAGTTATTAATGATTGTTTGAGATTCCGGGATCGTATCTGTGTTCTGAGAAATCCAAAGTTGATTCAGTTGATTTTGAGTGAAGCTCATAATAGTAGTCTACCTATTGATCTGGGAAGTACTAAAATGTATCATGATTTGAAACAACACTATTGGTGGTCTGGTATGAAACGAGACATTTCTGACTTTGTTTCGAAATGTTTAGTTTGTCAACAAGTGAAAGCAGAACATCAAGTTCCGTTCGATTTGCTACAACCAATTCTAAATCTTGAGTGGAAATGGATAGAGTGACAATGGATTTTGTTTCTGGTTTACCTCAGACTACGAGAAAGAAAGACGAGATATGGGTCGTGGTTGATGGATTAACGAAAACTGCTCATTTTATTCCGGTAGGATTTGATTTTTCACTTGACAGATTAGCTGAGCTTTATATTTCTGAGATTGTGAGATTACACGGGGTGCCACTATCCATTGTGTCATATAGAGATCCGAGATTCACATCATGATTCTGGAAGAAGTTGTAAGAAGCTTTGGGCACGAAATTACACTTTAGTACAACTTTTCATCCGCAGACAGATGGTCAGTCTGAACGAATTATTCAGATTCCTGAAAAAATGTTAAGATGCTGTACACTTGAGTTCAATGGTTCGTGGGAACAGTACTTGCCATTAGTTGAGTTTGCATATAATAATAGTTTTCAGTCAAGTATAAAAATGGCACCTTATGAAGCTTTGTACGAACGTAAATGTCGTACGCCTTTGTATTGGACCGAGCTCAGTGAAAATAAGCTACATAGGGTTGATTTGATAAAAGATTCAGAACAGAAAGTGAAGTTGATTCGAGATTGTTTGAAAGCAGCATTTGATCGTCAGAAGTCTTATGCAGACTTGAAACGAAAAGATATAGAATTTGAAATCGGCGACAAAGTATTATTGAAAGTGTTTCCGTGGAAGAAAGTGCTTCGATTCGGACGTAAAGGCAAATTGAGTCCGAGATTCATCGGACCGTATAAGATCATTGAACGTGTCGGGCCTGTTGCATATAGATTAAGGTTGCCGTCTGAGTTAGAAAAGATTCACAATGTATTTCATGCTTCGATGCTTCGTAGATATCAATCCGATCCGTCGCATGTGATTGCCCCATCTAAAATTGAAATCCGATTAGATATGACATATGAAGAGGAACCGATTCATATCTTAGCTCATTAAGTGAAAGAGTTAAGAAACAAGAAAATTTCGTTAGTGAAAGTATTATGGAATCGGCATGGAATAGAAGAGGCTACGTGGGAGCTTGAAGATTCATTGAGACAGCAATATCTGAATTTGTTTTTGCGGACGAAAACCCCTAAGGGGGGAGAATTGTAACAGTCTGGTTTATACCCTAGTCGAAATAGTGGTTTCGGGACCACAAATCTGAGTAAAAAAATATTTTAATATTATTTTCTATGTCTACTGTGTGTGATTAAGCATGCGTTAAAGTTCCGTGAATTTAATTGTCCATTTGTGTCTTAATTTGAGAAAAGGGCTAAACTGCGTTAAGTGGAAAAGTGACTTGCCATTTGTTAAAGGGCTATATTGACATGGCTTTATTAAAATAAAGTCCTTATGATGTGATTATGCCATTATTAAGTTGATGGACAATTATGTCCATAGTTTAAATGTTTTATTATTAAGGTTTCATTAAGGGCAAAGATGGAATTGCATAATTAACATGTTTTAAATAAAACAAAAGCAAAAATATTCACTTATCGTCCACCAAAAAATAGAAAAGAAAAAGAAGGTTGGAAGCTTTGTGATTTTCGGCAAGGGTTAAGCTTGATTAAGGTATGATTTTGACTCGGTAAACGAGTAGCCGTTTTCATTCCGATAGATCGAATCCGAGGTAAGCCACTATGGAAATAAACATATTTGTATGAATTTGTAAATATTCATATGACTAATAATGATAATGAATGTTTATGAGATGTTGAGCATATGAATTACAAGATAAGGTCGATATAGCGACAATATCCGAGAAGTCCCTTTCGAACCTAGGAATAGATAGGATTAACTTTGTCATGACATAGGTATCTGTTCTGTTTTATCATGTAAGACCACATCTGGGACGTTGCATCGATTTGATCTTTATGTGTAAAACCACGTCTGGGACGTTGGCATCGATTTGATATTTACGTGTAAGATAACGTCTGGGACGTTGGCATCGATTTGATCTTTACGTGTAAGACCACGTCTGGGACGTTGGCATCGATTTGATCTTTACGTGTAAGACCTCGCCTGGGACATTGGCATCGATTTGATCTTTACGTGTAAGACCACGTCTGGGACGTTGGCATCTATTTGATATTTACGTGTAAGACCTCGTCTGGGACATAGGCATTGATATGAGCTTTACGTGTAAGACCTCGCCTGGGACATAGGCATCGATATGAGCTTTACGTGTAAGACCATGTCTGGGACATCAGCATCGTATTGATTCATGTAAGACCCTGTCTGGGATAGTGGCATCGATATCTGAGTGCATATAAGACCTCGTCTGGGACGTTGGCATTGCACGACTATTCCGAGCTTTCTGAGTATCCTACTAGATTCCTAATGGTTCAACGGGCAAATTTGTGATACGAATTACAATTCCGAGCTAAGAATAAATACGTGAATGTACATCCGTTTCAGGTACATTGATATATATATTCTTTGTATAAGCATGGAAGGTAAGTATGTATGTGCATTAATGCAAATGAACATTTGAGATATATGTATGTTCGAGATATGAGCAAATAAGATATTTGAGATGTGTGGATTAGTAAGAAACAAACCAAGTGAGCCAAAAGTTCATTTATGTGCTTGAATTGAGGATATGTTAATGAATTCAAATTTCCATACTTATAAATGAATTATGTTAAGTTTATTTGTATATGACTTACTAAGCTTTTGGAATACTTACTCTGTGTGTGTTTTCTCTGTTTTATAGGTCGTCAAAGCTACTGAAGGCTCGGGACTATCAAGGATCGTCATCACACTACTAAAACCATTTTGGTACACTTTGGAAATGTATAAAGCTAGATATGGCATGTATAGGCTAGTATTTTGGTATAAGTTGCTATATGAACTTAGCCATGAGATTTGGCTAGAGATGAGTTGAGATTATGCATTATGATCATGATATGTGAAGCAGGATTTTGCATGGTTAGTTGATTCATGGAATAGTCAAGTTTTTGAGTTAAGCAAATGAATGTAATATGTTTTGTTATATGTTTTGATCTTGGTAGTTGGCATAGTTGAAATGGATATTGAATGTATTGTTTATGTGTTTACTTCAGTTGTCAAATATGCATGATTTTAATGGAAATTTGGTATGTTTTTAGTGGTTAGATGTGCATGGAATGGGATGGTATATGTGGCTTGTAGGTATGACCCAAATGGGTGGATTTTTGGCCTTGAAGATGGCCTATAATGTCACGCGGTTGTGGCACACGGGCGTGCCTAGTGACCATGGGGCTAAGTCAGTAGCTAGTATAAGAGTACACGACTTTGGCACACGGTCGTGCCAGCTACCTAGCAGCCATGTGAATTTTGACAGGATCGACTACGGCTTGGGTTGTAACACACCGTACCCAGGACCAATGCTAGGACTGGATATGAGACATTACCATGCTTGAACTCACTTAAACATACACTTACGGGCTGTAAAATTTCGTTCCGAATTGAAAACTTTTCTTTATTAGCCTATTCATACATTTCATGAACGTACGAGGCCATAAACACTTATCTGAAAACTTTCAGAACTTAATCAAAAACTCTTCTTTGAAGCAAGGGTCACACGCTCATGTGGCTTGGGACACCCTTGTGTACCCCGTTAAAACGCCCATGTCTTCCAATCGTGGTCGACACTGACTATATCCACACGGCCTTAACACGCCCGTAAACTTAAACCATGTGCTATTCCTTGATATACTGACTTGAATCACACGGCCTGGGGCACACGCCCATGTTCTAACCGTGTGTCTTACACGGCTTACACAAAGGGTCGTGGAATTTGACCGCGGCCTATCTTGATTTACAACAATAAGGTGTAGGGTACACACGACCTAGATGCACGCCCGTGCGTCCAACCGTTTGGGCACTTAAAGGGCATTTACCAAGCCATTTTCCACCTTGGAAAATCAAGACCAACTTCGCTCAATTCAATACATTTTTCATAAACAAAACTATGTGCTTTATTGACCTCAATAAACATACATACATAGTCAATTTTGGCCAATCACTTAGCCATATACAAAAGAATAATAACTTGATAGTCTATACATTGGCCCTTCTTAAAACATGTTCTCAAAATGAATGCTTCCTACACATGCCATACTTAATAAAATAGCTTGGCTATACCCAAAATAGTGATTGATACTGTGCTACGAGCTCTGACTCCAACGATCCATAAGTTAGCTTGGCGGGACTACATAGAAAGAAAGAATTAAAGACGTAAGCATTTAGCTTAGTAAGTTTGCATATAAAGCACATATCAATATATTTGCTTAATATAAATCATTTGACATAACAATGGTATCATAAATTTCAGCTATAGAGCTTACTTACCCATACTGATTCTTACATGTTTCATGATACTTACTATTCTCATACTTGTAAGGTAAACAACGTACCTGTATCACTTGATCACATTGATCAGCATACTTTAATACGATAATAATGATCTCTAATTCATCCTTCATAACATAAATAATACTCAATTTCAACTTGATAATAGCTTTGCTTACTTAGCTTTCTGGTTATCTCATTTTAACTTTACTCATTTTGCCCGATGAATTTCTGCGAATAACCAAGGATACTAAATCTCATCCCATGTAACTTGATGCCAAAGCCATATCCTACATACGATCTTACATGGAATTTCTCATCTTGGTTTCTAGGCGATGTCTTGACATGTACTTGTACGATGTTTTTACTCGTGAACTGGTCAATGCCGAGCCTTGGCTGGGACTTACATGAATTCTCTTTCTCTTGATAGCTTTTCAATTCCAAGACTTGTCTTGGACTTACATGATAACTGTTCAATGCCAAGCTTGCCTTGGACTTACATGATAACTGTTCAATGCCAAGCTTGCCTTGGACTTACATGATATCTGTTCAATGCCAAGCTTGCCTTGGACTTACATGATAACTGTTCAATGCCAAGCTTGCCTTGGACTTACATGATATCTGTTCAATGCCAAGCCTGCCTTGGACTTACATGATATCTCTACTTTATTGCCAATGCCATGCCTTGGCTTGGTCTTATACGGACTTCCTTATCTCATGTGGTGGATCGAGTATCCTGGGAATTTCATCCTCAATCGGGACTTACTCATTCTTAATCTCATTGATTTCTTTGTTTAACATAGCATTAAGCATTCCATCAAAAGAATGTACATTATACTAAGCAATTCAATAAAAAAAATCATAGAGCTTAGAAATCATACAAACTTACCTCAATATACAAAATATGCAATTTAGTCCTCGACTTTGTTCTTGCCTCGGTTTCGATCCGGGCTTCGTTTTTCTTGATCTATAATCATGAATAGACCATTTAATACACACATTGACTACATTGACTCTTTACTCATATTTTGGCAAAAATACTATTTTGCCCCTAAATTGTCTTATATTTGCACTTGTGCCCCTAGGCTCGTAAAATGATTTTCATTCAACTTTCTTAAACTTCATGCTTAGTTGATTCATTTTCTCTACTATAACAATCAACAATTCTCACTATTTCTAGCATGTATGACCAATTTTCATAACTATTATAAATTGGTCCATACTATCATTTTTCATGAAATTCACTAAGGAAAAGATGTTTATCTAACACCAAACTCTCATAAACTTCCATAAAACATCATTTAACAAGCATATCATTCATGGGTAGATTTTTGAACATGCACCTTAGCTCATTTTATAGCAAAAAATATCTAATTCATAATACGAGAACTTCAAAAATATGAAGAATATTAAAAACGGGACTAAGATGAACTTACTAGCAAGCTTGAAAAAAATGAAGAACCCTAGCTATGGAGTCTCCAAATTTTCGGCACAAGGGGGAAGAAAATGAATAGATTTTTGTCATCTTTTTCCCATTTTAATCATTTAATAGGTAAATGACCAAAATGACCTTTTCTTTAAAATTTTCCATTTTACTAACTCATGTTCAATTTTGTCCAAAAATTATAATTTGGGCAAATTGCTATTTAAGGGCTTCCAATTAATAATCTAAAGCTATTTCATACAAAAAGCTTCTAGAAACTCATATTTTGCAACTTTTGCAATTTAGTCCTTTTTGGACCATTCAACCTCAATTTAGCAAAATTGCTTCATGAAACTTTCACACTAACATGCAAACATGGCATAAACCTTGAAAACTTAGAAATTCACCTCAGATTTGGGGCCTCGCACCACTATTCCGATTAGGCCCTAAATCGGGCTGTTACAATTCTCCCCCCTTAGGGATTTTCGTCCTCGAAAATCTTACCAGCAAAAAGATTTGGATACTGGTTTCTCATACTCTCTTCTGGTTCCCATGTAGCTTCTTCTATCCCATGTCTTCGCTACAGTACTTTCACTAGTGCAATACTTTTATTTCTTAGTTGCTTGACTTCCCGAGCGAAAATCTTAACTAGTTCTTCACCATAAGTCATGTCGAGATGAATTCATATTTCTGATGGGGTAATTACATGTGAAGGATCTGATCGGTAGCGTCTCAACTTTGACACGTGAAATACATCATGTATCTTTTCTAACTCTATCGGCAAAGCCAACCGGTAAGCTACCGGCCCAGCTTTCTCGGTAATTTCATAAGGTCTAATGAAACGTGGACTTAACTTGCCGTTCCGGCCAAATCTGAGAACTTTTCTCCATGGTGACACTTTCAAGAAAACTTTATCCCCGACTTGATACTCTATCTTTTTTATCTTTAAGTCTGAATAGGATTTCTATTTGTCTGATGCAGCTTTTAAACATTCTCGTATCACTTTCACTTTCTCTTTAGCTTCTCTAACCAAATCAACCCCGTGAATTTGATTTTCCTTGAGTTTAGTCCAAAATAAAGGCGTTTTGCACTTACGGCTATATAGAGCTTCATAAGGCGCCATCTTTAAGCTCAACTGGAAACTATTATTATCGGCAAATTCTATCAATGGGAGAAATTTTTCCCAACTGCCTTGAAATTCTAAAATATAACATTTGAGCATATCCTTGAGTACTCGAATTAACCTCTCTGACTGACCATCAGTTTGGGGATGAAAAGCTGTGCTAAAACTCAATCTTGTACCCAAGGCTTCTTGCAGCTTCTTCCAAAATCTGGAGGTGAATCTCGGATCTCTATCCGACATAATTGATAAAGGAACTCCGTGAAGCCTTACTATTTCTGAAACATACAAGTTCGCCAACTTGTCGAGTGAATAATCCACTCGTACAGGTATAAAATGGGTTGACTTCGTGAGTCTATCAACTACAACCCATATAGCATCCTTCTTGCTTGGTGACAACGGTAAACCCGTTACAAAATCCATGGTGATACGGTCCCATTTCCACTCGGGAACTAAAATGGGCTGAAGCAAACCCGAAGGTACTTGGTGTTCAGCCTTTACTTGCTGACAAATCATGCACTTGGAAACAAACTCTAAAATATCTTACTTCATTTTCGGCCACCAATACTGTTGCTTCAAATCATTATACATCTTTGTACTACCCGGATGTACAGATAAACATCCGTTATGTGCCTCATGCAAAATTCTCTGAATAAACTCCTCTTTTATCGGTACACAAACTCTATCTCTAAATATCAAGCATCCATCAGAATTAATCCGAAAGTTAGATTCAACATCCGACTCGCACTGAGCTCTCTTGACTTGCAATTCGTCATCTTCTTTCTGAGCCTCAAAGATCTCTTGAAGAAACATTGGTCTAGCTCTCAACTCAGCTAGAATAGAATTATCATCGAATAAGGTCATCTGCAAATTCATTGCCCTCAAAGCAAAAAGGGACTTCCTGCTCAAAGCATCAACGACCACATTCGCCTTTCCTGGATGGTAGTCAATGACCAACTCATAGTCTTTTATCAACTCTAACCATCTCCGTTGCCTTAAGTTCAACTCTTTCTACGTCATTAAGTACTTCAGACTTTTGTGATCAGTAAAAATCCGACATCTTTCACCATATAAATGGTGTCTCCAAATCTTCCAAACAAAGACTATGGTAGCTAATTCTAAATCATGCGTCGGACAATTCTTCTCATGAGGTTTCAACTATCTTGAGGCATAAGCAATCACCTTGCCTTCTTGCATAAGTACACAGCCTAATCCATTTAAGGATGCATCGCTGTAAATTATAAATTCTTTCCTTGACTCGGGTTGTACTAAAACTGGAGCTTCTGTCAACATTGTTTTCAATTTCTCAAAACTTTGTTGGCATCGTTCTGACCACTCAAACTTCACATTTTTCTGCAACAATTTAGCCATCGGGGTTGCAATCATGGAAAACCCCTTAACAAATTGTGTGTAGCAGGCTAGGTCTAGAAAACTTCTAATCTCAGAGATGTTCTTCGGTGGCTACCAGTCCATTATGGCCGAAATCTTACTTGGATCTACTTGGACTCCATCTCTCGAGACAATATGTCCCAAAAATACTACTTCATTAAGCCAAAATTCACTTTTACTAAACTTGGCATACAACTGATTTTCTCAAAGAGTTTGTAAAACGATCTGTAGGTGCTCAGCATGCTCATTCTCATCTCGGGAATAAATCAGTATGTCGTCAATGAAAACGACTACAAACTTATCTAGGTACGGCCTAAAAATGTGATTCATTAAATCCATGAATACTGCAGGAGCATTGGTCAACCCAAAGGGCATGACTGAAAATTCATAATGCCCATACCTTGTTTGAAAAGAGGTTTTGGATACATCTGAATCCTTTACTCTCAACTGGTAGTACCCTAATCTCAAGTCTATTTTGGAGAACACAGTGGCTCGATCGAACAAATCATCGATCCTAGGCAATGGGTACTTGTTCTTTACTGTCACTTTATTAAGCTGACGGTAATCTATGCACAATCTCATGGTGCCATCTTTCTTTTTCACAAATAAAACCAGAGCACCCCATGGTGAATAACTTGATCTTGCAAAGCCTTTATCAGTCAACTCTTGCAACTGGGATTTCAACTCTTTCAACTCTGTTGGAGCCATTCTGTAAGGAGTAATGGATATCGGTACAGTACCGGGAAGAAGCTCAATGCTGAACTCAACCTCTCTAACTGGTGGTAGTCCTGGTAATTCCTTGGGAAAAACATCCACAGACTCACATACTATCGGTACTGCCTCAATCTTTAATTTTGTTTCTTTATCATTCATCACAAAGGCCAAATATGCTTCATACCCCTTTCTTATGTATTTCTGTGCCGCCATATGAGAAATCATTATCGGCGATCTACCTTGTTCATCTAATTCTACATGGAGAATGTCCCCATTCTCACATCTCATCTCAATGTACTTCTTTCCACAATTAACTATTACAACATGGGCAGTCAACCAGTCCATACCAAGAATGAGGTCAAACTCATCAAATGGTAACAACATAAGATTTGCTTTAAAGCAATGACCTCTTATCATTAATGGACAATCTTTACATACTTTATCAACTAACACACTCTTGCCTAAAGGATTAGACACCTTAATCATAAATTCTGTAGAATCTATAGGCATACTCAAACCGGGTACTAATTTCATGTAAATGTATGAGTTTATGGATTCGGGATCTATTAAAGCAATAACTTTGATATCAAAAAGAGAAAAGGTACTCATAATAACATCATAAGAAGATGCCTCTTCACGAGCGCGAATGGCATAAGTTCTTGCAGGCGCTCTACCCTCAGGTCTGCAGCCTGCTCTCGAGGGTTACCTCTTCCACTTGCCCCATTTCCTGGGTTTCTCTACGGTCTTCCTCAGACCATACTCCCGGATCTCGGGTTCTGAGTTCTCTCTTCTTTCATCATCTCGAGACAATCTTTTATATAGTGGTCTTGGGAACCATATCTAAAACATGCATTTTCATGCACTCGGCATTCTCCAAGATGACGTCTGCCACACTGTGGGCATTCGGGTCTATTTGATCGGATGTTCCCTACACTTGCAACCGAAGTAGTCTGTGCTTTATTTCCTGAATACTGTTTACTCTTGTCTTTCCTTGAAAATCCAGTGGAAGTAGCCGATCGGGTAGGGAAATCTCTTGACTTCTTGGATGAAGATTGGAATGACTTATTCCACTGTCTCTTTCTAGAGTCACGAGACTCCATTTCAGACTTTCTCTTCTCGTTCACTAATTCCTCGGCTTTACAAGCCCTCTCTACTAGCACAACAAATTCCTTTAGTTTTAGGATAGCAACAAACAATTTGATGTCCTCATTTAACCCGTCTTCAAATCTTTTACTCATGATGGCTTCAGTGGACACATATTCTCGAGCGTACTTGCTAAGTCGTACAAACTCATGCTCATAGTCGGTTACAGACATCTTGCCTTACTTTAACTCTAGAAATTCTTTTCTTTTCTGATCCACAAATCTTTGACTGATATAATTTTTCTTGAACTCTTCTTGGAAGAATTCCTATGTTACCTTTCCCCTTGGTACCACCGACACAAGGGTGTTCCACCATTGGTAAGCAGAATCTCTTAAAAGAGAGACTACACACTTCATGCATTCTTCAGGGGTGCATGACAACTCATTGAATACCTTGATGGTATTTTCTATCCAGAACTCAACCTTTTCCGGATCATTATCTTTTCTAGCCCGGAATTCTTTTGCCCCATGTTTCCTGATCCTATCAACTAGAGATTTGTATCCTCTTATCACCTCTACTACTTGAGGGACTGTAGAGATAGGTTATGGAACAGGCAAGGGTGGAGGGGGTTGTGCATATGGGTTCGTACGAACGAACTCCATATACCATGTGTTCATCATATGGAGGAAGGCTTCTCTAGCCTCTTCTCCTCCTTGACTCACCGTAGTGGGTTTATTCTCATTCTCATTCGGCACCGTCCCTTCTGCGGGAGTCGACACATTACTTTCTACATCATCTGCCACAGCTCTTTTGGGATCCATTTACTATATGTATAAATATAATTTAAGTCGTCAGGAGTCGTCACACTATCATTATAAAAAACATCTTACGTATGGCATGTATGGCCAGACTCATGCTCGTGCTACATTAGTCTTAGAATCGACTAAGCCATGGCTCTGATACCACTAAATGTAACACCTCGTACCCGGGGCCGATGCTAGGACTAGATACGAGACATTAACATGCTTGAACTCACTTAAACTTACACTTACGGGCTGTAAAATTTCGTTTCGAATTAAAAAATTTTCTTTATTAGCCTATTCATACATTTCATGAACCTATGAGGCCTTAAACATGTATCTGAAAACTTTCAGAACTTAATCAAAAACTCTTCTTTGAAGCAAGGGTCACACGCCCATGTGGCTTGGGACACGCTCGTGTACCCCTTTAACATGCCCATATCTTCCAACCGTGGTCGACACTAACTATATTCACACGGACTTAACATGCACATGGACTTAAATCGTGTGCTATTCCTTGATATACTGACTTGAATCACACGGCCTGGGGCACACGCCCATGTTCTAACCATGTGTCTTACACGACTTAAACAAATGGCCGTTGAATTTGACCGTGGCCTATCTTGACTTACAACAATAAGGTGCAGGGTACACACGACCTAGACAGACGCCCGTGCGTCCAATCGTGTCGGCACTTAAAGGCTATTTACCAAGCCATTTGCCACCATGGAAAATCAAGACCAACTTAGCTCAATTCAATACATTTTTCATAAACAAAACTACGTGCTCCATTGACCTCAATAAACATACATACATAGTCAATTTTGGCCAATCACTTAGCCATATACAAAAGAATAATGACTTGATAGTCTAAACATTGGCCCTTCTTAAAACCTGTTCTCAAAATGAATGCTTCCTATACATGCCATACTTAATAAAATAACTTGGTTATACCCAAAATAGCGATTGATAGTGTGCTACAAGCTCCGACTCCAACGATCCACAAGTTAGCTTGGAGGGACTACATAGAAAGAAAGAATTAAAGACGTAAGCATTTAGCTTAGTGAGTTTGCATATAAAGCACATATCAATATATTTGCTTAATATAAACCATTTGACATAACAATGGTATCATAAATTTCAGCTATAGAGCTTACTTACTCATACTTATTCTTACATGTCTCAAGATACTTATTATACTCATACTTGTAAGGTAAACAAGGAACCTTTATCACTTGATCACATTGATCAGCATACTTTAATACGATAATTATGATCTCTAATTCATCCTTCATAACATAAATAATACTCAATTTCAACTTGATAATAGCTTTGCTTACTTAGCTTTCTTGTTATCTCATTTTAACTTTACTCATTTTGCCCGATGAATTTCTACGAATAACCAAGGATACTAAATCTCATCCCACATAACTTGATGCCAAAGCCATATTCTAGATATGGTCCTAATGGAATTTCTCATCTTGGTTTCGAGGCGATGTCTTGACATGGACTTGTACGATGTTTTTACTCGTGAACTGGTCAATGCCGAGCCTTGGCTTGGACTTAGATGAAATATCTTTCTCTTGATAGATTTTCAATGCCAAGACTTGTCTTGGACATACATGATAACTGTTCAATGCCAAGCTTGCCTTGGACTTACATGATAACTGTTCAATGCCAAGCTTGCCTTGGACTTACATGATAACTGTTTAATGCCAAGCTTGCTTTGGACGTACATGATATCTGTTTAATGCCAAGCTTGCCTTGGACTTACATGATAACTGTTCAATGCCAAGCTTGCCTTGGACTTACATGATATCTATTCAATGCCAAGCTTGCCTTGGACTTACATGATATCTCTACTTTATTGCTGATGCCATGCCTTGGCTTGGTCTTATACGGACTTCCTTATCACATGTGGTGGATCGAGTATCCTGGGAATTTCATCTTCAATCGGGACTTGCTCATACTTAATCTCATTGATTTCTTTGTTTAACATAGAATTAAGCATTCCATCAAAATAATTTACATTATACTAAGCAATTCAATAATAATAAAAAAATCATAGAGCTTAGAAATCATACAAACTTACCTCAATATACAAATAGTATGTAGATATGTAATTTAGTCCTCGACTTTGTTCTTGCCTCAGTTTTGATCCGGGCTTCATTTTTCTTGATCTATAATCATGAATAGACCATTTCATACACACATTGACTAAATTGACTCTTTACTCATATTTTGGCAAAATTACTATTTTGCCCCTAAATAATCTCATATTTAAACTTTTGCCCCTAGGCTCGTAAAATGATTTTCATTCAACTTTCTTAAACTTCATGCTTAGCTGATTCATTTTCTCTACTATAACAATCAACAATTCTCACTATTTCTAGTATGTTTGACCAAATTTCATAACTATTATAAATTGGTCCATACTATCATTTTTCATGAAATTCACTAAGGAAAAGATGTTTATCTAACATCAAACTCTCATGAACTTCCATAAAACATCATTTAACAAGCATATCATTCATGGGTATATTTTTGAACTTGCACTTTAGCTCATTTTATAGCTAAAAATAGCTAATTCGTAATACGAGAACTTTAAAAATACGAAGAATATTAAAAACGGGACTAAGATGAACTTACTAGCAAGCTTGAAAAAAATGAAGAGCCCTAGCTATGGAGTCTCCAAATTTTTGGCACAAGGGGGAAGAAGATGAATAGATTTTTGTCATCTTTTTCCCATTTTAATCATTTAATAGGTAAATGACCAAAATGCACTTCTCTTTATAATTTTCCATTTTACTAACTCATGTCCAATTTTGTCCAAAACTTATACTTTGGGAAAATTGCTATTTAAGGGCTTCTAATTAATAATCTAAAGCTATTTCATAGAAAAAGCTTCTAGGAACTCATATTTTGCAACTTTTGTAATTTAGTCCTTTTTGGACCATTCAACATCAATTTAGCAAAATTGCTTCATGAAACTTTCACACTAACATGCAAACATGGCATAAACATTAAAAACTCATAAATTCACCTCAGATTCATGGCCTCGCACCACTATTCCGACTAGGCCCTAAATCAGGCTGTTACATGGGTACACGGGCATGCTTAGTGGCCGTGGGAATTTGTTCAGTTTCGACTACGGGGAGGACACACGGGTGTGTGTAGCTGCCATGGGAGGCAAACGGCCTACCCCCACGGGCGTGTATTCCCTGTAACTTAGAAAAGTTTTAAATTTTTCAAAAATGTTTGTAAGTGTTTTGGTTCAGTCCTGACCCGATTTATAATCATGCTTAGGGTCTCGATGACTTATTTAAGGGACATTATGCTTGAGATTGGTGAATGAATGTATGAATTTTTGTAAATGCCTTCTGGTCTATTCGGTAACACTCTTAACCCTAATCCGGCGACGGACATGGGATAGGGGTGTTACAGTTGTGGCACACGGGCGTGCCTAGTGACCGTGGGCGTAAGTCAGTATATGGCCTAAGAGCACACGGCCATGGCACACGGACGTGCCTGGTAGCCGTGTGGTTTTTGACAGGATCGACCACGGACAAAGTACACGGGCGTGCTTGGTGGCCGTGGAGCAAAGGTCAGTGTCGACCACGGGGAGGACACACGGGTGTGTCTAGTAGCCGTGGGAGGCACATGGCCTACCCCTACGGGTGTGTATTCCCTGAAACCTAGAAAAGTTTCTGTATGTGCTTCAGTTTAGTCCCGATCCCTCTTTAACATATGTTTAAGGTCTTATACGCCTTAATAAAGGACTAATCACTTATATTTGATCTATTATGATGATGATTAACTTTGTGTTATAACTTTGTGTTGTAAATGAGTTATGAAATGATCCTATTGTCTGGTAATGCCTCTTAACCCTAATCTGGCGACGGTTTCGGGTTAGGGGTGTTACATTTTTATTGGTATCAGAGCTACGGTTTAGTCGATTCTCAGACTAACGTAGCGCGTGTGAGTCTAGCTATACATGCCATATTATGAAATTGCGATAGTGTTTTCATATAGTAATGGATCCCGATCGAGCAGTTACTTATGATGTAGAAAGTAATGCGCTTGCTCCCGCTTAAGGGACAGTGCCGACCACATCTAGGCCGAATGATAGTGGTGAGGGAGGAGAGGCCAATCAAGCCTTCTTCCGAATGATGAACGAGTGGTTTACGGAGTTCGTTCGAACGAATCCGGCTGCTCCACAACCTCTACCCCCACAAGTACCTGTTGTGCCACAAGTTGTAGACCCGATCAGATTGAATAAACCACCTGTAGACAAGATTCAAAAATACGGGGCTGAGGAGTTTAGGGCCACATCTGATGACGATGCTGAGCGAGCCGAGTTTTGGCTTGAGAATATAAGCAGAGTATTCGATGAGATGTCATTGATTCCTGATGAGTGCATTAAGTGTGCAGTTTCCTTGTTGAGAGACACAGCTTATAACTGGTGGAAAACATTGATATCTGTGGTTTCGAGAGAGAGAATCACCTAGGACTTCTTTCAAGTTGAGTTCAGAAAGAAGTATATCAGTCAGCGCTTCATTGATTAGAAACGTAAAGAGTTTCTAGAGTTGAAACAGGGCTGTTTATCTGTTACTGAGTATGAGCAGGAATTCGTAAGATTGAGTCAATACGCGAGAGAATTTGTTTCGACCGAAGCTACTATGTGTAAACGTTTCATAGAAGGATTGAATGAAGACATTAAATTGTTGGTTGGGATACTTGATATAAATAAATTTGTTGTGTTAGTTGAAAGAGCATGCAAGGCTGAGGAGCTTAGTAAAGAAAAGAAGAAAGCCGATTTTGAGGCTCGTGATGAAAGAAAGAGATTGATGAATAAGTTCTCTCAACCTTCAGTGAAGAGATATAGAGATGCAAGCAATTGGTCAAATGTTTCGTTTGGACATCCAAGTAGAGATCGTTCGAGACAAAGTATTGGTTCACGAATTCAAGCTCCGAATGAATCGAGTGTTGGTAGCGTAAAGAGTAACAAACCTGAGTGCAGATAGTGTAGAGGATGACATGTGGGAGAGTGCTGGGGCAATTACAACAATATAGTTTGTTATAAATGTGGATCCCGAGATCATTTTATTCGAGACTGCCCGAAGATGGTCAAAAAGGAAAATGTTCGGAATGAAAGACCAAGTAATGTGACAGCTAGAGGTATACCACCCAGAAACAATAGAAATGTGAACAAAAGTCAGAGGGGGACAATCGACACACCGGTGTGGTGGTCGAGTGAGAGCAATTGCTGAGCCTATGCTATACGTGAACGAGAGGAAGCATCATCTCCAGACGTCGCCACCGATACTTTCACTTTATTTGATACTGATCTCATTACAGTGATAGATCCAGGATAAACTCATTCCTATGTGTGTATGAACTTAGTATTGAATAAGAATCTACCTGTTGAGTCTACTAAATTTGTGGTTAGAGTGTCGAACCCTTTAGGCAAGTGTGTTCTGGTGGATAAAATATACAAGAATTTTTCATTAATGTTTCGTGATATCTGTTTTCTGGCCAATTTGATGTTACTACCATTCAATGAGTTTGACATAATTCTGGGTATGGATTGGCTTACTCTACATAATGCCATCGTGAGTTGTAAAAGAAAGAGTATTAAATTGAAGAGTCAGAATGGTGAGATAGTTCGAATTGAATCCAATGATATGAAAGGACTACCAGCTGTTGTATCTGCGATGAAAGTTATGAATTATGTGACAGAAGGGTGTGAAGTTTATTTGGTGTATGTGATTGATACAAAAGTGTCAGAAAAGAAAATTGAATCTGTGCCTGTGGTATGTGAGTTTCCAGATGTGTTTCCTGAAGAGTTGCCGGGATTACCTCCAATTTGGGAAGTGGAATTTGGTATTGAATTAGTGCCGGGGACCACCCCCATTTCTATAGCTCCATATAGAATGGCACCAACAAAATTGAAAGAGTAAAAATCGCAGTTGCAAGAATTAACTGATAGAGGATTTGTACGATTGAGTTTCTCACCTTGGGGAGCTCCTGTGTTATTTGTGGAAAAGAATGATGGAACTATGAGAATATGTATAGAATAAATATCCGTTGCCTCGTATTGATGATTTGTTTGATCAGTTGAAGGGAGCTACAGTGTTTTCAAAGATAGACTTGAGATCTGGTTATTATCAGTTAAGAGTTAAAGAATATGATGTATCGAAGACCGCTTTCAGAACGAGGTATGGACATTAGGAATTCTTAGCGATGCCTTTCGGACTAACAAATGCTCCTGCAGTATTTATGGATCTAATGAATCAGATATTCAGACCGTATTTGGTTCCCTTTGTTGTGGTGTTCATTAATGATATTTTGATCTATTCGTGTGATAAGACGCAGCATGCTGAGCATTTGAGAATCGTGCTACAAACTCTACGTGAAAAGCAGTTATACGCAAAGTTTAGTAAATGTGAATTTTGGTTGCTTGAGGTTGGGTTTTTGGGACATATTGTATCAGCTGCCGGAATAAGAGTTGATGCGAGTAAAATCTCTGCTATTTTGGAATGGAAGCCTCCGAGAAATGGGTCTGAAGTCCATAGTTTTCTGGGACTAGCGGGATATTATAGGCGATTTGTGAAAGGCTTCTCGATGATTGCGACTCCATTGACAAAATTGTTACAAAAGGATGTTAGATTCGAGTGGTCAGAAAAGTGCCAACAAAGTTTTGAACAGTTGAAAGTATTGTTAACGGAAGCACCAGTGTTGATTCAGCCCGAATCAGGCAAAGATTTCATAGTTTACAGTGATGCATCATTGAATGGCTTAGGCTGTGTGTTAATGCAAGAAGGGAATGTCATTGCTTACGCTTCGAGACAGTTAACACCGCATGAAAAGAATTACGCAACGCATGATCTTGAATTGGCTGCGATTGTGTTCGCATTAAAGATTTGGCGTCACTATCTGTTTGGGGAAAAATGTCACATATATACTAATCATAAGAGTTTAAAGCACTTGATGACTCAGAAAGACTACGAACTTGTGATAGATTACCACCCAGGTAAAGCTAATTTTGTAGCTGATGCCTTGAGTCAAAAATCGTTATATGCTTTGCGAGTTATGAGTAATCAGATAGATCTATGTGATGATAGTGCGGTTGTAGCTGAATTGAAAGTAAAGCTGATGTTTGTACAACAAATTTGTGATGCTCAGAAAAATGATGTTGAAATGTTGGCTAAATGAACTCAATGTGAGTTGAATGCTGAATTAGAATTTCGAGTTGGTAGTGCTGATTGTTTGAGATTTAGAAATCGAATTTCTGTTCCGAGAAATTCAAAGTTGATTTCTGTCTACAACTTACCTTAGCATCATGTAATGTCAA
This sequence comes from Gossypium bickii, assembly GCA_025503065.1. Classification (NCBI taxonomy): domain Eukaryota; kingdom Viridiplantae; phylum Streptophyta; class Magnoliopsida; order Malvales; family Malvaceae; genus Gossypium; species Gossypium bickii. The sequence goes on from CP106712.1 coordinate 47,729,262, forward strand.
CCAATCCATGCCCAAAATAACATCAAACTCGTCCAATGGCAACAACATCAAATTAGCCAAAAAATAGTGACCTTGAATTGTCAAAGGACAATTCCTACAAACCTTATCTACTAACACATACTTGTTTAAAGGATTTGACACCTTAATCACAAATCCAGTTAATTCAACAGATAATTTCTTACTATTTACCAAATTCGCACAAACGTAAGAATGAGTGGTTCCGGGGTCAATTAAAGCAACGGCATTAGTATCGTAAAGAGAAAGTATACCCGTAATCATGTAGGGGGATGATGCATCCTCTCGAGCTCGTATAGCATAAGCTCTAGCAGGTGCTCTCGTTTCTGACCTCGCAGATGAATCCTTTATCATACTTTTACTACAAGCTCCACTTACAGCATTTCGTGGTGGTCTACCTCGGCTAGTAGTGTTACTCGGTCTAACACTCTGAAGTTTCTTTCCTACAACATTCTCAAGACAGCCTCTAATAAAATATTCTTGAGAACCACACTTGTAGCAAGCTCGGTCGTTTCCCCAACACTCTCCAATACGTTGTCTACCACACTTCTATCACTCGGGTTTATTATACTTCACATTACCCACACCTGCCATCGAGGTGGCTTGAACTCTAGAGTCTAAATATGTTTTACCATGATCTCGGTGTGAATACCCAGTAGAAGCAGTCATCAAGGATTTCCTTGGACCTCTATGATTGGGATTGGAACGGCTTACTCATCGGCCTCTTCTTTGCATCTCCGGCCTAAATCATAGTGTTTCTCTTTTCTTTATTCAGCTCTTTAGCCTTGCAAGCTCTATCAACCAATACCACTAATTGTTTCAATTCTAAGATCCCAACTAACAATTTAATATCCTCGTTAAGCCCTTCTTCGAATCTCTTGCACATAATAGCTTCGGTAGGCACACACTCTTGAGCATACTTACTGAGTCTAACAAATTCACGTTCACACTCTGCCACAGACATTTTGCCTTGCTTCAATTCAAGAAACTCTTTCCGTTTCTGATCGATGAATCGGTGACTTATGTATTTCTTTCAGAACTCCTCTAAGAAGAAATCCCATGTCACCCTCTCCTTCGAAACTACCGATGTCAACGTTTTCCACCAACGGTATTTCGAGTCCTTCAGTAATGATACGACACATTTTAAGCATTCTTTGGGCGTACAAGAAAGCTCATCAAATACCCGCATATTTTCAAAATTTATCAACTGGGGGTTTAGCCAATCTTACTAAATTAATACCTTGAGGAGTGACAAGAATCGGCTGACGTATAGGAGGGGGTGGAGGAGGTTGAAAATTAGGATTTGCTCGAACAAACTCAGTATACCAATTACTCATCATATGGAGAAAGGCTTCCCGATCCTCTTCTCCCTGACCTAAGGTCTCAGGTCTACTTTCTACTGGTGCGGTCTCTTCTGTGGGAGCCGGCGCATTACTTCCCGCACCATCAGCAGCAACTCAGTTAGGAGCCATTTACTATACGAAAACACACTTTAAAAATGTCAGGAGTAACCATACTATCATAGTATATTTATGGCATGTATAGTTAGATTCTCACACATGCTATGGTAGTCCAATAAATGACTAAATCATAGCTCTGATACCACTAAATATAACACCCCTTACCTGTATTCTATGTCAAAAAGGGTATGAGGCATTACCGGACTTGTATGTAAGCAATCATACCAAACCGATACATGACTTTCCATTCAAATTTAAAACTTTCCATACACATTCGTATTGCCCCTTATACGAGCCTACGAGGCCCAAAATATACATAAGGAATGGTACGAAACTAAACCGGAAACTTACAATCACTTACAAATTTTTTGCTCAAAACAAGGCCACATGGTCGTGTGGAAAGGAACACGCCCGTGTGGGCATGTAATATCCCGAAATAGGGGTTGTGTGTTTGGAGAATAACTAGAGTGTTAGTAGGCCTCAAGAGTGGTTTTGATGTGTTTTTGGAGTTCCTAAAGCTCGAGGATAAAAAGGGAGTGTTTTGGAAATTTTTGAAAATTTAGGGTTAAAAGAGGAAAATATGGAAGGAGGCCTTAAGAATAAATTTTGTAAGGTTTTGGACATAAAAGTCCAGGTAGTAAAGTGGCTTCCGTGTGCCACTTAAGGATCGGCGCCAAAACAAGTCAGGGATTCGAGTGGCATGGGGCGCATAAGCATTTTTATTTTGCATGTAGGCGCTACATTAAAGAAGGCTTAAAAGAAATCGGGGCAGAATTGTATCACAAAATGGCGCCTGGACGAGGTGGCTAGGACGCTAGCGCAGCAGAAGAGCTTCGCGAGGACTCGTGTTCGAGTCCTGATGGCAGCTCGCGAATGTTTTATTTTGGCTCCTGGCATTAAAGTAAGGGAGCCAGCGAAGCATAGATTAAAACAAATTTGTGCCGCAATATTGTCATAAAATTCGAAGTGGCCGAGTGGCTAAGGACACTGCTGGAAAGATACGACATGGAGGACTCGCGTTCGAGTCCAGAAGGCAGCGCTTGATTTCGTTTTATTCTGTTTTGGAGTTAAGCAAGGGACGCCTATGAATGAAGGTTTAAAAGAATTTTGCGGCGAGATATGGCATGAAAGTCTCAGTCGCAAAATGGCAGGAAGTTTGGAGGATTCTCTCCAGGTCTCGGGTTCGAGACCTGGGGGCTGCAGCTTGGCCTTGTTTTGTTTTGGCCGGCGTGGGAAAGGCCTGCATGGCGCATGCACCCAAGAAGCAAAGGGCTGCTTGGTTCTTTTTATTTTATTTATTTTAGAAGTATGGAACATTATTCTTTTATTTTTATTGTTAATTATTTTATTATGGTGAGGTATGGGTTTTATTTGTTAGGTTATTTTATGTAAGGTGATGGAAGAATGAATAAACAATAAATTGTCTATTCCAAAGGTGATGGGCTAGTTTTTTAGTTTATGCAAGGATGGGTCTTGGCTTTGGAGAAGCAAACATGTGCGGCATTGAAGTTGCAAATGTATGGCCGTTTGAAGCATGGGAACTTTTTTTGGTCAGCTTTGAGCTTAGGAAAAGTGTGGTCAATTGCATAGTTTTGTTTTGTTTTCCTTCCCACTTGAGCATGGTCGACTTGTGATACAAAAGGGATGGCCGGATGAAGCCCCTTGGGACCTTGTTGGTCGGCTTTGGGTGTGGCATAGAGAACTTGGCCAAACCTTTTCTTTTTGTTTTGTTTTCTTGACAATTTTTGTGCATGGCCGATTGGAGCTTGCTTCAAGGTCTAGCATGGTAGGTTTTCAAGTAGTAAGGGAGGTGGTCATCGCTTTGCTTTATTTCCTCTTCTTTCCTTCTTGTGTTCTTGACCGAGAGAGAGATCTAAGGTTTGAGCTTCGATTTTGAAAAATCTAGAAAGTATTTCGGCTAGCAAATATTGATTTCTTTGTCCTTTCATTTTTGTTAGCCGCATGTTTCGTTACCTTTTGAACCATAGCCGAACCACATAGCCTCATTCTCACTCTTTTTTTTCTCTCTATTAGTACATTGCCGAAATACCATAGCCGAATCTCTCTTAATAGTGTTATCGACTACGTGGTTGTGATCTTCCTTTCTCTTCAAGCGATTATAGTAAGTAATCTTTCCTTAAAATATTGGTTTTGCTTCATCTTCATATTTTTGCACCGAAATCTAGTGATTGAGGATGTGGTATAAGGTTGGCCAAAAAGATTATAGGGTCATAAGTTGGTGTGTTCTTTTGCATGTGCCATCATGAAGGTGCATTAAGAAATCTTCAAGGTTCGACTATTCAAGGAAATGGGAGCAACTCGACAGGAACAAATGGTGTTCCGGGATCGAAATAAGCAAGGTAAGGAAGTATGTCCTTCGACTATATTTTGGATTTTGATAATAACCGAATGTTGACCTTGGGTCTAGGGGTGGCCGAATGTGTATAAGGCTATAATGATGTGCTCTGTTTGTGTGTAGCTAGTGTTAAGGAGCATAAATGACTCTTTCGGGAATTGAAGTGCTCAAGGTAAATGACTCATGGTATTCGGCCTAAGGCCATGTTATTGGTAATAAGTGTGACCGATTTCGGTTATGTGTTCTAGGGGCAAAACGATAGAAGTAGCAGAAGCTTTCGGGATTTTAGATTTGTTAGATTCAATAGATCAGAAATCTAGCTATAATCAGGTGCGTAGTTATCGCACTGTACTCTCGTTTGTCATTTGTTATATATGTTGTATGTGTTATTTTATGTAAACGTATATGTTATGCATGTTAGCCGAAATAAAGGTTAAGAGTGTGGATACCCAAGGTGGGTGATCAAATAATCAGGTTAGTAGTTTTGGTATTAATCTTTCAGTGATTTGCGGTAACAAATGATTATTGATGAATGTATAAAAATGTGAAGGCATGTGATAGATATATACATATATATATTTATTTCGTACAAAATGTTGCTTTGGTACATATACGTATGCATGAGACTTGTGATGTGACTATTGGAGAAAAAGGTGTACACTATGTGAGTGGTCTAATGCTAGCCTCGTGCTACATTCGCACTCGATGGTTAGTGAACTGATTGATATATGGGATTCCTATGGGATCAGTGGCTTGGCCACGACCTTAAGAAATAAGTGTGCCAAAGAAAGATATGTGGATCACCTTGTGGATTGGACTTCAAAAATTGTATATTCATAATTGTATGTTCGTAATTGTATATTCATGATTGCATATTTATAATTGTATATTCATATATATGGATTGTGTGGATATGGGATAAGCCCATATGTGAGGACATGTGTATTAACTATGCACTGAGTCTTGGTGACTCACCCAATTTTCTTAACCCCTTTCAGGTGGCGCGTAATGCTTGGACCGGGTCGGAGCGGATACAAAGGTGGCCATGCAAAAGTGGATTTTCATGCAAAAGAATCTCTTATTTAATGAATTGAATACCTATATTTTCAGTATTTTGATTAAGTATGTATTGTAAGAAGGCCCACTAAAGTATTTCAGTTCTCGTTTAAGCATCTTTATTATATGCCTTATTATGGATGGATAAATTAAAGGTTGATTGCAAATGGTTTTATTTTCTCAAGGAAAGTTTGAACCCGATATTTTTATAACAAACTTCGATCTTTACTTAGAATGTTACAAGTCACAAAAATCTTTTATTAAAAGACCTAAACTTTCTACTGTTTTTACTATTAAGTAAGAATGTCTTTGAAAGTGTTCCTCAGTGGCATTCCAAATTTGGTCAGCGTGAATGGGCCGGGTTTGGGGTGTTACATTTTGGTATCAGAGCACGGTTCAAAACTCGACTTTGAGGTTTTGGGCCCGAAAGTAGTTTTCAAAGGTGGGCTTTTCAAAATGTGAACTTCTATTTTGGGCTTGTTCTGGCATGGCACTGCACCTCAGGCAAAGTCCACACAGTAAGTACCTCTGACTATTGAGGTATATTGAATATGTGAATTGTATGGGAATAATTGGGCTCGTAGATTAGAAAATTTGGACTATCGAACCCTAGGACTAGTCTACTCAAAAACAAGTGCATAAGACTTGAGGACTGAAATGACCATAGAGGTGTAGAGAATGAATGTGTCCCTGCTTATGAACGTGTATGTGACTCTCTGAATTAGAATAGCGAACTTGAATTGAACCTATGTGTGATTAAAAGAACCACTTCTAAATACTTTATTTCATAAAATTGTTCGCGGATAATCAGTGGAACAAATTTCTAATGCATAAAACTTTTAAGTCAGATTGCGCGATAAGAGATGAATTCTAGATGACGTGGTCGAGGCAAAATGGCCGTATTGGAACTCGTTAGATCGGGTCAAGATCTGATAATGAGGTACCACCTCCACCACCAGCCGTTGGTAATGAGCAGTAAGATCAGACGAGGGATAATGCTGTATTGTGCTGCGAGTTTTAGAAATTGTGAATGGAGAGGGAGGAAATATGAGAACTCAAAAATTTGTTTCCGAGCAACTTTGAGCTAATGGAGCGGATTTGTTCTGTGATATATCAGGAGTGGCACTCAGTACGGTCGAATATTGGTTGGAAGCAACCAAGCGAGTTATGGATGAGCTCGATCTAAACCCTGAGGAAAAAGTGAAAGGAATGGTGGCGCTACTTCGCGACGAGACGTATCAATGGTGGCTCACGGTTCGGGATAGTGTCACGGCTAAGAACCTCACTTGGGAGTATGTCAAGACAGCATACCAGAAGAAGTATGTCAGTACTTACTACATTGATGCTCAAAGGCATGTGTTTTTGGGATTGGTTCAACGGAACAAGTCCATGGCGAAATACGAGGCTAAATTCCTAAGGTTAAGCCGATATGCTCGAAGAGTAGTGGCTACGGGACATGAACGATGTGTCCGATTTAAGGACGGATTAAGGGACAGCCTGAGACTATTGATAACTCCTTAACAGGAATGGGAGTTTGCTGTGATAAGTTGAAAAGTTAAGGTAGCTGAAGGGATTAAGGACTCAATGAGATAAAACAGAGATAAGGATATGAACCATGATAGGAGAAATTTTGGATTGTCTAAATTATCTGAGGGTCTTCGGAAAAGACCGAGGGTTGAAAGTTTTGCTCATGTGACTAAGCTAGCTATGAGAAATCGGGACCGTCCGTGTGCTCAGTGTGGAAAATATCATGTCGGCGAGTGTTGGAACCGGAATTGAGAATGTTTTAAGTGTAAGTCTACAAGCAGTTAAATATCGTTAATGTCAGTTATAACCTTGTGTATATGTTGGATTATGGAATCCTAATTATAAATATAGTGAAAGCCAAATGTGGATAGACATTCTATCATGAAATGTTATTGAATTCTAATTGAAGTGATAAGTACAAATGATATGAATTATATATGGTTTATAATTTTGATTAGCTTGTAATGCGATTCAGATGGTGATAATTTATATTTCAGGCTTTGACGCCTAGCAGGCCTTGTGCCGGTGTATATTTCAGGCTTTGATGCCTAGCAGGCCTTGTGCCGGTGTATATTTCAGGCTTTGATGCCTAGCAGGCCTTGTGCCGGTGTGTATTTCAGGGTTTGATGCCTAGCAGGCCTTGTGCCGGTGTGTATTTCAGGCTTTGATGCCTAGCAGGCTTAATGCCGGTGATGTGTTATAAAAGAGAATTCATGAATCACTTACAAGATGGAACATGTTTATTACCATAAGCTAAATGCTCGGGTAAGTACAAGTCTTTCATACTTGCAAGAAATAAAGTGAGTTAGTATATTTCCATTTGAACTAAGTAAGATGTGATATAGTTCAAGCTTCGATAAGTATTTTAATATGTGCAATTGATCTTACCATTGATGTGTATGATATATATAATGGAATTGAAGCTTGAATATGCTTATGGAGAATTGGCCATATGTGAAAATGCTAAATGTGAAAGAGGGTGGAAATGTGTTTGCATATGTGTATAATTGGGTACGTGTGATTGATATGTGGTGAATTGAAATGTACGGATGTTCGCTCATAAGTAATTTCGAGGATGAAATTATTTTTAAGGGGGGTAGAATTGTAATATCCCGAAATAGGGGATGTGTGTTTGGAGAATAACTCGAGTGTTAGTAGGCCTCAAGAGTGGTTTTGATGTGTTTTTGGAGTTCCTAAAGCTCGAGGATAAAAAGGGAGTGTTTTGGAAATTTTTGAAAATTTAGGATTAAAAGAGAAAAATATGGAAGGAGGCCTTAAGAATAAATTTTGTAAGGTTTTGGACATGAAAGTCCACGTAGTAAAGTGGCTTCCGTGTGCCACTTAAGGATCGGCGCCAAAACAAGTCAGGGGTTCGAGTGGCATGGGCGCATAAGCATTTTTATTTTGCAAGTAGGCACTATATTAAAGAAGGCTTAAAAAAAAGCAGGGCAGAATTGTATCACAAAATGGCTCCTGGACGAGGTGGCTAGGACGCTAGCGCAGCAGAAGAGCTTCGTGAGGACTCGTGTTCGAGTCCTGATGGCAGCTCGCGAATGTTTTATTTTGGCTCCTGGCATTAAAGTAAAGGAGCCAGCGAAGCATAGATTAAAACAAATTTGTGCCGCAATATTGTCATAAAATTCGAAGTGGCCGAGTGGCTAAGGACACTGCTGGAAAGATACGACTTGGAGGACTCGCGTTCGAGTCCAGAAGGCAGCGCTTGATTTCGTTTTATTCTATTTTTGCGTCAAGCAAGGGACGCCTATGAATGAAGGTTTAAAAGAATTTTGCGGCGAGATATGGCATGAAAGTCTCAGTAGCAAAATGGCAGGAAGTTTGGAGGATTCTCTCCAGGTCTCGGGTTCGAGACCTGGGGGCTACAGCTTGGCCTTGTTTTATTTTGGCCGGCGTGGGAAAGGCCTGCATGGCGCATGCACGCAAAAAGCAAAGGGCTGCTTGGTTCTTTTTATTTTATTTATTTTAAAAGTATGGAACATTATTCTTTTATTTTTATTGTTAATTATTTTATTATGGTGAGGTATGGGTTTTATTTGTTAGGTTATTTTATGTAAGGTGATGGAAGAATGAATAAACAATAAATTGTCTATTCCAAAGGTGATGGGCTAGTTTATTAGTTTATGCAAGGATGGGTCTTGGCTTTGGAAAAGCAAACATGTGCGGCATTGGAGTTGCAAATGTATGGCCGTTTGAAGCATGGGAACTTTTTTTGGTCAGCTTTGAGCTTGGGAAAGTGTGGTCAATTGCATAGTTTTGTTTTGTTTTCCTTCCCACTTGTGCATGGTCGGCTTGTGATGCAAAAGGGATGGCCGAATGAAGCCCCTTGGGACCTTGTTGGTCGTCTTTGGGTGTAGCATAGAGAACTTGGCCAAACCTTTTCGTTTGTTTTGTTTTCTTGACAATTTTTGTGCATGGCCGATTGGAGCTTGCTTCAAGGTCTAGCATGGTAGGTTTTCAAGTAGTAAGGGAGGTGGTCATCGCTTTGCTTTGTTTCCTCTTCTTTCCTTCTTGTGTTCTTGACCGAGAGAGAGACCTAAGGTTTGAGCTTCGATTTTGAAGAAGCTAGAAAGTATTTCGGCTAGCAAATATTGATTTCTTTGTCCTTTCATTTTTGTTAGCCGCATGTTTCGTTACCTTTTGAACCTCTTATTTAATGAATTGAATACTTATATTTTCAGTATTTTGATTAAGTATGTTCATAAGAAGGCCCACTAAAGTATTTCAGTTCTCGTTTAAGCATCTTTATTATATGACTTATTATGGATGGATGAATTAAAGGTTGATTGCAAATGGTTTTATTTTCTCAAGTAAAGTTTGAACCCGATATTTTTATAACAAACTTCGATTTTTACTTAGAATGTTACAAGTCACGAAAATCTTTCATTAAAAGACCTAAACTTTCCACTGTTTTAACTATTAAGTAAGAATGTCTTTGAAAGTGTTCCTCAGTGGCATTCCAAATTCGGTCGGCGTGAATTGGCCAGGTTTGGGATGTTACAGGGCAGGCCGTGTTATCATACACGCCCATGTCCCTAGTCTGTGCGAATTATTTCTCAATTCAAACCTACAGTGGTTTTCACACGGCCTGACACACTCCCGTGTCTATGGCCCGTGTCCCTCACACGGCCATGACACGCCCGTGTCTTAGCCAGTGTGTGAAAACCTTGACATTCTGTTTCTGACGTCATTATCTCCATAAGGTCACACGGCTTAGGCATACGCCCGTGTCCTTAGGCCGTATGGTGAATTAAATTCCAACATCAAGTACAGACTTCATATTGCCTAGGCACACGCCCATGTACTATGGTCGTGTCTTCCACATGGTTGAGACACACGGCCGTGCCTCAGCCAGTGTGGTTAGTACTAGACATTTTGTTTTGTTAACTTAGGGTGCAGGGGGACACACGGCTGGACTACACGCCGATGGGGCAAGCCATGTGTCATACACGGCCTAGACACATGCTATTGTGTCTACCCATGTGGACAAAATAAGGCTATCTACTTAGCTTTTTTGCCACCCATACTTGCACCAACCTGCACAACATCAAAACCACACTAAACATCCATAAACACATGTAACATATTATCATTCAACTAACAATAACCATAGGCCATAACATAATGGCATTGGCACATACATGCATATATGAATAGGTTTACATCCAAATAATCATTATGTGCCATATCTCATGGACTTATACAAAATGAATCAAATATCATCACAAGCCAACACATTTGGCTAAACCAATACGACATATGACCAAAAAGACCAAGTCTTATACACGCCATACTAAAAAAGAATAATGTAACTATTCCAAATGTGTAGATAGTGTGGGTGATCCTGCAATGGTCTCCATATCCCGAGCTGACTTGTCGATACTATAAAACAAGGGAAAAGAGAAGGGAGTAAGCTTTAAACTTAGTAAGTCTATATGTAAACAATGAACATCATACCACATACTTATCAGTCAAGAACATTACATTCTAATAAAAAATAATTCAGATAATTGCCACTGTACTTACTCATTTTCCACATTTTACCACAGTCCAAATACACAACATACAGATTGCTTATATTTACATGCACTTAAACCCTGCATCATCACACAGTCACTTGTAATCACATTTAATCAAAGTTTCACGATAAACACATTTGGTATAATAACGAATACAAGGTGGTTTCGTACACAACCCACCGCTATTGAATAAAATGGTGGTACCGCACACAGTCCACCAAAGTTACCATTTTCACGGTGGTATCGCGTACAGCCCACCAATGTCAATAATTACAGTGGTATCGTACATAGCCCACCAATAATCATATATTTATGGTATTCATTCGTAATTTCCCCACTTTTTATCAATTAATAATTATCAACAATATTCATCCACATTTCGCATAATACATTTATATGTAAAAATGTAGGTAAAATGAATGTATCATTTACATATAAACTTACCTTGAAACAAAATAAGTCAATTTGCGATTTAGTTCGAAACCATGCCTTTTCCTCGGTCAACGTTGATTCCTCGCTCTTCTTGATCTATAATGACATATTTAGCTTATTAAATAACAACATCAATCAATCACTCCAAATTTCTTATTTTGGCAAAATTATAGTTTTGCCCTTAAACTTTTACAAAATTATGATTTTGCCCCTAGGCTCGTAAAATGAAATTTGTTCATTTTTCACCCACCCCAAACCTAGAAAATTCATATTCCCTCTTATAGCAACTCAAAATTCCAATTATGTGACACATTTACAACCTATTTTACAACCTTTACAAAGAGGTCCTTTTAGGTGTTTTCATGGAAAACCCCTTTCACAAAAGTTGTTTATTTAAAAACTAAGATTCATTTTCTTCCAAAAAAATTCACCAAACACATAAATACCCACATGGAAAAACCCTAGACTCTCAACCATTTTGCAAAATAGTCCCTTCATTAGCTAGCTTAAGCTTTAGGGGTTCCAAAAGTACAAAAAATATCAAGAAAGACCACCAAAATCACTTACTTGCAAGGAGTGTAAGTTGCTGTAATTTCAAGCTTCCAAACCCTTATGATTGAGTGAAAAATCGGTGGAAGAAGATGATAGGAAAAAGAAGATGATAGCTTTCTTTTTTTTATTTTATTCATTTCATTACCTAATATCACCAAACATTGACCAAACTTAACCTCTTGTCCCCTATCGCCTGCTATCACCTTTTGAAAGGCTTAATTGCACATTAAGGACCACCAATTTAAGGTTATATAGCTATTTAACACCTCTAGCTTATAAATTAGAACTTTCGCACTTTATGCGATTTAGTCCTTTTTTGCAATTGAGAATGAAATCACTAAAATTAATTGACCAAAATTTTCATGCACTCATATAATCATGCTATCACATATAAAATAATGTTAAAAATAATTTCTTCAACCGCAGATTAGTGGTTCCGAAACCATTGTTTTGATTAGCCCCAAAATCGGGCTGTTACATCCTCATAGCTCGATCTAGCTATTTCTCCACTATTTTGAGCTAGGGTTTGTGTTTAAAAATTTATGCATGGATGAAATGCTTGTATGTTGATGTCTAATGGTACAATATGAAAGTTTGTAGCGTGATAAACAACTTTTGCTAGATGATTTTCGGTGAAATTGATAAAAAGGACTTATTTGCAAAAGATGAAATAATATGAGTATAAAATGTAAAATAGTTAAAATTTTAGGATGCTATAAGAGAGAATATGAATTGGCTAGGTTTGGGTGTGAGAAAAATGAACACATTTCATCATACGAGCCTAGGAACCATTTTGCAAATATGTGGAAGTTTAGGGGTAAAATTATAATTTTTGCCAAAGTATGATTCATGGGCTGTTTTAGTCAATGTGATAATTAAATAAGTGAAATTTGACATTATAGATCAGGAAGCACGGATTCCGGACCTAAACCGAGGAAAGAGCAATGTGGTGGATTAAATTGAACAACTATTTATATTTTGGTACTAGGGTAAGTTGGTGTGTAATAAATCGACATTATGTTGTTATGTATTTAAATGCTTGATATTACATTTAATGTATATTCTTTTTATGAAATTGCTTAATGAGGTTTCGATGAAAAGTATAATGAAATTTTACTATATCAAAGTCTCGATTGAACCTTAGGAATAGAAAGGATACCCTTGTCATGACATTAGATTAATAAGGTCGCGTATAAGCCCAAATCTGGAATATGGCCTAGGCACCAAATTGAGATCCCGTGTAAGACCATATCTGGGATATGACATCGAAATCAAATAGTGATTCCGTGTAAAACCATGTTTGGGACATGGCATCGACATACAATCTCGTGTAAGACTCTATCTGGTATATGGCGTCGACATCGATATTAGATCCGGTGTAAGACTAAATCTGGGATATGGCATCGGCATTGACATGTGATCCCATGTAAGACGATATCTGGGATATGGCTTTGGCATCTTACTACGTGTATGATAGTTCCCGAGTATCCTTTGATATTCCAAATGGTTCAACGGGGGTAAAGAATTAAAGTTTATGATAAAGATGGAAAAAGGGCTAAAGTTATGTGGTGGAGTGATACAGGTACATATGTGAAACTCACGAGAAATGAGTCCGGCATGTGACATGTGGTCGGTAAGAGTGAGGATGAGTAAGCCATGTCAATGTTGCTTGAGAATTTTGTGTAAATTCGTAATGTAATGTGTGGATGTTTTTACAAGATTTTATGTTGTTATTTATTTGATGCAAACTTACTAAGCTTTATGTTTACTCCCTCTCTATTCCCTTTCCTTGTAGTTTCGCCAAGCTAGCTCGAGGATTGTAAGACATTGGAGCTCGATTCACACTATCAAGCTATTCTTTTGGGTACAGTAAAGTTTGATTATTTTGGGTATGGCATGTATAGGAACTTGGTCAATTTGTTATATGTCATATTGGTTAGCCAAGGTGTTGGCTATTAATGTTACTTATTTCATTTTGTAAATGGCCATTGGAAATGGGCTAATACTAGTTAAGTTATATCTATTCAATGATGATGAAATTCATGAAGTGCAAGCTTGTGCAATTGAATGAGTAATTTGTGAAGTATATGCATGATGAACATAGTGTGAAATTAAGGTGTGGATGTCTTGATTATGGATATTAGAGGTGCATTATTGTTATGCTATGTGTTTGTTGGAAATGGTTTAAGTGTGGTTGCTTGTCAGGGTGGAAAATGGCTTGGTAAATAGCATTGTATTTGTCCACACGGGTAGACACACGGGCATGTGTCTAGGCCGTGTGTGACATATGGTCTGTCTTAGGGGCGTGTAGCCTGGCTGTGTGTCCCCTGCACCTAATTTGCAAAAAATAATGTTCGTCACACGGGCTAGCACACGAGCGTGTGACTTGGCTATGTGACCCTAAATGTCTGCTGACGTTATAAATAGAATGTCAAGGTTTTCACACACGGGCGTGTCATGGCCGTGTGAGGGACACAGGCCATAGACATGGGAGTGTACCAAGGCATGTGAAAACCCCTTTAGGTTTGAAATGAAAAATAAAATACACACGGACTAGGGACATGGGCATGTGTGACCACACGGCCTTCCCACATAGGCGTGTTCCTTTCCACACGGTCTTATGGCCCTGTATTGAGAAAAATTTTCTAAGTATTCGTAAGCTTCCAGTTCATTCCCGAAACACTCTATATGTATGTTTCGGGTCTTGTAGACCCGTAATAGGGACAATATGATTATGAATGAAAATTTTTAAGTTGGAATGAAAACCTATGACCGATTTAGTGTGATTAAATATGTTAAGTCTGGTAATGCCTCATACCCGGTTATGACATCGAATACGGGTAAGGGGTGTTACACCATGGGCACAGACGTGTGCCATGCTGTGTGACATCCTAACTTCTCGCGATATAAAAGTCCAATTTGTGCACGGGCTAAGGACATGGCCATGCCAGCCATATGGCCGTGCAGCATGTCCGCACGGGTGTGTGCCCAATTTTTTTTATGAAATTTTCTGAAGTTTTCTAAGGTTTCCAGTTTAGTCTTGAACCGCTTTTAAAGTATCTTTTGTGCCTCGTAGGCCCATAGTAGGGTCTTTAGGATGAAGTTTTAAAAGTCTTAAATTTGAACGAAATTTCATAACCCGGGAACGTTTGCATGCATGTTATTAAGTTAGGTAATGCCTCGTACCTTGTTCCGGCATAGGATACGTGTAAGGGGTGTTACAAATAGCATAACCAATTATTTTAGTCAAAATCGATCCTTGTGGAGACGATACTCACTCATCACTTTATTACTTGATTCGACGTGTATACTTGCACATTCGCATTACACAACCACATGCAACAAGTTTTTGGCGTCGTTGTCGGGGATCAACAATTTTGATGAAATATTTGGTGTGTTTTATCTTTCAAATTTTATTAGCTTTGCTTAATTAGTGTTTTTAGTTTTTTTTTTTTGTTTAGGATTTTTTTGTTTTGTTAGTGCATGAGTAGAGATATTTCAGGAATTGAAGAGTATTCTTTTAATGCAGAAATTGAGAAAACCTTGAGAAGAAGGAGAAAAAATTGCGAGAAATAGAAAAAATTAGAAATTATCAGGTTAGAGAAGAGCCATTGCAGCAAGAAGAAAGGGATTCTGATATTCCTCGAATAACAGATGACTGAGACAAGCCCATTAGAGAACATGTAGTGCCGATCTTAGATGATTTAAATCCAAGATTTACCAGACTGCATATTCAGGCTCTGTATTTTGAGTTAAAGCTGGCAATGTTTCAAATGTTACAAAAACTGGGGTAGTTTAGTGGATTGCCTACTGAGGATCCAAGGTTGCAGTTAAGACCCTTTTTGGAAGTCTACGATTCATTCAAGTAGCAGAGTGTTCCTGAAGATGCCTTGAAACTGAAGTTATCTTGCTATTCATTGAGAGATTGTGCCAGAGCATGGTTGAACGCATTATCATATGGTATTGTGGCATCTTGGAATGAACTTTGACAATGGTTCTTGCTAAGATATAATCCTCTAAACATGAATGCCAAAATGAGGAACAATATTATGTCCTTTCGACAGTCTGAGGATGAAATTTTATATGAGGCATGGGAGCGATTCATGGAGTTAATCAGAAAATGCCCGATGCATGGTTTCCAAAATTGGACACAAATGGAAATGTTTTACAATGGATTGAATGTGCATACAAGGATGGTGGTTGACACATCTGCCAATGGGGCTTTGCTTGATAAATCATATAATAAAGCATATGGAATTCTAGAGAGAATCGTAAACAATGATTATCAATACCCCACTACTAGAGTAGGTACTAGTAGAAGAGTTCCTGGAGCAATGGAACTTGATGCGATTACTTCCCTAACAATTCAAGTATAATCTTTAACGAATATGATTAAAAAACTGAAAAGACCAGCTGCAGTGTAGGAAATGAAAGTAGCCGGGTTAGCATGTGTTTACTGTGGAGAAGATCATGTTGTTGATGAATGCCCATCAAATCCAGCCTCAGATTATTATATGGGAAATTTCAATCGCAACAACAACAACCTGTATTCCAACACATAAAATCCAGGGTGGAAGCAACATCCTAACTTCAATTGGAATAATCCAGGGGGAATTCTAGCAATGTTATTCGATAGAATGCTGCAGTTGCATCACTTGGATACAATCAACTTTTGCCATGGAAAAATGTTTAGCAAAATTTAGCCTTGAGTTCCTCATCGATGGAAGATCTATTGAAGGAATACATGACCAAGAATGATGCTATCATCCAAAGTTAAGCTGCATCTTTAAGAGCTTTAGAGAATCAAGTAGAGCAAATTGCCAAAGTATTAAGCTCAAGACCACAAAGAGCACTGCCAAGGGATATTGGAAATTCACAATCTCAAGGAAAGGAACAGTGTAAATCTATTACACTTTGAAGTAGCACACAACTATCAAGAGTTGTTAATAACACCTCTATTGAAGAAAGTTGATAAGATTTCATAATTAAGAAGAATTTAGAACCAATAGTGGAGCAGGCTACAAAAGATGTTGAAGCAAATTCACCATGCATTGCCAATAAAAATGTCAGACAAAACAACCTCAAAAAATGGAAGGAAGGCCACCTCCACCTTATCCTCCGAGCTTCCAAAAAATCTAAGCAAGATTTTCAATTCAAGAAATTCTTGGATGTCCTAAAGCAACTACATATCAACATGTCGTTGGTGGAAGCATTGGAACAAATGCCCAACTATGTGAAATTCATGAAAGATATCTTATCAAAGAAGAGAAGGTTGGGAGAGTTCAAAATTGTTGCTCTCACTGAAGGATACAAAACGATGCTAAGAAACAAATTGCCACCAAAACTGAAGGACCAAGGGAGTTTCACTATACATTACTCTATTGGAAACCATTATGTAAGCAAAACACTATGTGACTTAGGTGCGAGTTTAAATCTAATGCCTATGTCTATTTTCAAGAAGTTAGGAATAAGGAAGACAAGACCTAAAACTGTCACTTTCCAACTAGTTGATCATTCATATGCACATTACAAGGTAAAATAGACGTGTTGGTAAGAGTTGACAAATTTATTTTCCAGTAGGTTTTATTATTCTGGAATGTGAGTCTGATAAAAAGGTACCAATCATACTTGGAAGACCTTTTCTAGCAACTAGTAGACCATTAATTGCTGTTAAAAAAGGTGAATTAACTATGAGAGTTCATGATTAGAAAATAACTTTTAATGTTTTCGATGCTATGAAGTGTGATAGATGAAGAATGCCACACTATGGAGATAGTTGACACAATTGTTCAGGAAGAAATTGTAGGTTTTTATCACAATAACTGTCATGATGATGTAGATTTAATTGAGTTGATTAAAGTAGAAATGATTGAAGAGCTTGGTGAACTGATGGATGTTAAGCAAATCAAGAATGAAGTGAGGAGAAGTTTCAAATCATTGAATTTATCGGGCCGTTTTTTTAAACCTCCTCAGCCATCCATAGAAGATCCCTCTCTGTTGGAATTCAAGCCTTTGCCAACACATCTGAAGTTTGCTTATTCGGAAGACAACAATACATTGACAGTAATTATTTCTGTGGTATTGATAGTAGATCAAGAAGCTCAATTATTGAAAGTTTTGAAGAAATCTAAGAAAGCATTGGGATGGACGATTGTAGATATCAAAGGAATCAGTCCAACAATCTACATGCACAGAATATTACTAGGGGATTGCCATGGCAAATCTATCGAGGGACAAAAAAGACTAAATCCCATTATGAATGAAGTTGTCAGAAAGAAGATTATCAAATGGTTGGATGCTGGAATCATATACCCAATTTCAGATAGTTCTTAGGAGAGCCTTATTCAATATGTATCTAAAAAAGGGGAATTAGTCCTATTTTCAAAATTGAAGGTATTTAAAACTTGTAACACCCCAAACCCGGCCTAAAAGTTAGGCCCGAATTCGACGTGTCACATCAAAGGCATAATTCAAACGATTTTACTAATTAAAAATTTTAGGCCCAAAAGCCCAAAATCCTTGAGTCTTGTTAAGTAATGAAAAAAAACCCATTTTATAATTCTAGGTATTTCAGAAACCAAGTTTAAACGTAAGAAATTTACTTAGGTTTAATAATTAAATAAACAGTTGAAACAACAAAACCCAAAATCTAAAGTCAAATCGGAGTCCAAGGCCTTATTACATCCAAAGGAAATAAGCAATTAAAACTATGTCTTTTGAAACAAATAAATAAAAGTTTAAACATCTTGTAGTGTGGCCATCTCCGAGTCCTTTCTTACGTTGAGCCATTTACTGAGGATCACCTGAAACATTAAATAAAGAGTGTGAGTTTCGAAACTCAGAGTGTACAATCCTTGGCATTCAATTCAATATATAATTATCACAATGGCCTGAGCCCTATCAAAATCGATGGTCTTGGGCCTTAGACTACAATCACCTCATATCATATCATATCATATCATATGCAAATCAAGGTAAAGCAAAACCCTCCCCAAAAATCCATCTGCTACACGCCATTTCCCTTCCAACCTTACACACCTGTGGGGATTTCTAAATCAACCCACCCATCATCTACAAACCACGGGTAGCACTCACAGTGGCACTACTCAATGTTGCAGCAAGGCTGCTAATCATATAATTGGCTTAAAGCAACCGGTGGAGCTATGGTCGTCGAGCGACTATGCAATCCTCAAATCTTCATCTGTACCATAATTCCCACCCATATGCATCTTAACTAGAATATCATATGAATACAACATGCACATGAGTAACATCCACAAAACTCATACTCATCACATAGGCGTATTTTCATCATTTTACAACCCAAGGGTATTTCCGTAAATCTACTCTACAGGGTTATTTAGGTAATTTTGCAAAACAGAGGTACTTTGGAAATTTTGTAAATCAGGGATGTTTTGGTAATTCTACAAACCAAGGGTATTCTGGTAATTTCACAATTCGGGCTATTTTAGTGATTTTACTAATCTAAGGATGTTTTGGTAATTTTCAAACTAATGGTATTTTGGTTATTTTCAAATTAGGGGTATTTTAGTAATTTTACAAATCTAGGGGTATTTGGTCCCTCTCGGGTTTTAGTTATGAACTTTGGCCCATTAACAAGTCCTTGCAGCTAAAGTGAATAGACACTATGCACCAGGTAGGATTCTAGAGAAGAGGAGGTGGGCCGCTAGGGCCGCTTAAGTACCAAGCTCTCCCTAGATCCAATCCTAGACATGCACCTGCCCGTTACCACACTCTAAACTAGCGACTTGTCTACAGAAAAGTTTGATTATTAGAAAGTCCTATGTGGTTTAAGAGTTGTTCAGTACTAAGCCTAAAGTCCATGAAATCCTAGCATACTAGTCTACATCCCCATAAAGCCCATCAACCCGTTTCACGTTCATATAACCCATAATGGCCACATAACATTCTTATGGCCCACTAGGCCCAAATCTCTGTCATATGATCCATTAGGCCCAAAACAAATCCAGATCATGTAACATGCATGCCTAACCCAATTCATATAATCAAATTAATCCATTTCATCAAACTTAGCCACAGGGCCCACCGGGCCCATATAGCCACTTTCGGCTTTTCGGCAGTGCTGATTTCGTGTGTGCATAGTGTTTGTACACACCTGGTTACAACGCGTGCTATAAACCCCTTAATCATGAACCTACAATAGTCACCACTTAAAGATTAATCTTGGCTTAATACACACTTTATCAAAAACCGAAACCTCACATTAACCTTACCGTGTGCCACATGTTCCAGTAGACCTCACTTAGCTACTATTCGCAAATATCCCTAGATCTGCACCCAAACATAGATCATCAAAATCGAGTGACTCATTTTTCACATAAGTCACCCTTATAAGCCATACCTACATTTGGCCATCCATTAATCCATAACTGAGAGGAGTACACTTACCACTTTGCTAATGATCCTTACCACACTTGAGATCTCTGAACCCTACCCTTGTTAATACCAGGTTAACGATGATGAGAATTTAGATAGCCCTTCGGCTTTTACCGAACATACTAAAGGGAAAATTAACTAAGTACTTACCCAAGGAGTAACCGGCCTAGGAAGCTTTCGGCTTTTGAGACTAGTATGGTGATAGGGACAATTCGGCACCAATAGGAAGAGGAAGAGAAGAGTTGATTCGACTAGAACCAAAGGTGAACCAAACAGGGAATTTGATAAGAGAGGGTATGGAGTATTTGACTTCTGAACTCTTAGAGAGAAAAAGGGTGTTTGGACAGCTTACATGTGAAGAATTCGGCTAGAGGAAAAATTAAATTTCGGCATTACCCTAGGAACCTAATTCGACACCTATATATATAGCCCCTAGCCGAAACTTCCTTTCCCCCAGAGTCCAAATCGGCACCAATACGTCCACCCCCCAATCCCTATCTTTCTCCCTTGTCTTTACATTAAATTTTTCTCTTGAACACACCTTCTCAGCATATCCTCCAATACTTGAATTACCCTTTCCGACAGACCATCAGTCTGAGGGTGAAATGCTGTACTGAAATCTAACCTCGTACCTAGCGCTTCATGCATCTTCTTCCAGAAGCGAGACGTAAAACGAGGGTCTCTATCGGATAGAATAGAAACTGGAACTCCATGCAACCTCACAATCTCTGCCACATACAACCTTGCCAGTTTTTGTAATAAGTAGTCGGTGCGGACCAGTATAAAATGAGTAGACTTAGTTAACCGATCCATTATAACCCACACAGAGTCCTTCTTAGCAGGCGTCAAGGGTAGCCCACTAATGAAATCCATAGCACGCCGCTCCCACTTCCATAATGGAATCTCAATCGGCTAAAGTAATCCTGATAGCAATTGGTGCTCTCCTTTCACTTGCTGACATACCAAGCATTTGCTCACAAACTTCATAACCTCGCCTTTCAATCCCGGCCACCAATAAAGCTCTCGTCTCTTGGCACACAAATTCTACCACGAAAACACAACAACCAGTCACTATTTAGCCCAAAATCTGACGTTTCCCCCTTCTCAATTTGATTGAACCGAGAATCCAAAGTCTCATCCAATGACTGTTTCTCCTTAATCTGCTCAGCCCACAGTGGCTTTACTTGCAACTCGGCTAACAAACCCCTATCGTCATACAAACTCTACCGAGCAAACATTGCCCTCAAGTCCAACATAGACTTACGGCTTAGCACATTAGCCACCACATTCGCCTTGCCTGAGTGATATTTGATCGTGCAATCATATTACTTTAATAGCTCAATCCATCTACGCTGCCTCAAGTACAACTCCTTCTGAGTTAAGAGGAACTTCAAACTCTTGTGATCTGTATAGATGGTGCACTTCTCTCTATACAAATAGTGCCTCCAAATCTTAAGTGCGAACACCACTGCCGCCAATTCCAAATCGTGGGTTGGGTAATTTCTTTCATGATTCTTAAGTTGGCGTGACGCATATGCAACCACATTCCCTTCCTGCATTAAAACACAGCCCAAGCCCACGTGTAACGCATCACTATACACCGTAAACTCTTTCCCGTGCTCCGGCTGAACCAAAACAGGAGCCTCCGTTAAAATCTTCTTAAGCTTCTCGAAACGTACCTGCTATTTATCCGTCCACACAAAGGACACCCTGTTCCGTAGTAGCTTGGTCAAAGGTGCTGCGATTAGGGGAAACCCTTCAACAAACTGCCTATAGTAACCTGCCAGGCCTAGAAAACTCCGAATTTTTGACACCGTCTTAGGTCGTTTCCAATCCAATACTGCTTCCAACTTCCGGGGTCAACTCTAGTTCCCTCAGCGGAGACCACATGTCCTAAGAAAGTGACTTCCCTTAGCCAGAATTTGCACTTGCTAAACTTAGCATAAAGTTACTTCTCCCTTAGAATCTATAACACAATACTTAAGTGTGCATTATGATCACCCTCTGTTCTCGAGTATACTAAGATGTCATTTATGAAAACCACTACGAACTGGTCTAGATACGGTAGAAAAACCCTGTTCATGAGATCCATAAAAGCAGCAGCTGTGTTTGTTAGCCCAAACAGCATTACCAAAAACTCATAATGCCCATAACGAGTTCTGAAGGCTGTCTTACACACATCTGCTTCCTTAACCCTCAGTTGATGGTACCCCAAATGCAAATCAATCTTCGAAAAAATTGAACCTCCCCTCAGTTGATCGAAAAGGTCATCTATCCTAGGCAGAGGGTACTTATTCGTAATGTTTAACATGTTCAGTTTCCTATAATCGATGCACATTCTCAAGGACCCGTCCTTCTTCTTCACGAATAATACCGCTACTCCCCATGGAGACACACTTGGTCTAACAAATCCGCGATCCAATAACTCCTTAATCTGAGCCTTTAACTCCACTAGTTCCTTCGGTGCCATCCTATAGGATACGATGGACACTGGCGTCGTCCCCAGTAACAATTCTATTCCAAACTCCACCTCTCTATTGGGAGGTAACCCTGGTAATTCGTCTAGAAACACATCAGGGAATTCTTTTACTGTTTTCAAATTCGTGACATTAATACTTTCAGATTCCAAACCACTGATATAAGCTAAATAAGCTTCACAGCCTTTCCTCACCAATCTTTCTGCCTTTAAAGCTGAAATCGCGTTAGACAAATAATCACATCTTTCCCCGATCACTGCCACTTCACCACCTTCCATAGTTCTTAACACAATTCACTTCATGGCACAATCTAGAGTTGCTTGGTGCCTCATCAACCAATCCATGCCTAAGATGAGGTCGAACTCACCAAACGGCAATTCCATCAAGTCCGCTAGGAAAATAACTCCTTGAACTACCAATGGTACATTCCTAAACAGCTTACTAACTTTCACCGGCTGCCTTAAATGACATAACACAGTCATTTTATTCTCAACGATTTCAAACTCAACCCCTACAGTTTCAGTCCTATTACATGCAATGTACGAATGTGTCGACCCCAAATCAATTAGCACAATATAAGGTAGCTCATAAATAAGGAATGTACCCGTTATCACATTTGGTGCATCACCTTCCTCTTTGCGACGAGCAGCATAAACCAATGCTGGCTATCTCACCTCTACCTGACCTGCACGTCCGCCTGGTGCTCTACGTCTTCGTCCTGCGCCATTGCCACCCTTGGTGTGACCACGGCCCCTTGGTGGTTGTTGACCACCCCTTTGAGGCTGAAAATTACCTCTACCATCGGCTCACTCCTGATCTAGCCTTCTCGGGAACACCCTAACCCTATGCTCCATAGATCCACAGCCCAAACATGCTCCCATCCTCCTCCAATATTCGGCCCGATGCCTTCTCCCACACTTAGCACAAAGTGGTATTCCGTTATTAGCAGCAGCAACAGTGGCCACAGCTCTAACCAGCCCATTCACTCTGGCCTTCCTCATGGGCCTCTGTCCGGCTCCCATAGGTTCCATATTTCGCTTGTTCTTGCCCTTCTCTTTCTCTCGGTTGCAGCGCTCCGTGCTCTTTACCTCCTCTGCTATCTTTGCTTTCTCCACCAAAACTGCAAAATCCTGTTCCCTCTGTGGAGCTATAAGTACCCTAAGGTTATCCCTTAGTCTATCCTCTAACCGTACGCATCTTTCATACTCTGTTACGACTATCCCCTTAGCATATCGACTAAGGCGTAGAAACTCAGCCTCGTACTCTATTACTGGCTTATCTCCCTGAGTCAAACTCAAAAACTCCTTCCTTCGGGCATCCACTTAGGACGCTTCAATGTATTTCCCCTGGAATGCCGATTTGAAGAACTCCCAAGTGATCTGTTCTGGTTGGTTGCCCTCCTTTACGGTCAACCAACACTTATAGGCTTCCTCCCTAAGTAAGGATATTACCCCTTTTAACTTTTGTTCAGCCGTGCAATCCAGATTGTCTATTATTCTTTCAGTAGCTTCCAACCAATACTCCGCCACACTCGGGGCCACCCCTACTACTCCTTTGAAAATCTCTGCCCCATTAGCCCGGAGTCGCTCCACGATCGACCCACGACTTCGCATACTATTATTGGGCCCAACAACCCTATCTAATATCCTTAATATGACCTGTGATACGACATCTTCCGTAGTAGTAGCCCATTCACATGCTCTCCTTTCAGCTACTAGTGAGGCCGGAGCCTCCCCTGCTCCAACGTTGGGCATATGGCCTGACTGGGATGACCCTGCCCTAACACATCCACGGCTTCTTGCACCTCTTCTAGCTCTCATCGTTGCGTATTTCTGAATTAAAAATTTTATGTAATTAATACATAGTTCCACTCCTTTAAGACACATGTCTTATGCGAGTAACCATTTTTTTAAAGTTATTACGCGGTCGAGAATCCACGACAGGCTGAAGTTTCCTACGAGATTTAATCTTTAAAAGCCTATTTTTAAGTAGCCCATTATCTATACAGTTTCGTAATTTAAACAAATGTAGTACAGAAAACTTACTTGGCTCGACGTCGAGGCTCGGTGAATCACACTTCAAGAATCTTGCAAAAAGTTTTTTTTAAACCCAAAATTTAAGGCCCATATCACAGCCCGAGCTTTGTAATCGGGCTCTGATACCACTAAATTTTACACCCTAAACCCGACCTAGAAGTTAGGCCTGAATCCGGTGTGTCACATCAAAGGCATAATTCAAACGATTTTACTAATTAAAAATTTTAGGCCCAAAAGCCCAAAATCCTTGAGTCTTGTTAAGTAATGAAAAAAACCCATTTTATAGTTTTAGGTATTTTGGAAACCAAGTTTAAACGTAAGAAATTTACTTAGATTTAACAATTAAATAGACAGTTGAAACAACAAAACCCAAAATCTAAAGTCAAATCAGAGTACAAGGCCTTATTACATCCAACGGAAATAAGCAATTAAAACTATGTCTTTTGAAACAAATAAATAAAAGTTTAAACATCTTGTACTGTGGCCATCTCTGAGTCTCTCCCACGTCGAGCCATTTATTGAGGATCACCTGAAACATTAAATAAAGGGTGTGAGTTTTGAAACTCAGTGTGTACAACCCTTGGCATTCAATTCAATATATAATTATCACAATGGCCTAAGCCCTATCAAAATCGGTGGTCTTGGGCCTACAATGACCTCATATCATATCATATCATATCATATCATATCATATGCAAATCAAGGTAATGCAAAAACCTCCCCAAAAATCCATCCGCTACACACCATTTCCCTTCCAACCCTACACACTTGTGGGGATTTCTAAATTGACCCACCCATCCTCTACACACCACAGGTAGCACTCACAGCGGCACTACTCCACGTTGAAGCAAGGCTGCTAATCATATAATGGGCTTAAAGCCACTGGTGGATCCATGGTCGTCGAGCAACTATGCGATCCTTAAACCATCCTCCATACCATAATTCCCATCCATATGCATCCTAATCAGAATATCATTTGAATGCAACATGCACATGAGTAACATCCGCAAAACTCATACTCAACACATAAGGGTATTTTCGTCATTTCACAACCCAAGGGTATTTCCGTAAATCTACTCTATAGGGGTATTTAGGTAATTTTGCAAAATAGAGGTACTTTGGAAATTTTGTAAATCAGGGATGTTTTGGTAATTCTACGAACCAAGGGTATTCTGGTAATTTCACAATTCGGGCTATTTTAGTGATTTTACTAATCTAAGGATGTTTTGGTAATTTTCAAACTAAGGGTATTTTGGTTATTTTCAAACCAGGGGTATTTTAGTAATTTTACAAATCTAGGGGTATTTGGTCCTTCTTGGGTTTTAGTTATGAACTTTGGCCCATTAACAAGTCCTTGCGGCTAAAGTGAACAGACACTATGCACCAGGTAGGATTCTAGAGAAGAGGAGGTGGGCTGCTAGGGCCGCTTAAGTACCAAGCTCTCCCTAGATCCAATCCTAGACATGTACACCCGTTACCACACTCTAACCTAGTGACTTGTCCAATGTCTTATGCGGTTTAAGAGTTGTTCAGTACTAAGCCTATAGTCCATAAAACCCTAGCGTACTAGTCTACGTCCCCATAAAGCCCATCAGCCCATTTTACATTCATATAACCCATAATAGCCACATCACATTCTTATGGTCCACTAGGCCCAAATCTTAGTCATATGACCCATTTGGCCCAAAACCAATCTAGGTCATGTAACATGCATGCCTAACCCAATTCATATAATCAAATTAATCCATTTCATCAAACTTAGCCTCAGGGCCCACCGGGCCCATTTAGCCACTTTTGGCTTTCCGGCAGTGCCAATTTCGTGTGTACATAGTGTTTGTACACACCTGGTTACAATGCGTGCTATAAACCCCTTAATCACGAGCCTACAATAGTCACCTCTTAACCATTAATCTTGGCTTAATACCTCTTAACGATTAATCACTGTAACCTTACCGTGTGCCACACATTTCAGTAGCCCTTTCTTAGCTACTATTCACGAATATCCTAGATCTGCACCCAAACATATATCATCAAAATCGAGTGACTCATTTTTCACATAAGCCACCCCTATAAGCCATACCTACATTAGACCATCCATTAATCCATAATTGGGACGGGTACACTTACCACTTTGCTAACGATCCTTACCACGCTTACGATTTTTGAACCCTACCCTTGTTAATACCAGGTTAACGACGATGAAAAGTTAGGTAGCCCTTCGGCTTTTACCGAACATACTAAAGGAAAAATAGACAAAGTACTTACCCAAGGAGTAACCGACGCAGGAAGCTTTCGGCTTTTGAGACTAGTATGGTGACAGGGACAATTTGACACCAATAGGAAGAGGAAGTGAAGAGGTGATTTGGCTAGAGCCAAAGGTGAACCAAAAAGGGAATTTGAGAAGTGAGGGTATGGAGTATTCGGCTTCTAAACACTTAGAGAGAAAAAGGGTGTTTGGACAGCTCATAAGTGAGGAATTCGACTAGAGGAAAAAATAAAATTTCGGGATTACCCTAGGAACCTAATTCGAAACCTATATATATAACCCCTAGCCAAAACGTCCTTTCCCCCAGAGTCCAAGTCGGCACCAATACATCCACCCCCCAATCCCTATCTTTTCTCCCTTATCTTTACCTTAAATTTCTCTCCTGAACACTCCCTTCCAGAGTCCCCTCCAAAGCCACCACCTTTTGTCCAGGTGCAAAAATAAAACTCCTTAATTCACCCCTCTTAGGCCTCAAACCTTGGACCTCCTTAACTAAAAAACACGCCGCCTTGTAGCTCCCTACGTGACGCCACTTGCCATTGGACCACAAGCCCATTTGTGTCTTATTTTCTCATAATCTGTTTAAGAGGCCTAATACCTAAGACTAGGGTCCACTAAAGCAAGAAAAATAAATTTTTCCCTATGGTCTTCCCTATCTTTAATACCTCAAATAATCCTGATAACGCCTTAAAATTAATATTCTATGCGCTACTCAAACATACCAGCCTCAATGCATAGAAATTTAAAGCTTCGGGATTTTTGGGGTGTTACAAAACTCATTTTCAGAAATTGATTTAATTTTCTAAAACCATAATTGAAAAAATTACTTATATACCATGGCACAAAATTCCTAACACCTTAAGACTAAAATTCCTAAAATACCCTTAAAACTCATAGGCCCTATTTTAGGGTGTTATAAATCTCCCATTATAAAAAGAATTTCTTCCACGAAATTCGTACTAACACATTACTTGCTTAATCATAGAATTTGCTACTCCTACTTCTAAGCTGACCATCACACATTCGCTGCACATTCTGATTCCTATTCTCTCTAACTTCCTACTGCGTTTCTTATAGAAACTATTCATTACCACGAACTTATTTTACAATAACTCTACTAACAGTTTTCTCCATTCACTACGACACTTTTGTCTACAGAACTCATAATCATTGTTCTTAATCTAACAGTCTCTTTCGAAGTTTTCCACTTATTAGCTAAGTCACTTAAATTTAAGAAGGTATAGAACCTAAATCTACCTGTAACACCCTTAACCCGTATCCGTCATCGGTTTAGGGTCATAGAGCATTACCATACAATCAGAAACATTTAAGCTTAGCTTCATTCAATAGCATAAACAAATCATATACATACATATTTTCCCTAAATCAAGTCCTCAAGGCCCTAAACATACTGTAGTAACGAATCGGGACCAATTTGAAATCATTTAGAAAGTCTAGGAAAAAGTCACAAAAATTTGGAAGCGGGGGTCACACGATTTTGTAGCAAGGCCGTGTACCACACATGGTTGAGACACACACCTGTGGCTCAGGCAGTGTAACCTTCGAACTAGGGAGACACAGCCATGTCCCAGCCTATGACCTCACCAGTGTAAATCTATGAGTAGGGTCACACAGTCGTCTGCCGGGCCATGTAACTCTCTAAGTTGCCCTACATGCCCATATGCTAGGACGTGTGTTAGGCCATGTAAGTCACTGACTTGTTCCCTTCGAAAACCCTAGATGACACACAGCTGTGTCGCCAGGCTGTGTGTCTCACACTGCTGAGTCACACGCCCATGTCTTAGACTGTGTGAACCCAAAATGCACCTAAAATCAAACCATTACTATACCATTTCATACATATACTCATCCTATTTGGTCACACATTCATGGTACTTAAGCATAACTCAAACTTGCATCAAAATGCCTTTTCAACAACCTAATTCACCTAACCAATTTGCCATTCAAAGACACCACAATTATCTCAAAACATCAACTTATAAAACATACCAATATTGCTTCATTTCATGCATAGCAAACTAGTTCAAACATATACCAAAACACACAACAAATAGCCATTTTCATACCATTCTAGTTACACCAAAAGAACCGATTTGCAAGTATATTAAAGTACCCTATGACATAGTTTAGTAAGACATCAAAGTATACCAAACCAACATATCTAGCCAGATATACATGCCACTACCCTATGGGACACAAAAACTACCAATTTTGATGGATAGTGTGAGCCAACTAGTTGATCCTTCCAAAATGTCAACAACAGTTACCTACAAAACAATCCACAAGAACCTTAACTTTACAAAACTTAGTAATGACATAGTATATCATTTAGCCTAATACATTTAAATACAATTTATATTTTTCTCTATTTTAGGTTTACCAGAGTACAATCAAGGCACACAAATGCGTTTAGGGGTACCAAAGTACAAATAGGGGCACGTATGTGTAATCATTCAACTATTAAGAATAGAAATTTAATTAAAGAACTTTAATGTAAAAATACAAATAGAAATTCATTACATATTGAAACACTATGAACTTACCTACTATTTGATTCCGACCAACACGCAAGGACTAATCCGATATTTTTCCTTTTCCTCGGTTATTGTCTTTTTTATCCAAGTTTTGATCTATATGATAATTAAATAAAATATATTAATCTCATACATATTTCACACTTTAGATAATATACAAAACTCTTAACTTATTATTTACACATTTTCCCTAAACTTTTGCAATTTTTGCAATTTAATCTTTTGACCTGAAAATCATCAAATTGACTTATTTCCTGAGAATTAAGTTACAGTTGAATATTATAGGCCTTTTAACTATCCCTATTGAACATCAAAATTCACTATTAAACCTTGAGATTTTGACATTTTAACAATTTAATCTTTAAATCAAAATCTAACAAAAATCACTTCATAATTCAACCAAATACCACAATCAAAGCTTCAAATACATGTTTATCATAAAAAACATTCAAGATTCATCAATGGTAACTTCCAAAATTTTTAACAGATTCAAAAAAGAAGGTACGGGCTAGCTGGGCCCAATTGCAATAATCTCAAAAACATAAAAATCATTAAAAATGGGCTTGAATACACTTACATGCAATGAAATGAACTTGACCGAAATCCCTACCTCCTTTCTATGGTGATTTTCGGTGGAGATGAGATGAAATGAAGAAGATGGACATGATTTCTTATGTCATTTTTAGTTTTATTTACTAATTTAACTTTTTTCACATTAAAAATTATCAAAATTTCAATAATACCAAATCCATTTACATCCACTATCAACATATATGGTATAATTACCATTCAAGTCCATTAACATTCACTTATAAGCTATTTGACTCTGTTAACTATTAGAACTCAAGGTTTTTACCTTTTACGATTTTAGTCCTTTTTACTTAATATTTAAACATTAAAATTTCTTAACGAAATTTTAATATGACCTTAATAAAATCTCGTAGACACTAAATAAATAATAAAGTAATAATTTACTCATCAAAATTGTGGTCCCAAAACTACTGTTTCGATGTCACTGAAAAATAGGCTGTTACAATTCTTCCCCTTTAGGAAATTTTGTCCTCAAAATTGTTACCTAAGAATAGATTCAGATATTGTAATTTATTCATTCCTAGGTTTCCTAGACAGCTCAATGCGATGCCGATGCCATAAGATTTTCACCAATGGTACATGTTTAATCTTTATATTCATTAGCCAATACTCGACTTTTACAGGATCATCATCCACCTTGCCTCTGAATTCCTCCACTCCATTTTTTTTGAACTTTATCCACTGGTATGTGATTAATCGTCACCGGTAAAAGATTTTGAGGACCCAAGGATGCTGGAGGAGGCACAGTAAGGAGTAGAGGCAGCGGAGTTGCAAGATTCGCTTGCTTAAATTCAGAGAACCACTGGTTCATCATTCAGAGGAATTCATTTTTCATTTCATCACGAAAAGACTGTGGAATTGGAGCACTATTACTTGCTTCTGGATTCGAGGCTTGAACATTACTTTCAGCTTTCTTAGTTATAGCCCAGTTCAAGTCAACTGACATCTTGAATCTATAAGGAAATACAATATTAGAATGGATCAAAAGTATCACACTATCACAGGTTATATGTGGTATGTATATACTAACTCTACCCCGCTATGTTAGTCATAGAATCTGATACCACCAAATGTAACACCATAACCCGTATCCATTGCCGATTTAGGTTTACGGAGCATTACCATACAAACAAACATTTAAACTTAACTTCATTCAATAACATAAACAAATTGTAAACAAAACATATGCATACATACTGTCCCTAAATCAAGCTCTCGAGGCCCTAAACATACTTTAGATACGATTCCGGACCAATCTGAAATCATTTAGAAAGTCTAGGAAAAGTCACAAAAATTTGGAAACAGGGGTTACACGGCTGTGTAGCCAGGCCGTGTAACCTTCAAACTAGGGACACACGGTCATGTCCTAGCTCGTGTCCTCTCCTGTGTAATTTTCTGAGTAGGGTCACATACTCGTGTGCCAGGCTATGTGTTAGGCCGTGTAATTCACTGACTTGTTCCCTTTGAAAACCCTATATGACACACGGTCGTGTTGCCAGGCCGTGTGTCTGACATTACTGAGTCACACGCCCGTGTGAACCTAAAATGTACCTAAAATCAAACCATTAGTATACCATTTCAAACATATACACTCACCCTATTTGGGCACACATTCATGATACTTAAGCATAATTCAAACTTGCATCAAAATGCCATTTCAACAACCTAATTCACCTATCAAATGTGCCATTCAAATATACCACAATTATCTCAAAACATCAACTAGTAAAACATACCAATATTTTTTCATTTCATGCATAGTAACCTAGTTCAAACATATACTAAAACACATTACAAATGCTCATTTTCATACCATTCTAGTTGCACCAAAAAGATCCTAATTACAAGTATATTAGAGTACCTTATGACATAGTTTAGTAAGACATCAAAGTATACCAAATCAACATAGCTAGCCACATATACATGCCACTACCCTATGAGACACAAAAAATACCAACTTTGATGCCTTTCAAAATGTCAGCAACAGTTATCTACAAAACAGTCCACAAGAATCGGTAAGTTTACAAAACTTAGTAAGGACATGGTATATCATTTAGTCTAATACATTTAAATACAATTCATATTATTCTCTATATCAAGTTTACCAGAGTACAATCAAGGCATGTAAATGCATTCAGGGGTACCGAAGTACAAGCAGGGGCACGTATGGGCAACTAGGGGTGCCAAAGTACGAACTGGGCATCTATGTGCAATCAGGCATATCAAAGTACAAATAGGGGCACGTATGTGCAATTAGGGGTACCGAAGTGCAAACAGGGGCACGTATGTACAATTAGGGCTACCGAAGTACAAATAAGGGCTTTTATGTGCAATCATTCAACTATTAAAAATAGACATTTAATTAAAGAAATTTAATGTAAAAATGAAAATAGAAATTCATTACATATTGAAACACTATGAACTTACCTACTATTCGATTCCGACCAACACGCAAGGACCAATCCATTATTTTTCCTTTTCCTCGGTTATTATCTTTTTTATCTAAGTTTTGATCTATATGAGAATTAAATACAATATATTAATCTCATACATATTTCATACTTCATATAATATACACAATTCGTAACTTCTTATTATTTACACATTTCCCTAAACTTTTACATTTTTTGCAATGTAGTCCTCTAACCCGTAAATCATCAAATTGACGTATTTCCTTAGATTAAAGTTACAGTCGAATATTATAGGCCTTTAAATAGTTCCTATTGTCCATCAAAATTCACTATTAAACCTTGAGATTTTGACATTTTTATAATTTAATCCTTAAATCAAAATCTAACAAAAATCACTTCACAATTCAACCAAATACCGCAATCAAAGCTTCAAACACATGGTTATCATAAAAAACATTCAAGACTCACCAATGGTAACTCCCTAAAATTTTAACAGATTCAAAAATGAAGGTACGACCTAGCTGGACCTAGATGCAACGATATCAAAAACATAAAAATCATTAAAAATGAGCTTGAATACATTTACATGAAATTAAATGAACTTGACCGAATACCCTAGCTCTTTTCTATGGTGATTTTCGGTGGAGATGAGATGAAATGAAGAAGATGGACATGATTTCTTATGTTACTTTTAGTTTTATTTACTAATTTACCTTTTTGCCCATTAAAAATTATCAAAATTTGAATAATACCAAATCCATGTACATCCACTATCAACATACATGGTATGATTACCATTCAAGTCCATTAAAATTCACTTATAAGCTATTTGACCCTTAACTATTAGAACTCAAGTTTTTCACCTTTTACGATTTAGTCCTTTTCACTTAATTAAGCGTTTAAACATTAAAATTTCTTAACGAAATTTTAATACGACCTTAATAAAATCCCGTAGACACTAAATAAATAATAGAATAATAATTTACTTATCGAAATTGTGGTCCTGAAACCACTGTTTTAATGTCATTGAAAAATGGGTTGTTACACTACCACCATGCTTCTACGACCTAGTCTGGCTCGAATAAATCCCTCATCAAGCATGTAACAACCCGATTTTAGCTAAATCAGAACAGTGGGTTTCAAACCACAAATCTGATATCAAAAAATTATTTTAATATTTATTTTATTATTTTATTAAATTTTACAGCATGATAGAATTATTGTGTACAAGTTTCGTAAAGAAATTTTACTATTTGAACGGTTAATTCGAGAAAAAGGACTAAATCACATTAAATGTAAAATGCATGTTCTATTTGTTAAAGGTGTTAAATAGCTTTAGCTTTTAATTATGGTTGCCTTAAATGGTAATTAACCCATTGTTTTTATGAGTGGACAAGTATGGCCATTAATTAGGTGAATTAATGGTTTATTTTCAAGGTTAATATGGTAAATGTGTAAAATATGTTAGTAAAATAATAGAAAACAAATGTGCAAAATACTAGTTTCGTAAAGTGATTTTTGACAAAAATGTAAAAAAGGGGTTAAATTATGAAATTGTAAAATTATGTGGGTAAAAGTGTGATTATGTAACACCTCTAACCTGTATCCGTCTCTGGACTAGGGTTACGAGGCATTACCGAAGAAGATACAACTCAAAACAAGCATATATTTTTTTATTAACATTTCATGTACACATGCTTTCCTTACCAATCATAACCAACAGATATATTTTGAAACATTTAAACTGTAACACCCCACACCCAGCCTAGACGTTATGACCGGATCTAGCGTTCCACATCAGGTGTTGTTTGAAAACTTTGTGTTCGTTAAAAGGCGTATCTACGAATCAGAACTTTCTACCGTTTAAAAATCCTGATTTTTGTTGCTTATTAACAAAACAAGTTTTACCCGAAATCATCCCTTTACAAAAATATTATTATGCATCTATTATTTTGTTTTTAAAACCTTGTCTGTTATGGAAGTTTGGTTTAAACAGTTACAGAAACGTGATATTTTAAAAACAGTAGTTACTGTTTTAAAACTCGTGTTTAAATAAATTAGCAGGTTGTAAAGAAATACCAAATAAAAGTTAAAAATAATTCCAATGGCCTCATTACAAAGATTAACCAAAAAATTAAAGTAAAGTAAACTAAAATAAAGTAGCTAAATTAACCCCACAAACATACAGGACGTGTAGCCACCTCCGAGTCCTTCACAGCTCCAAATCCTCTAAGGCTTGGGATTACCTGCACAGTTAAAGAGAAAGGGTGAGTTACGAGAACTCAGTGTGTAAACCCCTTATTACACCCACAGTTTGGGCCCAAGCCCTGTTCAGTAACGACCTAGGCTGAAGCCCTATTCAGTAACAGCCCCTATTCAGTAACAGTCTAGGCCGAAGCCCTATCATATGCAAAACAAATATGTACCCAACGTAGTCCACCTAACACACCATCCGTACCAACCAACACACCTGTGGGGACCAAGTCAATCCACCCAACCAGCACACCAATAACGCAGACTAGCTCCTAATAACAGTATACGTGGCTGAGCCACTAAATCAGTAGAACGTGGCAAAAGTCACTACATCAGTATAACGTGGCAGAGCCACCAGTACAGTGCTTCCTCCAAATCCATAACCAACCCATGCAGTATGCCATGTCATAATTAAATCATGTAAGCAGTGCGTCATCATAGACATCAAACATACAGTTACTACTCAAACATCGATGATCCTACCACTAAGGGTAAAACGGTCATTTGGGGGTAACATGATAATATCGCCCCTCGGAGGTATTTTGGAAATTTTACCCACTAAGGATATTTCGATAATTTACCCATCAAGGGTATTTTGATAGCTTACCCATTAAGGGTAAGTCGATAATTTACCCATCAAGGATAATTCAATAATTTACCTATTAAAGGTAATTCGGTAATTTACTCATCTACAGCCTTTCCGGAGGCCAACTGTCGCCTTGAGCGACATAGGTTCCATTTTGGGTCAAAACGGTGCAATGGGGCATAAAATCCAATTTCAGCCCAAACGAGCCCATATGCTTGTGTGGCCCAAACAACCCATTTTCGATCTCAGATTTGCGGACTTTGTAGCCGCATCCATCGTCCGGTACTTGCCACGAATTTTGCCCCTATGGGCCCGTTACCCTATTGAGCCCACTTAGCCCACTTCGTCTCAACAAGGCCCATTACAGCCTTAGTTCCACGAGAAAGTTTGAGACACTCCCACAGTCTAACACCAATACTATTGAATGGGTTTAACTCTACAAGGGCTCGTACACTCGAGAGCTCTCAGTTGCCAATACTTTGACTTTTCTGTATTTTGACTTTTAGCCGATTCAGAGAACATCGCATATGAGAATAAACGGTGGTAGGAGATTACACACCTGCTTTGCATTGCCGAATGAAACACTCCTCGATGCCCCTATGATAACAAATGACCATTAATTAATCTCAATGCCCTCGAAAATCCATAATATCGAAATATACTACTCAACCAAATTCACTTATCACAAGACGTGGCCTCCTAAAGAGTAACAGTATTCAGCCTTGGTCCTTGGCTAATGCAATCAGGTCCCTAGAAATATTTGACGCACAAAAGGGAGTTAGCATCCCCACAGAGTAAAGAGGGAGACAGAAGTCTACTCCTGATGTCGTAAGAATACAGATTCGCAACGAATTAAGAAAGCATTTGGATTACACTACTCTTACCAACACCAAAGAACGACGACAATCGTCAGCTGTTCGACAACAGGATCCGACCCCAACCACCAAGAACAAAAAGATTCAGGTTGAAAAAGTTTGTAGATTCAGACTTATAAGATTTGGTCAACAGGAAAAAAACCAAGGTTTTAAGAAGAAAATAATATACGGCTAAAGGAGAAATCAAAAGGAGGTAGTGTAGCTATCAGACATAGAGGCAAAGAAAGGAACCCAAATGAAGTGTGAAGAGATGTTGGGAGAAGAGTAGGTTTCGGCCAACAAGAGAAAGCTAACACGAGTGACAAAAGTTTATAGCGAGCTATTAGCAAGATGAGAAGAAAGAAGAAAAAAAGCACGAAAGGTAAATAAAAATATACAAAAAGCTTCAGAGAAGAAAACCCGAGGAATACAAAAAGAGAGCACCCAAAAGCCAAAGCGGTTTCGATTTCTACTGATACTCAAGAATGCTGAAAATGCTACTCATGACCCCTCTCCAGTCGAAATTCCTACTTAGACACACTCCCACTTTCGGCCAACACTTCCACAGACATCACTTCCTTGATTTTCTCTATTTTTTTCCTCCTACTATTGCTCCGCTCCATCCGTTTGAATTATTTGACAAAGTCTCCAACTCCCCTTGCCAACTCTGCTTCCTCCACTCTCAAGTCACAAAATAAAAGCGTCCATTTGAAACTTGAGTGATTCGAACCCCTTCCCTCCTTGCTCTCCCATTGACGCAACAGCCACCTTGCCACATGCTCAATTTGTGTCTTCTAAATGCACATAGTTATACTTAAGCCTTACTGCCAACAGCCCTCTCCACTAAAGGGCCAAAAACTAAAATTTTTCCCAGGCTCAAACTCGAACCCAAGTCTCCTGATGACCCCCAAATACACTGAAATAACCAGCTGAGTAAGCACAGCATAAAATTAAGCAAATATTACAACCCCTAATTTTTGGGTCATTACAACTCTACCCACTTAAAGAAATTTCGGCCTCAAAATTTACCGGATCAGAAGAGATGAGGGTATTACTGTCGCATCGCCTCCTCAGGCTCCCACGTGGCTTCCTCTAAACTGTGATTACGCCACAGTACCTTGACTAACGACACAGATTTCCTCCTCAGCACCTTAACATCACGATCCAGTATCTGCACCTGTTCTTCCTCAAAAGTTAGATCAGGTCTTACCTCGATCTCCTCTGCCGGCACTATATGTGAGGGATCAGAACGGTATCACCTCAGCATAGAGACGTGAAACACGTTATGAATACGATTTAACTTCGCAAGCAGTTCCAACTATTAGGCAATCGGTCCCTCATGTTTTAATATCTGGTAAGGTCCGATGAATCTAGGGCTCAACTTGCCCTTCTGTCCAAATCTCAAAATCTTCTTCCAAGGTGAGACCTTCAAGAAGACGTAATCCCCCACAGAGTACTCTATCTCTTTATGCTTTAGGTCAGCATACGACTTATATCTATCAGATGCTTCTTTTAACCGATTATGGATCAATTTTACTTTCTTCTCGATTTCAAAGACTAGTTCTGGACCCAACAATCACTGCTCGCCCAATTTTGCCCAATAAGTAGGGGTACGACACCTACGACCATATAACACCTCGTATGGTGCCATCTGAATACTGGATTGTAGCTGTTGTTATAAGCAAATTCCACTAATGGCAGATAGTCTTCCCAACTTCCCTTGAAATCGATCACGCAGCTTCTCAACATGTCCTCCAAAATCTGTATTACCCTTTCCGACTGACCATAAGTCTGTGGATGAAATGGTGTGCTAAAATCCAACCTTGTATCCAAAGCTTCATGTAACACTCTCCAGAATCAAGATGTGAATCTGGTATCCCTGTCCGAGATGATAGACACTGATACCCCGTGTAACCTCACAATTTACCCCACGTACAACTTGGCCAACTTCTGCAGTGAGTAATCAATGCGAATTGGTATGAAGTGGGTAGATTTAGTCAGCCGATCCATAATTACCCATATCGAATCTTTCTTAGTAGGCGTCAGGGGTAGCCCACTAACAAAATCCATGGTTACTCTCTCCCACTTCTAAAGTGGAATTTTAACAGGTTGCAGCAGTCCTGAAGGCAGTTGATCCTCAGCCTTCACTTGTTGGCATGTCCAGCACTTACTTACAAAATTAGTAACCTCACACTTAAGTCCTGGTCACCAGTACAGTTCACGTAGATCTCGGTATAAGTTGTTTCCACCAGGATGCATAGGGTATGGGCTACTATGCGTCTTCCCCAGAATCGACTGCCTTAACTCAGAGTCCCTGGGTACACAAACTCTTCCACGAAAGCATAATACCCCTTCACTATTCAGTCCAAAATCCTCAGTCTCTCCCTTCTTCACCTGTTGGAACCGAGGAACCAATGATTCATCCAACATATGTTTCTTTTTAATTTGAACTATCCTCGTCAGTTCCACTTGAAGTTCAGCTAACAAACTACCATCCTCAAATAGGCTGAAATGAGCAAACATTACTCTTAAATCAGACATAACCTTATGGCTCAGTGCATCTGCTATCACGTTAGGTTTTTCTAGATGGTACCCAATCGAGCAATCATAATCCTGAAGCAACTTATCCATCTTCGTTGCCTAAGGTTCAACTCATTTTGAGTAAGGAGGTACTTGAGACTTTTTTGGTCGGTATAAACGATCAACTTTGCCCTGTACAAGTAGTGTCTCCACATCTTTAGTGCGAATACCGCCGCAGCTAATTGTAGGTCATGAGTAGGATAATTCACCGCGTGCGGCCTCAGCTGACGGGACGCATAAGCCACCACCTTCCCCTCTTGCATCAGCACACAACCCAAGCCCGTGTGTGACGCATCACAGTAGACAATGAATTCCTTTCTAGCCTCTGGCTCAATTAATACTGGGGCTTTAGGCAGGATCTTCTTCAGTTTCTCAAAACTCTCCTGCTATTTATCAGCCCAAACAAATGGTACTCCTTTACACAGTAACTTAGTTAGGGGTGCAGCAATCAGTGAAAACCCTTCAACGAACCGTCTATAATACCTGGCTAGACCCAGAAAACTTCAAATCTCAGATACCAACTTCGGCGGCTTCCAATCTAGTACGGCCTCAACTTTCCGAGGATCAACCCTAATCCCTTCGGTAGATAGAACATGTCCCAAAAATGTCACCTCTTTCAGCCAGAACTCGTACTTCCTAAATTTGGCATAAAGCTGCCTCTCTCTCAAAATTCACAGGACAACTTGGAGATGTGAATCATCTATAAACACCATCATGAACCGGTCTAAGTAGGGTTGGAAGATCCGGTTCATCATATCCATGAAACCAGCTAGTGCATTCGTTAGCCCAAACGGCATGACCAGAAACTTGTAACATCCATAACGAGTCCAGAATGCAGTCTTGTACACATCTGCCTCCTTAACCCTTAGCTGATGGTACCTTGATCTAAGATCTATCTTGGAGAAAACCACAGCTCCCCCCAGCTGATCAAACAGATCCTCTATTCTTGGTAAAGGGTACTTGTTCTTAATCGCAGTTTATTCAATTGACAATAATTGATACATATGCGCATTGAACCATTCTTCTTCTTTACGAACAGTACCGATGCTCCCCACGGTGACACACTCGGTTGGATGAATCCTTGATCCAGTAGCTCTTGAATCTGAGCCTTTAATTCTACCAGCTCCTTCGACGTCATCTTATAAGGGGCGATAGACACCGGAGCCATTCCCGGTAAGAGCTCAATGCCAAATTCGACTTCACAATTTGGTGGCAACCCCGAAAGCTCTATAGGGAATACATCTGAAAACTCCTTTACAGTTCAGACATTCTCAATAGACGGTCCCTTTAAATCAGATACGCTGATATACACTAGGAACGCTTCGTAACCGTTGCGAACCAACTTCTCGGCCCTTAATGCTGAGATTAAATTGGATAAATAATCCCTTCGCTCTCTTATCACGACCACCACCTCAATCTCCAAAGACTTCAGTACCATACATTTAGCACGATGTTTCACTAACCAATCCATGCCCAAAATAAGATCGAACTCGTTCCATCAAATCCGCCGGAAAAACAACCCCTTGGACCTCTAAGGGCACATCTTTAAACAGTTTATTTACTCTAACTGGCTATCCTAGTGGATTAACCACTGACAGTTCCCTAACAGCAAGTTCAAACTGTATGCCCAATGTTCCTGACACAATACGTGCAACATACGAGTGCGTAGACCCAATGTCAATTCAAGCTGTAAATGGTACATCATGAATGAGGAACGTACCAGTTATGACGTCAGGTGCGTCGCCATCTTCTCGACGCTGAGCAACATATACCAATGCTGGCTATCTCACCTCTGTGTTACCAACACCTCTACCCGATGCTTCTTGACCTCGTCCAAACCTATTTCCCCCTCTGGCTGGACCACAGCCTCTCGGTGGCTGGTAACCACCTCTTCCTGACTGCATATAACCCTGACCTATAGCTTGCATCTGAACGGGCCTCTGAGTACAATCTTTAACCTGATGATCCCTGGAGCCACATCTAAAACACACCCCAGTTTTTTTTCAGCACTCTCCCAAATGAAGTCTCCCACACTCAGCACAAGGCTGCGGTCTGACCGCACCATTAGGAACCCCAACTCGGGCTGGCCCATCAAACCTAGACTTCTTCCTAGGCCCACCAGAAGAACTTGAAAGCATAAAATTCCTTTTACTTCTGCCCCTATCCTGTTCACGGTTCGGACGCTCTGAACGTTTCACATCCTCGACAATCTTAGCCTTCTCAACTAGGGTAGCGAAGTCTCTTTCCCTTTGCGGGGCTATCAGTACCCGTAACTCATCCTGGATACCATCCTTAAATTGCACGCAGCACTCATATTCAGTCGCGACTATGCCCCGAGCATACCGGCTCAATCGCATGAACTCTGCCTCATACTTCGCTGCAGACTTAATCCCCCTGAACCAGATTCTGAAATTCCTTTTTCTGAGCATCCACATAACTTGCCCCTACATATTTTACTTGGAAGACCACCTTAAAGAAGTCCTAAGTCACACAGTCGGCCTGCCTGCCTTCCCTCACGATAAGCCACCATTGGTATGCCTCATCTCGTAGTAAGGACATTGCTCCCTTCAGATTTTGCTTTACCGTGCAGTCAAGATCATTTATTATTCGCTCTACTGCCTCTAACTAGTATTTTGCTACATTTGGGGCTACACCAGAGATGCCCCTGAAGATTTACGCCCTGTTTGACCGGAGTCGCTTAGAAATTGACCCTCGGGCCATCGACCGTGACTCGCTCCAAAGCAATTTTTCCGTAACTCAGAGCATCGCTTGGGACAGGGCATCATCCCTACCTACTCGGTCATGAGACCCCGTCTCAATCACTGGTGATGCCGACGCTTTCCTTTCAGGGATATGTCCTGATGCTGAGGACCCAGCCCTAGCACCTCGGCCTCTACCATGACCACGTGTACTCCTTCTGTGACCTCTTGTGCTCATATCGTTGTAGCGTACTTATCTGATTAAGAATTTTATGAATTAGATTATAGTTCATGTAATTATTAACAGATATCTTATGAAAAACAGTAATAACGGTGGTTCTCGTAGATCGCATTGATTACAGTTTTAGTCTCCTATAGTCTTGATTTCTATAGCTAAAGAGTTTTAGTATACTACTACTGTCCTTAGTAGTTTCTTAATACAACCATTTAAGCATATAATAAAGTATAGAGTAAAGAAACTTACGTATTTGGAGCTGGAGACTCGGTGTTCCACACTTTCAGTAATATCACTACTTTTCAAAACCAAAATTTAAATAGATTTGGAAAATTTTCAAAACCCATTCCACAGTCGAGTTTTGAAACCTGGCTCTGATACCACTAAATGTAACACCCCACATCCGGCCTAAACATTATGACCGGATCTAGCGTGCCACATCAGGTGTTGTTTGAAAACTTTGTGTTCGTTAAAAAGTGCATCTATGAATTAGAACTTTCTACCATTTAAAAATCCCGAATTTTGTTGCTTATTAACAAAACAAGTTTTACCCGAAATCATCCCTTTTCAAAAATATTATTATGCATCTATTAATTTGGTTTAAAGAGTTGCGGAAACGTGATATTTTAAAAACAGTAGTTATTGTTTTAAAACTCGTGCTTAAATAAATTAGCAGGTTGTAAAGAAATACCAAATAAAAGTTAAAAACAATTCCAATGGCCTCATTACAAAGATTATTAACTAAAAATTAAAGTATAGTAAACTAAAATAAAGAAGCTAAATTAACCTCACGAATATACAGGACGTCTGGCCACCTCCGAGTCCCTCTAAGGCTGGGGATTACCTGCACAGTCAAAGAGAAAGGGTGAGTTACAAGAACTCAGTGTGTAAACCCCTTATTACACCCACAGTTTGGGCCCAAGCCCATACAGTATCAACCTGGGCCTAAGCCCTATTCAGTAACGGTCTGGGCCGAAGCCCTATTCAGTAACGGTCTTGGTCGAAGCCCTATTCAGTAACGGTCTGGGTCGAAGCCCTATGATATGCAAAACAAATATGTAGCCAACCTAGTCCAACCAACACACCACCCGTACCAACCAACACACCTGTGGGGACCAAGTCAACCCACCCAACCAGCACACCAATAACGCAGACTAGCTGCTAATAACAGTATACGTGGCAGAGCCACTAAATTAGTATAATGTGGCAAAAGCCACTACATCAGTATAACGTGCCAGAGCCACTAGTACAGTGCTTCCTCCAAATCCATAACCAACCCATGTTGTATGCCATGTCATAATTAAATCATGTAAGCAGTACGTCATCATAGACATCAAACATACAGTTACTACTCATACATTGATGATCCTACCACTAGGGCTAAAACGGTCATTTGGGGGTAACACGGTAATTTCGCCCCTCGAGGGTATTTTGGAAATTTTACCCACTAAGGGTATTTCGATAATTTACCCGTCAAGGGTATTTCGGTAATTTACCCATCAAGGGTAATTCAGTAATTTACCCTTTAAGGGTAATTCGGTAATTTACTCATCCACGGCCTTTGCGGAGGCCAACTGTCAGCTTGAGCCACACAGGTTCCATTTTGGGTCAAAACGGTGCAATTAGGCCTGAAATCCAATTTCAGCCCAAATGGGCCCACACGCTCATGTGTACCAAACAACCCATTTTCGATCTCAGATCTGTGGACTTCGCAGCTGCATCCAATGTTCGATACTTACCACAGATTTCGCCCCTGTGGGCCCGTTACCCCATTGGGCCCACTTAGCCTACTTCGGTTCAACAAGGCCCATTACAGCCTCAATTCCGCGAGAGAGTTCGAGACACTCCCACAGTCTAACACCAATACTATTGACTTGGTTTAACACTACGAGCGCTCGCACACTTGAGAGCTCTCAGTTGCCGATACTCTGGCTTTTCGGTATTTTGGCTTTTAGCCGATTCACAGAACATCGCATATCAGAATAAATAGTGGTGCGAGATTACACACATGCTTTGGATTGCCGAATGAAACACTCCTTGATGCCGCTATGATAACAATGACCATTAGTTAATCTCAACGCCCTCGAAAATCCATAATATCGAAATATATTACTCAACCAAATTCACTTACCACAAGACGTGACCTCCTACAGAGTAACAGTATTCGGCCTTGCTCCTTGGCTAATGCAAACGGGTCCCTAGAAATATTTGATGCATAAAAGGAAGTTAGCATTCATCCAATATTCGGCCCTCCATAGAGAAAAGAGGGAGACCGAAGTCTACTCCTGATGTCGCAAGAATATAGATTAGGAACGAATTAAGAAAGCATTTGGATTACACTACCCTTACCAACACCAAAGAATGACGATAATCGTCAGTTGTTCGACATCAGGATCCGACCCCAACCACCAAGAACATAAAGATTCAGGATGAAAAAGTATGTAGATTCAAACTTATAAGATTCGTCCAACATGAAAAAAATTAAGGTTTTAAGAAGAAAATAATATACGGCTAAAGGAGAAACCAAAAGGAGGTAGTGTAGCTATCAGGCACAGAGGCAAACAAAGGAACCCGAATGAAGTGTGAAGAGATATGGGGAGAAGAGTAGGTTTTGACCAACAAGAGAAACGAGTGACAAAAGTTTATAACAGGCCATTAGCAAGATGAGAAGAAAGAAGTAAAAGAGCACGAAAGGTAAAGAAAAATGCAAAAAAGCTTCAGAGAAGAAAACACGAAGAAAACAAAAAAAGAGCACCCAAAAGCCAAAGGGGTTTCGGTTTCTACTAACACTCAAGAATGCCAAAAATGCTACTCATGAGCCCTCTCCAATCGAATAGACACACCCACTTTCGGCCAACACTTCCACACACATCACTTCCTTGATTTTCTCCATTTTTTTCTCTTACAATTGCTCCCCTCCATCCGTTTGAATTATTTGACCAAGTCTCCAACTCCCCTTGAAGAGTTCGATCCCAACTCTGCTTCCTCCACTCTCAAGTCACAAAATAATTGCCTCCATTTGCAACCTGAGGGATTCAAACCCCTTCCCTCCTTGCTCCCCCATTGATGCC
Source organism: Gossypium bickii (assembly GCA_025503065.1). NCBI lineage: Eukaryota > Viridiplantae > Streptophyta > Magnoliopsida > Malvales > Malvaceae > Gossypium > Gossypium bickii. Next base: position 47,773,726 of record CP106712.1, read on the forward strand.
ACAACCACCTTGCGACATGCTCAACTTGTGTCTCATAAATGAACATAATTATACTTAAGGCCTACTGCGAACAAACCTCTCCACTAATGGGCCAAAAACTAAAATTTTTCCCAGGCTCAAACTCGAACCCAAGTCTCCTTAGGACCCCCAAATACACTCAAATAACCAGCTGAGCAAGCACAACATAATATTAAGGAAAAAATTAGAACCCCTAATTTTTGGGGCGTTACGTAAACAGAGTAATTTGAAAATTCTTTCAATACAAATTTTATACCACAATAATAAAACCAAAATCATTCACATCACATCTAACGCCTATCTCAAATTTATAACATAATCAATCATTTACAATTAGCATCATTAGTCTAATCATTTTATTAAAATCTAAATAAATAAATATCACTTTTAAAACTTATATATGATTTTCAAACATTGTAACATTAAAACAAAATGGCATCAACCACTTATGTATAACATTCAGCCATACTTAATGTCTTATATATAACTAAATCAAATATATTCATCATCATTTTAATTTACAAACTTGAGACCATGACAAATCATAAACAAATCTTTAGATGAACATACCAATGTGACATTAAAACACATCTGAATACACATGAAAATACACTTATAATCTCTTAATTAGATTTCTAAGTCAAATGCATAAACACATATTTACATGCTTCTTCTATTCGAATGGCTAACACCTATAAAACCAATGAAATCATTAACATGTCCATCTTTTCATAACTGCAAATATATATAATTTTAAAAATTCATAAACAAATTATAAAACCAAATTCATATGTAATACATGCATTCATCCATTATAACACCACCACATTGCCGAATACATATATATACATCACCGAAACCAATTCTAACTTATTAACTATCATCCTTACCAACACTTAAATTTGTATACAATTTATTAAAGACCATTCAATTAATACCTATATACATATTCAAAGATTCATTTAACCATAGTTCACTTAATAATTAAATCATCTTTACATAATACATAACAAGCAAACCATTACATATCATCTAATCACATTCAACTTACCTAGGACTTCATCACTTAACATAGACAAAATAACAACATATACATTTAGTTCAAATTCATATATCAACTAAACTATTCGATCAAAATTGACATAACCAAAATATATGTATCAATCACATAACCAAGTTCATTATGCCTAATTTCAGAACATCACACAAACATACTTATTATGAACATATACTCAACCAAATATGCATATCTAATAACTCATTCACAACAACCATTGCAAACCATCAACAAAGATAGCAAATTGGGGGCTGTGGCAGTGAGGTCCCATGTTCGAGACCTGGGGGCAGCAAAATGGTTGGTTTTTACTTTTATTTTTGGCGTCAAGGAGAGAAGAAGTTGGTCTGCACATGGGCTCTCAATTGGATGAGGATAAGATTAAGGTTTTTGCTTTTAAATTCGGCTGGAAGAATGGAGGATTATTATTTTATTTTGTTTATCTTTTTGAAGAGGTGATTAATAGATAGGATAGTAGATAGATATTGTTTTTTTTTAAATTAGATTAAGTGGATGGGTTGTTGTTGAATTCGGCTGGAAGTGTGGGATAATTACTATTTTATTTTTTTATTTATTTGAAGAGGTGGCTAAATGATGGAATAAAGGATAAACATTGCTTTATTTTATTTCAAATGGGTGTTAATTAAAAGGTAAGTTTTATCACATTAGGGAGGTGCCGAAATTCATCTAAATCGCTTTTCTTTTTCTCTCCAATTTTGTTGCTGGTCGAATTCTCTCTAGCCACATTGCCCAAAATTCTTCAAAATTCCTTTCTTCTTTTGCTTCTACTTGGCCGAACCTACCACCCCTTTCTACTCAAAATTTCATCTTCCATTTGTTGCTAGCCGAATATCCCTTACCATATATGGCATAGGTCGAATCCCCAAAGGAAGGTGCTGTCGATTGCAAAGGTTGGTAAGTTCTCTCTTTAGCATTCGGTTTCTCTTCTCTTCCTTTGTGTTATACCGAAAGCTTGGGAATAGGCCTTGGAAAGGTTGGCCGAATATGTGTGGGATCTTAATAATGTATCTTTTGTGTGTAGCCGACGCTAAGGGGCTTTGAAGGTGTCTTTCGGGTTTTGCTTCTTCAAGGTAAGGTGACATGTAGTTTCGGCCAAGGGATTTGAATATGGATTTGTGTATTAAAGTCGAATCTGACATATGGTGTGTAGGATCTCGACTACTAGAGGCACAAGTGGCAATTTCGAGATTTCAATTTGCTTTGGTAAGTGATAAAAAATTTTCGGCCCAAGGCCATATTTCAGGTGCGATTAGTCCTTCGGAATTGATAGTTTAACCGAATAAGGTTTTTGATACTAACCTATAGTGGCCGAATGTAGGAGCAATACGGGAATACATTTCGGGATTTTGTGATATCGTGTAGATTCGGGATTTCTCCTTAGATCTTCGGTTAAACAGGTGTGTAAACTCTTACACACTTTATTAGCATAGACTGTTTATTATGTTGCTGTATAACCTCTCGTGTAGTAACTTTGCCTTGTGGGCATAAGCTTGGATTCCGGGTAAGTCCCCTATTACGTGATCTATGATGTATGATTGTCTATGCCATCATATACTATTAAATGCTATGCTATACATAAATGCATGATATATGGGATTATGATATTTGTTATATGAGCATGATGATGGTGGGATTGATGAGAGGAGAGGGATGATCTCTATGGACTGTCACCAGTGGTTTTGACCACAAGATGGGTTGGCCCCATCAGTTTAATTGTGACTTCGGTCACCAGTGGTTTTGACCACACCATTGATATAATTTGTGACTAAGTCCCAGTGGTTTGGTACCACTAGTGGTTTTGACCACATATTGATAATTGTGACCTATGGTCTTCAGTGGTTTTGACCACACGATGGGTTGGCCCCATCATTTGATTTGTGACTTCGGTCACCAGTGGTTTTGACCACCAGTGGTTTTGACCACACGGGGTAGTTAAAGGAGTATGGATGGCTAGTTTTGGGTTGCATGTTTGCATGTCTTACTAATATTTTGTGTATGAGTTTGCATTTCCGGGTTGGGGAATTATACACTGAGTCTTGGTGACTCACCCCTTCCCATATCATTTTGCAGATGAGTAGATCGTGGAGATGGAGCCGGAGAGGACTCGAGGTGGCCATGCAATGGAAAATTTGTTTTAAATAGACTGTGGTTTATTTTTATTTCATTTATTCGAGTTGTAATAAGGCCATGGAAGTTTTAAGCATTTCCATTAAGTTTCTTTGTTATTATGTTTACTATGGATTGACAATTTAAATTTTAATTGCAAATGATTTTATTTTCTTAAGTATATATATATGTTAAAGTTTTAATCTGGGAATTTGGTAACAACTTAAATTATTTCGGAAATTTTAAATGCACAAGGTTTTCCTTCCCAAAGACAATAAATTTATTTACTTCACTTTTAAATCAAAATATTTTCACACGTTTTTCCGCAGTAACATACCAGATCCGGTCAGGGCTCGTGGGCCGGGTTTGGGGTGTTACATAAGACCACAAGATCTGAATGTGGTGACCTAAGACCACGATATCTGAATGTGGTGACCTAAGACCACGATATCTGAGTGTAGTGACCTAAGACCACGAATACTCATAAGGGCGACGAGCAAGTCGACTGCAGCGACTGCCTTCGATGGTGTGTAGCGGATGGAGGGTTGACCTAGTAGTCCCTACGGTGTGCAGGATGGTACGGGTGATGTGTAGTGGATGGCATCTAGGTTTGGGTTCGGGGTGCATCATTTTTAATTTAATGATATATGAATATGTATGATATGAAATGCCTGAATTTATTTGGACTTAGTGTTTGTGTACACATTGAGTCTGTTGACTCACCCCGTTGTGGGAACATTTTTGAGGTGATGATCAGTAATGGACCGGGTCGGTAGGAGCTTAAAGGTGGCCATGCTCAGCAAGGAATTTTATTTGGAAATTTTATTTTTATTTAAGTATTTTAAATTATTTGGGTTTATTTGATGTAATAAGGCCATAGTTGAACTATTTTACATTTATTTTTTTTATTATGTTTACAAATTTTTATCAATTAAAGTTTAAGTAGATTTCTTTTAAAACAAAGCCTAAACGTTTTGTCACCTAAAGTAAAGGATTTTAATAATGAAATAAACTTGTTTTCAACTCGAGCCCAACCCGACACAATCCTTCTTTCAAAACACACAAGTTTTTCCTAAGTAACAAAAGAATTTGAACCGGTTTTCATCGAGGAATATACCAGATCCGGTCAAGGCTCGTGGGCCGGGTTTGGGGAGTTTCAGTTTGGTATCAGAGCCTAGTTTCAAACCCTCGGCCTAGGGGTTTAAGGCCCAAAACATTTTCAAAGCGAGCCCAAATGAGTTTTATGAAAATATTTTTGAAATAAGCAGGTTTCTGGCATGGCACCTAAGTCTCCGACCTGCAGTCCACCAGGTAAGTACTTCTATCCATTTATGTGGTTTATAGTATGATGTGTAGAAGGGTAGAAATGGAATGGAACGTAGATTAGCAGGATAAGTACTTGAACCCTAGGATTAGTTTTCCCCAACACATACATAAGACTTAAGTGCCTAGCTAAACAACCCTATGGCTAAGTCGCCGAGTTAGGGTGTGGTAACCCCGCATGCGCATGTCTAGGATTGGATCCTAAGAGCACTGGTACTTAAGCAAATCCTAGTGACTCACCTCCTCTTCACTGAATCCTACCCGTGCGTAGCTTCGATTCACCCTAACCAAGAGGACTCACTCATAGGCTAAACACAATAACTAAAACCCGAAAGGGAACTAGCCGTGTTTTTATAAAAACCCTAGTTTTAAAACTCTTAAAATTACCTTTTTAATTTGTGAGAACTACTTTTACAAAATTTTTCGAAAAATTTCCGATTTATCAAAAAATTACCAAAATACCCCTAAGTTTCAAAATTTTCGATATACCCCTGGATTTCAAAATTTCCAAAAATACCCCGAGAACGCAGAATTACCAAAATACCCTTATTGACAAAATCACCAAGGAACTTTATTTTGAAAAAAATTACAAAAATACCCATGTAGGACAAATGACGAAAATACCCATGGGATAGGAACGGACAGAAATGTCCGAAGAGTGAGTGTGTATGGGAGATACTATGGAATGGATGTCACTGAATGAATGTTTGAATGGATGTAATTCTCTGAATTAGAGTAGTGAACTTGAACTGAAACTTTGTGTGATCGAAAGAACTACTTCTAAATATCTTTATTTCATAAAATTGTTCGCGGTTAATAAGTGGAACAAAATTCTAATGCATAAAACTTTTTAATCAGATTAAATCGCGGCGTTAGAAATGAGTTCTAGGGGACGTGAACTTAGAGATTGTGCCTAGGAAGTATGATGGTTCTATTAAGATCAGAGTGCGCAGCATGAGCGTAGTGCGGTGAGTTAAGATGTACGATTATTCGTTAGTAAGTAATTTCGAGGACGAAATTATTTTTAAGGGGGGTAGAACTGTAACATCTTGGATTATAGCCTATGCATTAGTATGTCTTATGTGTTATGGAAATGATGTGTGCATTTTTAGAATCTTGAAAATGTAAGGAAATGTCTTGGAAATGTAAGGAAATGTCTTGTCTTGGAAATGTAAGGAAATGACTTGGAAATGTAAGGAAATGTCTTAGAAATGTAAGGAAATGCTTTAGAAATGTCAAGTTTAAAGTCTAAAAGAGGGACATGAAGCAAGGTGGTCTTAAGAGAAATTGTATGCAAAACATGACACACAAATGAGCTTGGAGAAGTGGCTTGGAGGCACCACTTAGAGCTCTGGAAATGACGCCACATGCTAGGGGGAAGGACTTGTGTTCGAGTCGCGTGGAGAGCAAAATTTTAAAGCCTTTATTTTGCTAAGTGGCGTCAATAAGAGGGAATAGGGGGACGGCCCTAAATTTTAGGAGTTTTATCCCTTTTATTTTATTTAAGGATAAAAGATGATAAATGAGGAATTATTCTTTAATTAGGAAAATAAGGGAGAAGTGATGGCCAAGTAAGGGACTTTGAGTTTAATAATTTCGGCTAAGTAAGGATAGTTGCTGAATTATCTTTTATTTTAGGTGATAATTAAAGAGATAAAGCTATCAAAATAGAAGAGTGATGGCCAAGTAAGGGATTCTAAGTTATTAATTTCAGCTACTAAAGGGAAAGAGGGCCATTCATTCTTTCTTTCAACTCTCTCTCTGCCGAATTCTCTCTAGCAAATAACTCCTCTCTTCTCTTTTATTTTTGCCAAGCCGCAATACCTTGTGCTCTAGCTGAATCCTCCATCTTTATTCTTCTTTCTCTTTTCTTTCTACCAATCAAAAAGCCAAAATCTAGATCCTTCTAGCCTACATAGCCGAATATTGTTAAAGGTTCAAGTAAGGATTGCCGATTCCTAACGTAAGGGTAAGATCTCATTCGGTTTCATCCTTTTTCTTTTAAGATTTGCCAAAATCTAGGACTAACCCCATTAATATCTTGTTACCGAAACTTTGAAGAGATCTTTCGGGATTTACTAAGTGTCGACTACAAGGAAGGATAAGTTCTTTTCCCGAAGGTACACCATAGGCAGCGTGTTCCCTAGTTATTCGGTGAGTTTCGGGATTTAAAATCCACAAGGTAAGTGTCTATAGCATTCGGCCAAGGGCCATCTATGATGATTTAATGTTAGAATCAAATCTAACATATGTGTATAGGTATTTCGACAGATAATTAAGACAAGGGATACTTTCGAGATTTGAAATCGCAAGGTGAGTGCATAAGTACAATCGGCCAAGGTCTATTTTGGTAATTATATCTATTCTTTATTTGTTTAAAAAGCCGAAACTAATCAAGTTAAATGATCTAGCATTGGCCGACTGAAGAGAGGAGTAGCACAAAGTTTTTCGGATTTGATTTATAGTGAAATCGGCACCAAGGTAAGTTTTGGGTTACAACAATCCTAATAGGATTTGGTTTTATGGCCGAATGGTCTTCATTAAATTTTTAAGTAATGGCCGAATGTAGGGACTAAGGATCTAAGGCTTTAGATCGGATTTTCGGGATTTGAAGTGAAGTTGCTAAGTTAATCAGGTGTGTACCCCACACTAATCTTAATAGAGTTATGGCTTAAACTTAATATATGTGTTTATATGAAAGTGTAAGAATGTGGCTAAGGTACCATGATATGGTACAAAGTACTCAGGTACGTTTCCTACTCCTACTAGGATTATGAAATATGTTATATTTAACATGTGATAAGTGATAAGATTGTGAAATTTGGCGTGTTAATGCATAATATGTATGATATGAGGCATATAGGTCATTGAGAAGGGGAAGTGAATGTGGTGACCTAAGACCACGATATTTGAATGTGGTGACCTAAGACCACGAGATCTGAATGTGGTGACCTAAGGCCACGATATCAGAATGTGGTGACCTAAGACCACGATATCTGATTGTGGTGACCTAAGACCACGAATACTCATAAGGGCGATGAGCACGTCGACTGCGGCGACTGCCTTCGATGGTGTGTAGCGGATGGAGGGTTGACTTAGTAGTCGCTACGGTGTGCAGGATGGTACGGGTGATGTGTAATAGATGGCATCTAGGTTTGGGTTCGGGTTGCATCATTTTTAATTTAATGATATATGAATATGTATGATATGAAGTGCCTGAATTTATTTGGACTTAGTGTTTGTGTACACATTGAGTCTGTTGACTCACCCCGTTGTGGGAACATTTTTCAGGTGATGATCAGTAATGGACCGGGTCGGTAGGAGCTTAAAGGTGGCCATGCTCAGCAAGGAATTTTATTTGGACATTTTATTTTTATTTAAGTATTTTAAATTATTTGGGTTTATTTGATGTAATAAGGCCATAGTTGAACTATTTTACATTTATTTTATTTATTATGTTTACAAATTTTTATCAATTAAAGTTTAAGTAGATTTCTTTTAAAAGAAAGCCTAAACGTTTTGTCACCTAAAGTAAAGGATTTTAATAATGAAATAAACTTGTTTTCAACTCGAGCCCAACCCGACACAATCCTTCTTTCAAAACACACAAGTTTTTCCTAAGTAACAAAAGAATTTGAACCGGTTTTCATCGAGTAACATACCAGATCCAGTCAAGGCTCGTGGGCCGTGTTTGGGGTGTTTCACTCACCACAACTATACTACTGTTTGATAGGTGCGCTTGCATTTGTCAAAATATTAGTTAGTTTCGAGCCCATCAAGTTTTTGGCGCCGTTACCCGAGACTAAGATATTAGGAAAACTAAATTTTTATTACTTTTGCCGCTTTATTTATTTACAATTTATTTTTATTTTAACTTTGCTAATTTTTCTTTTATTTGCTTCTGGCAAGTAATTTTAGTTTATGACTAGAAGAAACCCATCAGGACCCTTGATTTTTGATAGTGAGATAGAACATACCGCTTGCAAAAACTGAAGAGAAATAAGGCGAAGCCTACAATACATAGAAGAAGAGCAAGAATACGAAACCAATACTATCAAAGAGATGGCCGATAATAATCCGCTACCTCCTGTGGTTGCCGCAAACCAGGTGAATCAAAATCCTGCTCCTCGTACTATGCATGATTATGCTAAACCTAATTTAACAGGAAATGAATCAAGTATTGTTAGACCTGCTGGTGCTGCAAATAATTTTGAACTAAAACCTAACACTATTCAGATGATTCAGCAATTTGTTCAGTTTGATGGTTTGCATGATGAGGATCCAAACAATCACTTGGCAAATTTTCTTGAGTTTTGCGACACTTTCAAGTTTAATGGCATTTCTGATAATGCCATTCACCTTCGGTTGTTTCCCTTCTCATTGAAAAACAAAGCTAAACAGTGGTTGAACTCGTTACCACGAGGATCAATCACTACGTGGAAACAAATGACTAAAAAAATTTTGTTAAAATATTTTTCGCCTGCTAAAACGACTAAGTTGAGGAATGATATCTCTTCTTTTGTGCAAATAGATTTAGAGACACTTTACGATGCATGGGAGAGATACAAGGATCTACTGAGAAGGTGCCCACACCATGGACTACCTCTATGGTTACAGGTTCAAACCTTTTACAATGGTGTGAACCCCTCAATTAGGCAGTTGATTGATTCAGCCGTCGATGGAACTCTAAATAACAAGACCCTGAAGCGACTTATGATTTTATAGAGAAGATGTCACTGAATAACTATCAGTGGCAAGTTATGAGGACAAAGCCAACAAAAGCCGCCAGTGTTTTCTACCTTGACGCAGTAACCATGCTATCAAATCAGGTAGAACTTTTAAGTAAGAAAATTGATGGTTTGTGTGGTTCTTTGCAGGTACATCCAGTGATGCAGTGTGATACGAATGGAGGAGGAATGAATAATATAGAATATCCATCCTACAACTCTAGCATAGAAAGCGAACATATGAACTATATGGGTAATAATTCTAGACCTCAAAATAACCCTTATAGTAACACTTATAATCCAGGTTGAAGGAACCATCCCAACTTCTCATGGGGTGGCCAAGGAAATCAGAGACAACAACCCCTCCCAGGCTTTCAACAGCAACCCTACCCGCAAGAGAAGAAGTCGAACCTTGAAGAGATGCTAACAAAATTCATCGCGGTGTTAGAAACTTGTTTCCAAAACACCGAAACAGCACTTAAAAATTAGCAAGCATCAATTCAAGGACTCAAGAGCCAATTAGGACAACTTACTAAACTGATCTCTGAACGACCACAAGGAAGCTTGCCAAGCAACATTGAAACTAACCCCAAGGAGCAACTTCATGCCATTACCGATCACGATAGTAAAAGGTTAGACGAACTAAAACCAAGGTAAGAAAATGTGGCAGATAAAGGTAAGGTTGAGGTAAGCCATGATAAACCAGAACTGGTAAGTACAGAGCATAAACCTCGTGTGCCATACCCCAATGCGACAATGAAAGACCGCACAGATGAACAATTCGGTAAATTTTTTAAACTTTTGAAGAAATTACATATTAATTTATCGTTCCTTGAAGCTCTTTCGCAGATGCCCAATTCAAGGAAATTTTTAAAAGAGCTTTTGACAAACAAACGGATTTTAGACGATATGTTGCATGTGGAGCTAATTGCAGTGTGCTCAGCAATTTTACAAAATAAACTACCACGAAAATTAAAAGATCTAGGGAGTTTTACAATTCCGTGCTTAATTGGCAGTTTGTCTGTTAATAATGCTTTAGCTGATTTAGGGGCAAAGCATCAATGTTATGCCTTATAAAATGTTTATACAACTGGGTCTTAGATAACCCAAACAAACTAGGATGAGCATCTGATTAGCTGATAAAACCATTAGAGTTCCTAGGGGTATAATTGAGGATGTACTAGTGAAAATTGACAAATTCATATTCCAAACAGACTTTGTTGTTTTAGATATGAATGAGGATAACAATGTTCCTTTAATATTAGGACGACCCTTTTTAGCAACTGCTAGGACCATTATCGATGTTGATACAGGGGAAGTAATACTTCGTGTAGGTGATGACATGATTAAACTCAAAGCACATGATTTTGACAGAATATCTAATGATCAAGAGAATACAAGTCCTGTTAATATAAATAAACTTAACGTTCAATCTTCTTTACAGGAAATATTTCAGGAAAAGATGACATAGCCAGGGTCTAGCATTCATATTAAGAATAAAACTGTTCATGAAGAACAAAGATTATAAATTAATGAACTAGATGAATGGCGGACACACGTCAAGGAAAAACTGAAAAAGCACGATGAACCAAAGGAAATCCATGTCAAACTTAAGGATGGGACACCCCAATTTAAGATCGAGGATCAGGTATTGTTGGATAAAACAGACCCTCGAAACGCCATTTCAGACCTTAATGAAGAGATCCCTTTCACGGTACTAAATGTCTTCCCATACGGAACAGTCGAGGTAACTAATCCTAAGTTCTACACTTTTAAGGTAAACACCACTCGACTTAAACTATATATCGATAACCAAATTGATAGAAAGAATGAGGAGTTTCAACTCCTTAAACCACCATGATTATGCGAATGAAAGGTAAGTCTAGCTTAAGACATTAAATGAGTGCTTCTCGAAAGGCAACCCGAGTACTAACCCTACTAATTTTCATATTTTAGATTTTTAGCACCTAACTAAAAACTGACGAAATTAATGAAGCACAGGTTCCCCTACCACACGGCTTTGTACAAAGCGTGAACGTGGTTGTGTGGACACCACGAATACGAACATTGGTGCGGCTGAGACCGTGCGAACCAAGGATGAAAAATCCCCAAACCAAGGGCGGCAATAAAATGCCATGGCTGTGCGATACGGCCGTGGTCGACACTGAAAAAGTAACACGGGCATGAGACGCGCCCGTGTCTCTAGGCCGTGGTCGACATTGATTAATCAACATGGGCATGGAAACTTCTACACGGTCGTAGGAGAAATGAATGAAGCATCACACGGCTGTGCGACTCGGCTGTGTGACCTAACACGCCCAGGGTACACGGGCGTGGGAAGCTACCAGATGCCATGATTTCTATTTAAACCCCCTTCTTCTGTTCATTTTCTTCCCCCATTTTTCTTCTCCCCAACCTTAGCCACTACACCCTTTTCTTTTCACATTATCTTCTCCCTTCATTTTCCTTTCCCCCTTTCCCTTATTCCTTCTTTACACCACCCCACACCATTCACAATCCTTGCCACCATGACTAATACTAGCAACGAGACCAAAGCCACCAATGTCCCAAACATTGTTTTACACGTAAACATAAGTCGATGCCAACGTCCCAGACGTGGTCTTAAATGATAACACATATCGGATATCCTATGTCATGACATATGTATCTTATCTATTCCTAAGGTTCGTATGGGGCTTACGGACGTTGAATCTCAGTCGAATCAAGCTCGGAAGTTAGCCAAAGTACCATACCTACATCCAGCCAGAGCATGAATAAATTCAAATAATTCATTTTGATACTTAACTAATACATATCCATAGTTTTTTCAACATTTAAATGCTAATTGACTTACCTCGGATGTTGTCGACTGTTAAATCGACTACTCGACCACTTTCGTCTTTCCCCAATCCAAATCCGATTTCTTTAATTCTTGATCTAAAGATATTAAAATTACGCTTATTTAAACACCATTGCACTCAATTTAGCCTAAAAACACATAAATGGGCAAATTACAATTTTGCCCTTAACATTTCACACTTTTTACAATTTAGTCCTTTTTGCACAAAATAAAGAATACACAAAATTTAACTATATACCTTAAGGGCCAAATATTCCTAGTATTCATACAAGCCCATACATTTAATTTAGTTTACATTTTAGTCCCTAAAAAATTTATTTATGCAATTTAGTCCAAATTACTCAATTTCATCAAAAATTCAAAGAAAAAACTTGTTAATCTAACACATATATTTCATATTTCATCATCAAACATCAAAAACCACATGGTATCATCAATGGCAAAACAAAAAATCATCATTGAAATCACAAATTGAGACATGGGTTTTGAAGTACACAAAGCAACTATCTCAAAAACATAAAAATTATCAAAACCCGAGTTAAAACTCACCTTGAATCAACCTCAAAATGGCCGAATGAAGCTTAGGTTTTCTTTCTTTTTCTTTTGTTCAGTTTCGGCTAGTTAAAAAAAGATGAACCTGGCTTACTTTTGTTTTAATTTTAACATATATTAAGTTATAATTAAGTTACCTTTTTAACCTTTTATATTAAATAAACATGACATATAAATTAAGGTCATTATTGGCATATACTGTAACACCCGCAGACCCGGCCCAAACGTTATGGCCGAATTCAGGAATGTCACATCCAAGGCATAATTCAAAACGATTTTTGCTAAGTTAAAATTTAAGGCCTAAAAGCCCAAAATCCTTGAATCTTGTTAAGTAATGATAAAAGCCCATGTTTTTAGGTATTTCGAAAACCATGTTTAAACTTAACAAAATTTAATTAAGTTTAACAATTAAGTAAACAGTTGAACAATGATAACAAAACACAAAATCTAAAGTCAAATCAGAGTACAAGGCCTTATTACAACCCACAAAAATAAAGTAATTAAAATCATGTGTTTTGAAACAAATAAACAAAACTCCTAAGTATCTTGTAGTGTGGCCATCTCCGAATCCTCTCCCACGTCGAGCCGTCTACTGAGGATCACCTGAAACATTTAATAAAAAGGGTGTGAGTTTTGAAACTCAGTGTGTATGACCCTTGGTAATCCAATCAACTTGCAAATATCACATTAGGCCTAAGCCCTATCAGATTCGGTGGTCTTGGGCCTTAGCCCACAATGACCTCAAATCACATCAATATCACATGAATGCAATGCACCCATCCCGAATCCAACCCTGCACTCCATTTCCCTTCCAACCCTACACTCCTGTAGGGATATAATTATCAACCCACCCATACCTAATTTCAAAGGTATCACCAACAACGGCACTACTCAAACGTTTCATCTAAGCAGCTAAACATATAATGGGCTTAAAGCCACCGGTGGACCCACGGTCGTCAAGCGACTATGCGATCCTCACATATCTTCCTCCGTGTCATCAAAACCTACCCAAGTGCAACATATATTTTATGAATGCAACACACATTTTCACACATTAAGCACTTAGGGGGATTCTAGTTATTTCACTACCCTGGGCTATTTTTGTAAATTCCCAAATCGGGGGTACTTTGGTAATTTTCCCGACTAAGGGTATTTTAGTCATTTTCACCCTTAGGGGCATTTTGATCATTCTTAAGTTTTATGGATTTAGTACCTACATGGGCCCGTTAACAAGTCCCCATCGGTCAAAGTGAATGGGCACTATGCACCAGGCAAGATTCCAGAAAAGAGGAGGTGGGTCATTAAGACCGCTTAAGTACGACGATCTCTCTAGATCCATTCCTAGACATGCATATACCCATTACCACCTCAACCTTATGACTTGTCCACGGTTGCAATTTTGTGATTAAGTTTTATGTTTGTTTTAGCAGTTATCAGATACTACGATCGAACTCATATACAAAGCCCAAATAAGCCTACATGCATGCAAACGACCCACTAAGCTTAATCCCATTCATATGGCCCATTAGGCCCACATCACATCTATATAGCCTATTAGGCCCAAATCTCATTCATATAGCCCATTAGGCCCAAATCATATCCACATGGTCCATCAGGCCCAAATCAATTCCAGAGCATGTAACATGCATGACCAACTCAATCCATATAACCAAATAAAAAATTTCACAAAACTTAGCCTTAGGGCCCACCAGGCCCATTTAGCCACTTTCGGCTTTTCGACTTTTCGGCATTGTCGATATCATGTGTGTGTAGTATTTGTACACACCTGGTAACCACGCGTGCTGTAAACCCCTTAATCACGAACCTACAATAGTCATCACTTAACGATTAATCTTGGCTTAATACACACTTTATCAAAAATCGAAACCTCACCTAACCTTACCGTGTGCCACACGTTCTAGTAGCCCATCCTTAGGAACTATTTGCGAATATCCCTAGATCTACACCCAAACATATATCATCAAAATTCGAGTGACTCATAATCCACACAAGTCAACCCTATAAATCATATCCACATTTGGCCACTTGCTTAAACCATAATCAAGACGAGTATACTTACCACTTGCTTGCGATCCTTACCACACCCGCGATCTTTGAACCCTATCCTTGTTATTATAGGGCTAACGATAGGAAAAGTTAGATAGCCCTTCAGCTTTTAGCAAAACGTACAAAAGAGGTTAACCAAATACTTACCAAATCCCCTTTTGATACTGCAGCCTAGATAGCTACTAAACTAGATCTGGCTTTTAACACTTGACTGAGAGTAGGTAACAATTGATTTGTGATAGAGGAACAACCACAAATATTAGGCACTAATAGGAATTTTGGCAAGGAAAAAGATGGTGGTAATTCGGCAATAAGAGAATTCGGCTATGGGAGAGAAAAGAAAAGTTTTGAAAACCGAAAGAGCCCTTCAAAAGAATTTGGCACAAAGGGATTCGACTTTAGGAGATTTCAGAAATGGGAGAATTTGGCTATGGGAGGAACCAATTGAGGGGAAGAAAACAAAGAAAAAGAATAATGGCAACTCAAAGAACCTTTCAAAATATTTGGCACTCACCGTTTATAGCCACAAGCCGAAAATGCCTTCCCCCAGAGTCCCATTCGGCACCACCTCATCCACACTCCTCATCTCCTAACTTTTCTACCTGATATCTCCTTAATCTCCTCCAAAATTTCCTCCACTATCAGTTCACACGGCCACTCAAACACTCCAATGCAAGAGTTCAAATTAAACACAACTCTGGCCATCCACTTATGCAAAATAAACACTCCACAAAATACCACTCCTAAGCCTCGAACCTTGGACCTCCTCTGCTGACCATCATTCCCCGTTATAGCTACCAAAGTGACGCCACTTGCCACTGGACCATAGGGCCGCTTGTTTATATATGATTATTTTATATGTTGTGTTAAATATATATGTATTTTATATTATATATTAATATATTATAATAAAAGATACATAAGTTGGTGGTTTCATTTTATCATCTTTTTGCCGAAATTAGTAAAATAAAAAGAAAGATAAGCTTGCTAAGTTTTGGCCATTTGAGAGCTTAAATTCAAGGTATGATTTCGGTCGATTTTCGATAATTTCTACGTTTTTGTAATCGTTGCTTCTCCTACTATCAAGCCCATGTTTTAATTTGATGAATTGATGATGTTTGTGTGAGATGCCATTAATGATATGTCAAGCTTCTTGATGATTTTTAGTGTTAAATGAAAGATATAAGTTAGATGAACATACTTTGTTCTTGAATTTTTGATGAATTTAGCTTAAATAGGGGTAAATTGAGAAAATTATAAATTGAGGGACTAATTTACAAATTTGATGAAATATGTGGGCTTGTATGTGACGTATAGGTATTCGGCCAAGCATGTATATGTGTGGATTTTGTGAATTTGGTGTTTTGTGAAAAATGGATTAGATTGATAAAATGTGCAAATGTGAGGGCTAAATTATAGATAGCCCAAAATAAATGCATTTGGATTAAATTGAATGAATTAGTGAATAAAAGGGTTAATTCTGAATATGTTTAGATCCAGAACCAAGGAAAACAAACTTAGATCGTAGGAAAACGAAAGTGACCGAGTGGCCTTTTCTGATTCAGTTAAATCGAATCTGAGGTAAGTCATACTGGAAATAAATGTAATTGTATTGAATTGAGCTTATTTATATAACTATAAATGATAACGAATGTTTATGAGATGTTATGTATAAGAATTCTGGAATAAGGTCGATATAGTGATAAGTCTGAGGAATCCAGTATGAAATTAGGAATACAAAGGTATATATTCTCTGAATACGAGTAAGACCCTATCTGGGACAGTGGCATCGATATCTGAATATGAGCAAGACCCTGTCTGGGATAGTGGCATCGATATCTGAATACGAGTAAGACCCTGTCTGGGACAGTGGCATCGATATCTGAATACGAGTAAGACCCTGTCTGGGACAGTGGCATCGATATCTGAATACGAGTAAGACCTTGACTGGGACAGTGGAATCGATATCTGAATGCGAGTAAGACCCTGTCTGGGACAGTGGCATCAATATCTGAATACGAGTAAGACCCTGTCTAGGACAGTGGCATCGATATCTGAATAGGAGTAAGACCCTGTCTGGGACAGTGGCATTGATATCTGAGTGCATGTAAGACCTCGTCTAGGACATTGGTATTGTACAACTATTCCGAGCTTTCTGAGTGTCCTACTAGATTCTTGGGCAAGTATGTGATACGAATTGCAAATCCGAGCTATGAACAATTATGTTATATTAAATCCGATTCAGGTACGTTTATTATAGACTATATGTGTATATAAGGTAAGCATCTAAATGATCTTACTGTGATAATATGTTTATGGAAATTATGATATATAAGAATTGTTTTGGCTAGATGAGCTATGTGTTTATATGATTCTTGAATGGTGAAAATGGTTAATGAAGTATGAATCAAAGCAAATATGTGAGGGTTTGATAAGTGATTGGTTTGCCAATGAATTTATTTGCATATATGCCTTCCATACTAAGTTTATTTATAAATGACTTACTAAGCTTTTGGAAAGCTTACTCTATGTGTGTTTTCTCTGTTTTATAGATCGTCAAAGCTACTAAAGGCTCGGGACTGTCACGGATCGTCATCATACTACTAACCTTATTTTGGTACACTTTGAAAATGTATAAAACTAGATATGGCATGTATAGGCTAGCATTTTGGTATAAGTTTTTATGTCATCTTAACCATGTGATTTGGCTTTTTATGAGTTGAGACTTTGCTTGAATAAATGTGTTATAATATGCATATTTTGGTTTGGTTGAATATGAAATGGCTAAGCTTTGAGAAAGCAAATGAATGAATTATGCTTGTGATGATATGAATTTTAGTTCTTGAAATTGTCATGGTTGGAATTGGTATTGAATGTATGGTTTGAATAGGCAAAATTGTATGTTTTTGGTTGCTATATGTTCATGTTATGACTCGATTTGTGAGGCTTGTAGGTGTGACCCAAATGGGTGGCTTTTTGGCTTTGCAAATGGCCTATATCGTCACACGGTCCCGCACACCCAGCGTGCCTAGAGACCGTGGGTAAATTGGCAGAATGTAGCTTAGTACTACACGGCCTGGACATGGGCGTGTCAGTTGGCCGTGGTGTGCAAGTCAGTAGCTAGCTAGAAGCACACGGCCATGGCATACGGGCGTGCCTACTGACTGTGTTGATATAGTCAGTATATAGACACGGAAGGACACACGGGGGTGTATGGAAGCCGTGGAGGGCACAAGGTCTCCTCCCACGGGCGTGTCTCCCCTGTAATTTAGAAAAGTTTAAATTTTTCAATGAGATTCAGTATGTGTTTCAGTTTAGTCCCAACTCAGTTTATATGCATGTTTAGGGTCTTGATGACTCATCTAAGGGACACTATGATTGTTAATGATGATTGTAATGTTTGAAAGGTTATGTAAGTTTCTGATCTGTCCGGTAATGCTCCTAACCCTAGTCCGGTGAGTGTCTTGGGATAGGGGTGTTACAGCTCTAGTTGCATGAATTTGCATTTTTACGAGCTAAGGACTAAATTGTAAAAATGTCAAAATAGTAGGGCAAATGTGTAAATTTGCCAAAATATGAATTAATGGCTAAATTGAATAGATTGAATACTGAATGTGCTAAATTTGATAATATATAGATCAAGATAAGCTAAGACCGGGTTTAGATCGGGGAAAAGGGAAAGTTGACGAATAGTCGATATTCGCTAACCAAGCGATACGAGGTAAGTTCGTATAGTTAGAATCGAAATTTTAAATACTTGTATTTATTTGATATGTATGTATATAATTGAGTTATTGATATACTTGGAATACGAATTCCTATTTGATATAGACTGATGGTTACTGAGTCTCGTTTGAACCGTTTGAATTCGTAGGATATGAGTGACATGTCACTAGGCTTACAATTTTGGTGTAGCTCCTGCATTTGTTGCAGACTCACGACAGCTCGTATGAGCTTACCGATTCAGTTCAATAGAGCTTACTGTCCATCAGCTCAGGAGGAGCTTACTGATCATAGCTCAAAAGAGCAGAAATGATAATGAATTGACGGATTACTGATGTATATCACTCGAGTATCCTTTGAAATTCTAATAGGTTCAACGGGCATAAATTCTATTAATATGAATGAATTACTATTTATACAGATGAGTTACTGTTATCGAATAATTTATTATTTATATGATTGAGAGTGAAATGTTACTGTAACGACCCGAATTTGGGCCTAGTAGAATTGGGCTTATTGGGCTTTGACCAGGGGAGCGTTTAAAATTTTTGAGAACAAGAGAATAGCACTAATGCAAGCTAGACCTATTAGGTGAGTGATTTTGGAAGGTTAGGGGGCTTCTATGAAGTCTTGGGATCAAACTTGGGCTTTAGGAAAATTTTGGTTTTAGGTGAATAAAACCCTAGGAGTTAGTAAGTAGGCTTTAAGAATAAAATGTGGAGAAAAATGACACAAAAGGAGTTGTGGCCTAGTGGCAAATGGCAGGACATTGGAGACAAGGGAATGACGCCACATAAGGAAGCAAGGGGTCCAAGGTTCAAGTCTTGGCGCTTTCATTTCATTTTGATTTATTTTTAAGTGAACTTAGACTTTGGCCCATACACTTATATTTAGTTGCACATGATTTGAGACATAAAAGGAGCTTGTGTTGTGGTGGCATGTAGCATCTGGAGCATAGGAGAGGGTAATGGTTCGAATCCTTTGCAAGCAAAACGGGATATTTATTTTGCTAAGTTGGGATAGCCAGATTTTGTGTTGGAATTAAACTCTGCTGAAGGAGGGACCCCACATCGGGAAGCAAGCAAGAGGGAAGGTGAGAAGCTGGCTTTAAATAGAGCGATCTATGAGGAGAGTAAGCATATCTTGGTTGGTGTTGGGCATAGGAGTGGTCGGAGCATGGATGAACTCTAGATTCCTATCAGGTGTGTATTTCGCCCTACTCTAGCTGTGGAGCGGCAAATGCCGAAATGCCGGTCACACGGCGATGGTAGCCACACGAGCGTGTGAGCGCATGTGTATGTGTGGGAGCTTTGACACGATGTTGAGGCCCTCATGAGTGTTCTCATGAGTCTAGGCTGCCTTGGGCCAAGTGGGCCCAATGGGTCCGCGGGCCTATATGAATAAATTGTATGATCGTGTAGTAGGTAGTGAACTTGTTTATATGAATCTCATATCTGTGGTTAGATTTGGGCTAAATGGGCCACATGAGCGTGTGGGCCCATTTGGGCCGAGAATGGGCCCTAGGCAAATTCGTATCATTATCTCTGGTTAGAATACCCCTGATTTGTGAAATTACCGAAATACCCCTGATTTGTGAAATTACCGAAATACCCTCGGATTCCAAAGTTATTGAAATACCCTAGATTTGTGAAATTACTGAAATACCCTCAGATTACAAAAGTACCAAAATACCCCTAGTTTGTGAAATTACTGAAATACCCTCGGATTACAAAATTACCGAAATACCCCTAATTTGTGAAATTATCGAAATCCGTTGAATTGCAAAATTACCGAAATACCCTTAATTTGTGAAATTACTAAAATACCCTCAGATTACAAAATTACCGAAATACCCTCGATTTGTGAAATTATCAAAATACCCTCGGATTAAAAAATTACTGAAATACCTCTGATTTGTGAAATTATCGAAATACCCTCGGATTTCAAAGTTACCGAAATACCCCTGATTTGTGAAATTACCAAAATACCCTCATATTACAAAATTACCGAAATACCCCTGATTTGTGAAATTGCCGAAATACCTCTGCTTTACAGAATTACAAAATTACCGAAATACCCTCATATTACAAAATTACTGAAATGCCTCAATTTGTGAAATTACCAAAATACCCCTAGTTTGTGGAGTTACCGAAATACCCTTTATAGGTAAAGTTACCGAAATACCATCGATGGGTAAAATTATCGAGATGCCTTTACGGGGCAAAATGACTGTTTTACCCCTAATCGATTAAATTACCGTTGTACCCTCGTGGTAGTACTAGTATTGTATGTGTTAATTGTATGATTGATTATGTTTGAGATGCACTACATATATGGATTAGTTATGAGTAGAATTACCGAATTACCCCTATAGGGTAGGATTATCGGAATACCTTTATAGGGTAAAATGACTGATTTGTCCTTGTGGGTAAATGATTGACTTGTGCTATGATTTGACCGATTTGACTGTGATTGTGTGACTGTGTTTTAACTGACCTAACTTTGGGCGTGTGTTTGATTTGCTGTTAATATGTGTTGAAATGACTGTTACTAAGCATGGCCATTTTGCATACACGTGTAATGATTGAGCATGACATACACAACATGTTGCATGGGTTGGGTTTGATGATTGGAGGAAGTACCGTTTTAGTGGCTCTGCCACATACCGTTCTAGTGGCTCTGCCACATACCGTTTGAGTGGCATCACCACATACCGTTTTAGTGGCTCAGCCACATATACCGCTATTAGCAGCAAGCAAAGTCAGATATTGGAGGGCTTGGCTCTGTGCCATCTTGATTATGGCTTTGTGCCAATCGTATTGACCTGTGGCTATGTGCCTAACAGATATCGATGACTCTGTGTCGGTCATATTTACCCAAGGCTGTGTGCCGATTATATTACCATCGCTGATGGCTAAGTGCCAAACATAATACGGTTACTGATGGCTCTGGCAATTATAATACCGCGATTGAAGGCTTTAGAGCCATATATATACCGTAATTAGCAGCATGACTGCAATACTGGTGAGATCTGGCTGGGTGGGTTGACATGGTCCCCACATGGTGTGATTGGTTGGTATGGGTGGAGAGTTAACCGGCTGGTAGTATTGGGGTGGGTTCATATCCAATGTATTGTTTTGATTTGGGGTTTTTGCTCAGCTTGCTACCGAATAGGGCTTAGGCCCTGTAACACCCCAAACCCGGTCAACACACCACGACCGAATCTGGTATGTCACAGAGGAAAAACGTTTTGGAGAAAACAGGTTACCGGTTAAAATTTGAGTGGAAACCCCTTTGTTGTTTTATACTTGTAGAAATCTTGGGTATGATTATTTGCAAACCGATAGTTTACTTTGCAATCCCGGGAATTTATCTTAAAAACTCAGTTGTCGATCCATAGGTTTAGAAAACGTTTATGCCATAAAAACTCGATTGATTCTTGCTTAGTTAATTTGGAATCGTTTGAATTAAGTGTGAAAAACTTAAGTTTGAAATCCATTCAAGATGTTGTTGTTATGTTACCCGATGGTAAAGATTTGAAAACCATTTCGTTTTGTAGTGCAGAAAACCTTACGTTCAATTTATTAAGTTAATCAAGTAATTTACTTAGCCATATTTAAAACCATCCAAAACATAAATAATCCAAAAATATAATCAAATGGCATCATTACAAACCCAAATAAAAACTGAAGAGAAAATAAATATCCAAATTCAAAATCCAAGTAAGACCAAATGTTTTAATGCATGGCCGCCTCGAGTCCACCCAGCTCCTCATCCGCCATCTAGAGTCACCTGCAAAGATAAAGGAGAAGATGAGTCACCAAGACTCAATGCATAAATCCTCCTCCCGATTAATGCAACATACTTACACAAATCATAACCAAGCAATATAAATAATACACCCAAACCTAGCCATCGATAACTCCTTTTCTACCCCGTGTGGTACCAAACCACTGGTGACCCAAAGTCACGATATCCAATAATAATGTGGTGCCAAACCACTGGTGACCCAAAGTCACGAATAATCCATCTGTGGGCCCAACCTACATTGTGATACCAAACCACTGGCGACAATCCCGTAATATCATATGTGGGGCCAACCCACTGTGATGCTAAGCCACTGGGACAAGTCGCTATGAGGTGCCAAACCCCTGGTGACCCAAAGTCACAAAATATCAATATACCAAGTGTGGGGCCAACCCACGTGTGATACCAAATCACTGGCGACGATCCCGATATGTCAACTGTGGGGCCAACCCACTGTGGTGCTAAGCCACTGGGACAAGTCGCTATGAGGTGCCAAACCTCTGGTGACCCAAAGTCACAAAATATCAATATACCAAGTGTGGGGCCAACCCACGTGTGATACAAAATCACTGGTGACGATCCCAAAATATCAACTGTGGGGCCAACCCACTGTGGTGCTAAGCCATTGGGACAAGTCGCTATGAGGTGCCAAACCTCTGGTGACCCAAAGTCACAAGATAATCTGTGGTACCAAACCACTGGAGGTGCCAAACCTCTGGTGACCCAAAGTCACGGATATCATCTTCCCCCTCCTCTCATATCACTCATCATCATGCCATACTCATGCAAATCATGCCATCATGCTTTATTATGAATCACATAGCAAATATGTCATAAATCATGCTATAATGCATTAAATAGCAAAACTCATATCGAAACGGACTTACCCGAATCCTTGCTCATACCCATAGGGTATCATACCATTATCCACACTATTTCGGCTTTAACACATTCAGGTTATTAAATATATGTACTTAATTATAAAGTGTGTAAGTTACACACCTGTTACTAACGCAAGCCCTAAATCTCGAAGACCCGATCTACTGCACTAGATCCCTTTGCCCTACATTCGGCCAAATCACATGACTATTAACAAGGCCATTCAGCCATACCAACAAATCTCGAAAGGTGAGATAACGTATAAACAACACCACCTTACCTTCTGCCTTACGAAACAAATCACCACACCCAAAATATACGATACTTGCTCCTCACCCTACATTCGGCCAACAACAAGGCTTTAGTCTCAATAGCCTTCGGCTTTTCACAACTTAAAGAATTGATGAACCAAGATAGATCCTTACCACTTAACTTACCAAATCGATTGCTAGAGAATAGAGGGCTTAGATCTACTGCTTCCAAGATCCCGAAGTACCTAGGAGAAATCAGTTTTCAAAGGTGGCTAGAGACCTTGTTGACAAATGCCGAAATCGGCTTCTACTTCCATTAGAAACGACAAAGAAAAGAGAAACGAAACAAAAAACATTCGGCCATGAACACTTACCCCTCAAAACCGATTAGATCCAACCCCAAAAGAGATCTACCTCCTGCTGAAATTCAGACAACACAACTAAAAGAAAGAATAGGAAGATTCGGCTGGAGTGGAAAAGAGAAAGAAAATTTCGACAAGGGTTGGGTGATCAAGATGATTCGGCTAGAATGGAGAAAGGAAAAAGAAAAAGAAAGTGAAAAGGGAAGAGAGGGATTTCGGCAAAGAAGGGTGGAGAGGATGTCGGCAAAATAGTTTGAGAGAAGAAAAAGAAAAAGATGAAAGGGAAGAGGATACTTTCGACTTTGAGCAAAAATGGAAAAGAAAAAAGGAGGTAGAAGAGGAGTAAATTCGGCCAAACACTTTGAGAAAGAGAAAAGAAATAAAATACAACTAAAGAACTTAGAGGGACATTCGGCTAGGTGCAAAAACAAAAAGGAGATTTCGGCTTTCTCCAATATGGTACACTAGAGAGATTTCGGCAATACACAAAAGGGATTTTTGGCTTTTGACACAAAACAAAGGCTAGCCGAAATGCAATCTAGGCACCTAAGGGAATTCGGCAACCCCCCTACTCACCTCTCCAAAACCGAACACTCCCCCCCACACAGGAGTTCAAAATTTTGCCGCCACCAAAAATCTCTCTTGGCCACTAATTCAAACGAATTTGAATTCCACAAGCTCCTATTTTCCTCTCTGCCACCTATTTGAATTAATTTGACTGAGTCCATCCTTATCTGACAGAATTTGAGCTGAACACAACTCCTCCCCTTCATTGGCGTCAAAATAATAAGCAAATAGTGGGATTTCTGCTGCTTGAACCTGTGATCTCCTTCCCCTGCAAGTGGCGTCATTCACAGGGCTCTAAGTGGCGCCTCCTTGCCACTTTACCAAGCCCAATCCTGTGCTAAAATCCCCCTTGAAATACATATAACCCCTAGCTCCTTCAGCTCCCTTTACTTAAAGCTTAAAAACAAAATTTCTTACTACTCAGGCCTGCTCTAAACTTATAATTAGATCCTAAAACATTACTAATAATAACACCACAGTCCAAACACATGCAAAACAATTCAATTAAAAATTAACCCCTATTTCTGGATATTACAGTTCTACCCCCCCTTAAAAATAATTTCGGCCTCGAAATTGCCTGGTCAAAAGAGTTGAGGGTATTGGTGTCTCATGACATCCTTTGGTTCCCACGTAGCTTCTTCCACGCCATAATTTCGCCATAATACTTTCACCAGTGGAAGGGACTTCTTACGCAAAACTTTCACATCTCGATCCAGAATCTGCACTGGTTCCTCTTCCATGGTCAAATCCAGACTCACCTCTATTTCTTCAACAGCTACAACATGCGATGGATCTGAACGATATCGTCTAAGCATGGAAACATAGAACACATCGTGAATCTGACTTAGCTCTACTGGCAACTCAAGCTGATAGGCTACCGGTCCCACTCGTCTCAACACCTTATACGGCCCATTCAACCTTGGACTTAACTTGCCTTTTCTTCCAAACCTCAATACCTTCTTCCATGGCGAGACCTTCAGAAGGACCTTATCACCCACGGCAAACTCTATATCCCTCCAATTGAGATCGGTATATGACTTCTGCCTGTCCGAAGCTTCCTTCAATTGAGCCTGAATCAACTTAACCTTGTCCTCAGTCTCTACAACCAACTCTGGTCCCAATATCTGACGTTCCCCCAACTCTGTCCAACATGTAGATGTGCGACACTTCCTACCATACAACGCCTCATATGGTGCCATCTTAATGCTTGCTTGATAACTATTGTTGTATGCGAACTCAGCTAATGGTAGAAACTCTTCCTAGCTACCTCTGAAGTCCAAAACACAACCTCTCAGCATATCCTCTAAAATCTGTATAACCCTTTCTGACTGCCCGTCAGACTGTCGATGAAATGCCGTACTGAAATCCAAGCGTGTACCCAATGCCTGATGCAACATTCTCCAAAACCTCGATGTAAATCTTGGATCCCTATCCGAGATGATCGATACTGGCACACCATGCAACCTCACTATCCCTGACACATACAACTTAACTTTTGAAGCGAGTAATCAACCCTTACCGATATGAAGTGAGCTGATTTAGTCAGACGATCCACAACCACCCAAACTGAGTCCTTTTTGCTAGGCGTAAGGGGTAATCCACTAACGAAATCCATAGTGATCCTTTCCCACTTCAACTGTGGAATTTTCACCGGCTGAAGTAAACTTGACGGCAACTGATGTTCAGCCTTGACCTGCTAACACGTCAGACACTTACCCACAAACTCCGTTACTTCCCGCTTCAGACCTGGCCATCAAAACTGCTCTCTCAAATCTCGATACATCTTGCTACCTCCAGGATGCATAGCATATGGGCTGCTATGTGCGTCCTAAAGAATCCTCTACCTTAACTCGACATCCTTCAGCATACAAGCTGTCCCTTGAAAACACAGAACTCCATCACTGGACAAACTGTAATCCTCCAAACCACCATTCTGAACTTGCAACCTCTGCGTATTTAAATCCTCATCCTCTAATCGCTTTCTCCTTGATCTGCTTCAACCCAAGTCACTTAACCTCGCACTCGCGAGAATACTTCCATCGCATACAAGCTAAGATGGGCAAACATCGCTCTTAAGTCTGATACAACCTTACGGCTCAACGCGTCTGCCATTACGTTAGCCTTGCCCGGATGATACTCAATCGAACAGTCGTAGTCCTTCAACAACTCAATCCACCTGCGCTGCCTCAAGTTTAAATCCTTCTGAGTCAAAAGGTACTTCAGACACTTGTGAACTGTATAGACTATTGACCTTTCTCCGTACAAATAGTGTCTCTATATTTTCAAAGCGAAGACCACTGCAGCTAACTCCAAGTCATGCGTCGGATAGTTAACTTCATGCGGTCTCAGCTGTCGAGACGCATAAGCCACTACCTTCCCTTCCTGCATTAGCACACATCCCAAGCCCGTATGTGATGCATCGCAATATACTGTGAATTCCTTTCCTGCCTCAGGCTGAATCAACACCGGGGCTTCAGTCAAAATCTTCTTTAGCTTGTCAAAACTCTTTTACTGCTTCTCAGTCCACACAAATGGAGCTCCTTTCCTTAACAACTTGGTCATCGATGCTGCGATCAAAGAAAATCCCTCTACAAATCTTCGGTAATACCCTACCAAACCTAGAAAACACCGAATCTCAGCCACTGACTTAGGCGGCTTCCAATCCAACACTGCCTCAATCTTTCGAGGATCCACCCTAATCCCCTCAGTTGATACTACATGACCAAAGAAAGTCACTTCCCTAAGCCAGAACTCGCACTTACTAAACTTAGCATATAGCTGCTTTTCCCTCAGAATCTGCAACACTACTCGCAAATGCGCATCATGCTCCTCCTCTGTCTGTGAGTATACCAAGATGTCGTCTATGAATACTATGACAAATTGATCCAAATACTGCTAGAATACCTGGTTCATCATGTCCATGAATGCCACCGGCGCGTTAGTCAACCCAAACGGCATTGCCAGAAACTTGTAGTGCCCATACCGAGTACGAAACGCCGTCTTGTGGATATCAGCCTCTTTCATCTTTAGTTGATGATACCCAGACCTCAAATCAATCTTTGAGAATACCGATGCACCCTTAAGCTGGTCAAATAAGTCATCTATTCTGGGCAACGGATACTTGTTTTTGATCGTCAGCTTATTCAACTGGCGGTAGTCTATGCACATTCGCATTGTACCATCTTTCTTCTTGACAAAGAGTACCGTCGCTCCCCAAGGTGAAACATTTGGCCGGATAAAACCTCGGTCCAATAACTCCTGAATCTGAGCCTTTAATTCCACTAATTCCTTTGGCGCCATCCTATACGGAGCAATAGACACTGGCGCAGCCTCCGGCAATGTGATCTATGCCAAATTCAACCTCACGATCTGGTGGCGCGATCCGGAAGCTCCTCCGAAATACATCAGCAAATTCCTTTACTGTTCAGGCATTCCCTATAGCAGACTCCTTAGCCTCTAAGGCACACACATGAACCATAAATGCTTCACAGCCTTTCCTGACCATCTTCTCAGCTTTCAATGTAGATACCACATTGGATAGATAATCTCTTCTGTTACCTATCATAACCACCTCATCTCCTTCCATGGTCCAACATCCTCCCCAATGAGATTTTCTACAACGGTTACACTGTCTTTGGTCCCCTCGATTAGCGACAGAATGCACCTACCAGATCGATTCACCCACTGCCTAACCCTTTTCTGAGAGTTACCTGCTGACCCAGATGATCCAAAATCTCTCTTATGTCTATTCATATCCATATTCTGCCTCACAGACTCCTTAACCCCTTCGGCTACCTTAGCCTTTTCTACCAGGACAGCAAACTAACGCTCCTGCTGTGGAGCAATCAGCAACCTCAGCTCATCTCTCAGACCTCTTCAAATCAGACACATCGCTTGTGTTCTGTAGCCACAATGCCCCTAGCATACCGGCTCAGCCTTAAGAACTCTGCCTCGTATTTTGATACAGACTTACTCCCCTGAACCAACCTCAGAAATACCTTTCGCTGCACATCAATGTAGCTAGATCCAACGTACTTCTTCTGATAAGTGGCCTTAAAATAATCCCAAGTGAGATCTTCCGCTGCAGCACTATCCCGAACCGTGAGCCACCACTGGTATGACTCATCCCACAGAAACGACACTATCCCTTTCAGTTTTTCCTTAGCAGTCAGGTCCAAATCATTCATGATTCGCTCCGTCGCCTCCAACCAATACTCAGCCGTACTGGGAGCCACACCAGAAACACCTCGAAATACCTCAGCTCCATTGGCTCAGAGTCGCTCAAGTACAGATTTTCAAGCTCCTGCGCCTCCACCTACTCCAGCTACCCTCTCAAGAACTCGCAGCATTGCCTGCGACACTGCGTCATCCCCCGTCTGATCCTGAAACTCACCACCTACAGCTGGTGGTGCTGCTGGTATCTCATTCTCTGACCCCTGACCAGACCCTACTAGTTCAGACACTGTCATCCTACCTCGACCATGTCCACGCGTATTACGACCACGACCACCTCGAGTGCTCATGACTAAAGTCTCGACTTATTTGATTTAGAAGTTTTATGCATTAGTAATTATTCCACTGTCCTTAAAGCACTGTCTTATGAATAATTTTTTTTAAAGGGGTTTTGTTTTCGCAAGTCCTTAGAGTTCTATCAGTTTCAGTCTCTAGGGTAGTCCACTATCACTAGTCATTCAAAGTTTATATCATCCAAAAATCACAAACAATATTGAGGGATACTTACCTGGGCAGATTGGTGCCGGAGACTCGGTGCCATGCCTTTCAAACCATAGATTTTCAGACAAAACATTTAAAACCATTCTTTTAAAACATTTTGGGCCTCAGGCCCATAGCCGAGCCTTTAAACTTAGCTCTGATACCACAATTGTAACACCCCAAACCCGGTCAACACACCACGACCAAATCTGGCATGTCACAGAGGAAAAACGTTTTGGAGAAAACAGGTTACTGGTTAAAATTTGAGTGGAAAACCCTTTGTTGTTTTATACTTGTAGAAATCTTGGGCATGATTATTTGCAAACCGATAGTTTACTTTGAAATCCTGAGAATTTATCTTAAAAACTCAGTTGTCGATCCATAGGTTTAGAAAATGTTTATGCCATAAAAACTCAATTGATTCTTGCTTAGTTAAGTTGGAATCGTTTGAATTAAGTGTGAAAAACTTAAGTTTGAAATCCATTCGAGATGTTGTTGTTATCAATTAATTTATGTTACCCGATGGTAAATATTTGAAAACCATTTTGTTTTGTAGTGTAGAAAACCTTACGTTCAATTTATTAAGTTAATCAAGTAATTTACTTAGCCATATTTAAAACCATCCAAAACATAAATAATCCAAAAATATAATCAAACGGCCTTATTACAAACCCAAATAAAAATTGAAGTGAAAATAAATATCCAAATTCAAAATCCAAGTAACACCAAATGTTTTAATACATGGCCGCCTCGAGTCCACCCGGCTCCTTATCTGCCATCTACGAGTCACCTGCAAAGATAAGGGAGAAGGTGAGTCACCAAGACTCAGTGCATAAATCCTCCTCCCGATTAATGCAACATACTTACACAAATCATAACCAAGCAATATAAATAATGCACCCAAACCTAGCCATCCATAACTCCTTTTCTACCTCGTGTGGTACCAAACCACTGGTGGTGCCAAACCACTGGTGACCCAAAGTCACGATATCCAATAATAATGTGGTGCCAAACCACTGGTGACCCAAAGTCACGAATAATCCATCTGTGGGGCCAACCCACGTTGTGATACCAAATCACTGGCGACAATCCCATAATATCATATGTGGGGCCAACCCACTATGGTGCTAAGCCACTAGGACAAGTCGCTATGAGGTGCCAAAACCTCTGGTGACCCAAAGTCACGGATATCATCTTCCCCCTCCTCTCATATCACCCATCATCATGCCATACTCATGCAAATCATGCCATCATGCTTTATTATGAATCACATAACAAATATGTCATAAATCATACTATCATGCATTAAATAGCAAAACTCATATCGAAACGGACTTACCCGAATCCTTGCTCTTACCCATAGGGTATCATACCATTATCCACACTGTTTTGGCTTTAACACATTCAGGTTATTAAAATATATTTACTTAATTATTAAGTGTGTAAGTTACACACCTGTTACTAACGCAAGCCCTAAATCTCGAAGACCCGATCTATTGGACTAGATCCCTTTGCCCTACATTCGGCCAAATCACAAGACTATTAACAAGGCCATTCGGCCGCACCAACAAATCCCGAAGGGTGAGATAACGTATAAATGACACCACCTTACCTTCTGCCTTACGAAACAAATCACCACACCCAAAATATGCGATACTTGCTCCTCACCCTACATTCGGCCAATAACAAGGCTTTAGTCTCAATAGCCTTCGGCTTTTCACAACTTAAAGAATCGATGAACCAATAGAGATCCTTACCACTTAACTTACCAAACCGATTGCCAGAGAATAGAGGGCTTAGATCTACTGCTTCCAAGATCCCGAAGTACCTAGGAGAAATCGGTTTTCCAAGGTGGTTAGAGACCTTGCTGACAAATGCCGAAATCAGCTTCTGCTTCCATTAGAAACGATAAAGAAAAGAGAAATGAAACGAAAGACATTCAGCCATGAACACTTACCCCTCAGAACCGATTAGAACCAACCCCCAAAAGAGATCTACCTCCTGCTGAAATTCGGCCAACACAACTAAAAGAAAGAATAGGAAGATTCTGGTTGGAGTGGAAAAGAAAGAAAATTTTTGACAGGGGTTGGGTGATCAAGATGATTCGGCTAGAATGGAGAAAGGAAAAAGAAAAAGAAAGTGAAAAGGGAAGAGAGGGATTTCGAAAAAGAAGGGTGGAGAGGGTTTCAGCAAAAGAGTTTGAGAGAAGAAAAAGAAAAAGATGAAAGGGAAGAGGATACTTTTGGCTTTGAGCAAAAATGGAAAAGAAAAAGGAGGTAGGAGAGGAGTAAATTCAGCCAAACACTTTGAGAAAGAGAAAAGAAATAAAATACAACTAAAGAACTTAGAGGGACATGCAGCTAGGTACAAAAACAAAAAGGAGATTTCGGCTTTCTCCAATATGGTACACTAGAGAGATTTCGGCAATGCACAAAAGGGATTTTCGGCTTTTGACACAAAACAAAGGCTAGCCAAAATACAATCTACGCACCTAAGGGAATTCAGCAACCCCCCTACTCACCTCTCCAAAACCGAACACTCCCCCCCCACACAGGAGTTCAAAATTCGGCCACCACCTAAAATCTCTCCTGGCCACTAATTCAATTGAATTTGAATTCCACAAGCTCCTATTTTCCTCTCTGCCACCTATTTGAATTAATTTGACTGAGTCCATCCTTATCTGACAGAATTTGAGCTGAACACAACTCCTCCCCCTCCTTGGCGTCAAAATAATAAGCAAATAGTGGGATTTCTGCTGCTCGAACCTGCGATCTCCTTCCCCTGCAAGTGGCGTCATTTACAGGGCTCTAAGTGGCACCTCCTTGCCACTTTACCAAGCCCAATCCTGTGCTAAAATCCCCCTTGAAATACATATAACCCCTAGCTCCTTCAGCTCCCTTTACCTAAAGCTTAAAAACAAAATTTCTTACTACTCAGGCCTGCTCTAAACTTATAACTAGATCCTAAAACATTACTAATAATAACACCACAGTCCAAACACATGCAAAACAATTCAATTAAAAATCAACCCCCATTTCAGGATATTATAGGCCCAGACTGATACCGTATGGGCTCAGGCCCAGATAGTGACCGTTATAGGAGATTACACACTGAGTTCTTGTAACTCACCCCTTCCTTTTAACCGTGCAGGTAATCCCCAGCATTAGAGGATTTGAAGTTGTGGAGGACTCGGAGGTGGCCATACGTCGAATTTGCTTCTTAATGATCTTAGTAAATTTGGATTTAACTTATTTTATATTACTTTTGGGTTAATATTTTGGGTAATAAGGCCATTGGATTTTTCTTTTTAAACTTTCATTTGGTAATTCTACTAGTTATGAATTGTTAAACTATTAGACACTGGGTTTTTAAAATGATAACTGTCGTTTTCAAATATCATGTTTTCGCAACTTTTAAAGTCAATCATCTACTACAAACAATGTTTTGAAAACAATATTATGTTTGCAAGGAAAAAAAAAGTTAAGCAAATTTTGTTTTGGTAAGCTAAGAAATTTTGGGTTATAAAATGATGCAAAGTTTTTGAATTGAGGAAAGGTTTAAATGATCGCGTAGTTTCAAACAACCATTTGATGTGACATGCCCGATTCGGCCAGACCGTTCTGGCCGGGTTTGGGGTGTTACAGTTACCAATATTGTACATGATATATAAATTTGGTATGGTGCAATGTATTTATTATTAAATTGAGAAAATGGATGATTACATGTACTTATATGACTAACTTGTTGATGAATGCTTGTGTTTAGGCATTTGGAAATTGAATTGAATATACCTTACTTGTATAAATGTTAAGTTTATTTCTAAATTATACAGGCTTACTAAGCTATAAAGCTTACTATATTTCTTTTCCATGTATTATAGAGGTTTGGTAGCTCACTCGATACGGATAAAGTAGGAGTTACGCATCACACTATCCAGTTGCCGATTGGGACCTTTGAACTTATTGATATTTTTAAATATGGCATGTATAGGTTAGTTTTAAAGATGATAATTATGGTTACTTGAGATAGTAATTTTTGATACATTTTGTGGTATAAGTTAAAGCCATGTGATTTGGCTTAACTTAGTATAATGTTTGGTTGTGTATAGGTATTCAATTATGGTATGTTTTGGCAAGTAGTAGATGAAATGGAAATATACAAATGTTATCTTGATATGTAGCTGGCATGTGAATGGTAAATGAACCATATTGTTGATATTGTTTTGGCATGTATTGAGCTAAGTAAATGATAGTGATTTGAGATTTGGAATAGATTAATTTATAATGGTATGAATGGTGCATTTGGTTGTTGATTTTGGCTGCCTATTGTATCATGAAATGGTACCATTTGGCCTTGTGTAGGTAAATTGATGTTGGGGTGGCGAATTGGCCTTGCAAATATCCTATTTTTGTCCACATGGGAAGAGACATGGGCGTGTGTCCCCCGGTGTTGAAATTGAATTAAAGTCAGTATGCTCCACATGGTCTCACACACATGCGTGCGACTGGCCATGTGTTACAAGTCAGTATACCCCCTAAATGGCACACGGCCTACCACATGGGCGTGTGACTTGGCCGTGTTGCATAAGTCATTATACCCTACAAGTTTGACACGGTCTAGCATACGGCTTGGTACACGGGCGTGTGTGGCCACTTCGAAGGGTATGGGCTAGACACACGGGCGTGTGGTTTGTGTGACCCAAGTCAGTATGTATGCCTATTTTCACATAGCTTGAGACACGGGCATGTTAGGAGCCATGTGATGATTTTTCTAAGAGTCCAAAATTTTTACATGTTATCAGTTTAGTACCGAATCACTTCTAATGCATGTTTAAGGCCTCGTAGGCCCTATTAAGGGACAATGTGTTTGTGATTAAATGGTATTTGAGTATGAATGCATAAATATATGAATTATTTTTGTTAAATGATGAGTATTAATTGGTAATATCTCGTAACCCTACTCCAACGACGGATACAAGTTAGGGGTGTTACAAAGCACTCCTACCAGAATTTCCAACTAATGCACTTAGAGCATACGAATACATTTGCGCTCATGTTAACAAGTCTACAAGGCTATCTAATAATCTAGCATACAATCAAACAAATAAACAAATAAATGGTGTGAGCAACGAGAAGATGATCTAAGTCTCATTCCTGCAAGTAAAATTTAGGATTAAAGATAATATGTTCCCATTCCTAACCCGTATACGATTCAAGCAAAACATTTAAAGTAATTCTCATGCAATTCAAACAAATTATTTCAAACAATTCAAGTATCCAGAAAAATTTAGACACATGGGTTTCTAGATCCATGGGTTACGCAACCCCAATCAGTAAACCAACAACTTAGGTCCGAGTGTTAAATAACCTGAAGCGTTGATACCACCAAATGTAACACCCTATAACCGACCCGGTCGCCAAGCCTGAATATCAAAATGGACACACCATCGTCATACATCACATGCAATATATAAGGTCTCGTTATTAAAGTAAACATCTTTCATTTTAGCTTCATAATAAATACGAGACATACATATTCCAATTACTGTTAAAACATGCTGAACATTCACTTAACAAAATTCCCTAAACAATCACGTAAGTTTCGATACTGAAATTGAGGTATCGATATTTTTCTTACAAGGTATCGATAATGCTTGAAAAATTGATACCAAGTTAATATTCTATTTCTTGAATAAAATCGAAACATGAGAAAATATTGATAGCTTTCAAAAAGTATCGGTAATTCTACCCCAAGGATCAATACTCGTGGTATGGTATCGATAACAAATTACAATTCTGACTTCTTGCACATTGGAAAATCACAGAGGTATTGTTTTTAAAACACAAATATCGATATCTTTGCTCCAGATAGTAAAACATTAACATATTTAAGCCTATAAACCATATCAACATGAATCTACTCAACATTCATCTTTTACCATATCAAATAAACATCAAAACGACTATAATCACAGTTTCAAACATCGAGAATAAGTCTGAGCAATAATCAACATATCACAATTCAAACATTTAAATCCTAAGAACAAATGAACTATGGAAACGTCCAAAATATCATGGCAACATTCTTGCTACAATTCTACCACATTGCCTTTATTTCCCCAAAACATAAACAAATAACAATATCACCTACGAAATCATAGAAATGGACTTGTTTGTATCACCCCTCGGTACGATACCACTCACACCAGTACCGAACTAATCTGTAATGGTTTAAAAAGAGTGGGTGAGCTTAACTAGCTCAATGAATGTTTAGAATAACCACAGTACACACAATATCAAAGGTTAAACAAGAGCATACTACAACATGCTCACAGCCATATTCAAATCAAGTCAAAATAACATATTCACGTTTCATTAAGTCATAAAACCAACATATACTCCTACATGCAATTTCACTCAACTCACTTATATAAAATTCATTTAACAATAATTAATCAAGACTAAACAACGTATACATGGTCTAATAACCCACTAGTCTAGCTGATATATTCACATGCATTCACAAGTTAAATGGATGATCCAACTCACAATTACATACGTAATTTGCTGTGATAACATACTAATATTTTCATAAAACTTAAATAAACTCATTTAGCATATTATTCACATGTTTACGAGTCCATCTCACATCGTATTACCACAACAATTAACATCACTTTTAAACGATAATTTGCATTGCAACCACATACTCTTTTAGGTATACATCACATTTCAAATATATACATTTTAAGATAATTTGACACTTGAGACTATGAAACATAAAAGTTGGCTTTATCACCACACATCGGATATACGGATCTCCAGCACACCAAATGACTCATGACTCATTGACTCAAACATATCCAAAAAGTAAAGCATAAAGCTAACACTCTCCAACACAACAAACATGTCTCGTTGAATGGAGCTTAGCTCACATTCTCTTATCTTTCCAACATGTCCCAGGGCCTCAACACCAATATCACAAGACACATATAGGTGAGTACTCACAATCCTATGGCATGCAAACTATATCCAACGATCTCATAAGGTCACAAGGCCAACATATCCACAATTACACAATTTTAATTACTGATTTATTGCACAACATCTCTGTTCATATGAGTCATCATGTACCCAGCACATATGAGAGCACTATAATAAGTTTATCATGTACATTACATGATACATTAGCATTACATTCCATAATTCAACACATACATACTTACCAATTTTTTACATAATTTCACTGCACATTTATGTTGCTAACACCACATCATCACTATTGTTCGACATATTTAATATGCCCACAACACAATACAATTCACAATAGTTATTACACATGTCTCAAATCACAATATCGCATCATAATAAACAATCCATAAATATTATCATAATAATATAATTTACAAAAAATAAAACAAGGGAAATAGAAATCTTACACTCAAAACTTAAGATAGGGATTTAGGTTATTCCTAAGCTCCCTATTAACACCATGAATCATGTCTTCTAGAAGCGATATATCTGCATATGTGGTGGCTTGTCCAAAAAGTGTTATCAGTGGTAGTTTATCTGCAAATTATTGGTGGCTTGTCCACTAATGGTGTTTAAGATGGACGAGTTCTAAGAAACTCGATACTAGTGTGTAGTGGAGATGGGTAGGAAATTTTATAAAATGTGCATGATTTTAAAATTTGCATCAACATGCTCATGCATAACTATCAGTGTTAGAACTGATGATTAATATGTTGAGATGGATATTTTGTTATGTATGCGATTATGATTTTGTTGATCTCACACTGGGCTCTTTAAAGGTCACCCACTCTACTTATGTATTTAAGATAATCCTCGTGGTTAAGACTCAGATGTGGTCGTCAGTGATGCTCTCAGAAATGATTTTTAAATAAATATGGACTCTTATTTATGATCTGGTTTTTTATGGACTTTATTGCTACTTGGGACTTTTTGTGTTGAATTATGGTACTATGGCATGGAATTTTTAACTTTAGAAATTTTGACATTTTGCATGGATTATACTTATGGATTGAATAAATTGGACTTTTGCTATTAATTAAAGTTTTGAAAAATTAAAGAAAAACCATTTCTTTTGCAAACTCACTTTATCAAATTTGAATTGAAAAATAAGTAAAGTTGTTTCTTTTTCAAAAAATGACAAAGTATTTATATCAAAAGTTTTGAACTTAAGCTTATCATTTTTTAAAGAAATAATAACACATATTTTCAAATATGAACGAAATCACTCCAACTAATATCTATGGCCCATATAATTGCTTAGATCGGGCCATAACGTCTAGGCCTGTTTGAGGGATTACATTTAGTGATATCAATGCCCGATTCAAAACTCGGACTATGTGTATGGTATTTTTGAAAAATTTCATTCATTATAAAGGGGTATTTTGGGAAAAAAAACATGCCACATGTTAAAATTGTTGTAAAAAAATTTGAGACTCCCGAAGCCGATCTGAGTTAAGTGTTATTTATATTTGAAAACTATATACTATGAAAACTCTAGACTGTGAAATTGATAGTTTGTGAGACAAGTGTTAGTTGATAAAATGAAGCTTCGACTAAAAATATTCAAGTGATAACATAAGCACTTACCTCTGTTGAACAGGCAATTCATAAAACTTAAAATGGGTACTTGTGGAGTTAGAACTCGAGGGATGAGAGCTCGTAGAGAGTAGGGTCAGGGAACCCAGGTCGACTCATATGCATCTTGAAATGATGGAGATGTACAAGTGTACACAATCACAACAAGTAATAAAGTTACAAGTAAATGTTGAGTTATCGTGCTCATAGGGACTGTGTCGGAAAATATTTACGAAATGCAATTAAAAACACTTTGGTGAAGGAAAATCTTTTTTTTGAAAGAAAAGGGTTTAATAAAACTAGATTTTAACTAAGTAAATTAACTAAGAAAATTAAAAGGTAAAAATTCCAAAGCACGATTTCTAAAAAGTAAGTTTAATCAATATGACAAAATTGTGTTAGATCAATTACATTTCTTAACATAATATCATTAAAATAATGTTCATGTTGCTATGAATAAATGCACGCAACTTGGTAATTTGTTAACTACAGCATATACAGACTTACTAAATTAACTAATCTCTAGAACATATTACTATGTCAATTCAAACAATTAATCAATTTAAACAAGCAAGTAAAAGATTAAGTGAAGTAACAATATATTCCTACATTGAAACAATTTAATCACAATATTCTTGCAAGTTATGCAAGGCTAATTATCATTTTATACTGTCACTAATTTAACCCTCAACTACCTTAGAAGATTAACATTCACTGATTAAGTATTGTGTCAATTAATTACAATTTCAATACGATTAATAATTAACTCATTAGTTATCGTACAATAATAATACAAGTATAACATAATCATGATTTTACTTAATCAAACAATTTACCAAGACGAAATGCAATCAACCTAACATGAATTAAATTTAAGCCATGTTAATTAAATTTAATATAACAACATAACAAATATTCATAGACATGTTCATAACAACAAAAAAGTTAAAGGATAGGAAACTGGAATCAAATCCAGTGTTTCTCCGAAGTCAAACTAGTTTGCTCCTCTCCTTCTCCGCTCGTCCTGTTGAACTGAGGCTTCTATAAGCACTTGAATGCTACTACCCAAGGTGGTTGAATGACTCTTTTCAAAGAGGGAAATCGACAAAGGAAAGTAGAAGGGAAAAATGGGAAACAAATGAGAGAAAGTGAGTAAAAGAGAGAGATATGTGAGATGAGAGGTGTGTTGAATGATTAGGTGAATAGGTATTTATAGGTGGGAGTGGCTGCTAAAAATAGTAAATAATTAGCAGCCACACACTCCCCTTGTCCAACCACCACTCATGTATTTGTTGAAGATTTCAACTTGCTATATTTAGCTAGGGGCAAATCTACAAAAGCATAATAATTGGAGGGGTTTGAAAGTCATTTCAAGGAGACTTCAAGGGCTTATTTGCAAGTCAATAAATCAACTGATTTGAGCTGATTGGGTCAACATATTGGATGGGTTTTGGCAACCCGATTGATCGATTGGATCAGTCTTTTGTATTAGCACAACTTTTCCTCCTTTCCTTAATATAATCAATAATAATTATTTAACCCGAAATAAATTGGATTAAAATTAAAATTAATTATATTATGTATTTATATTCATAATTTGGACCGTTTTAGGCTGAAAATTTAATTCACCTCAATGCTTTAGAAACCGCTTCACGGTTTTGAGCTTCTAGTAGTGTCTGCGGAGCCAATTTTCACCCTTTGTGCAAATTTGTCGAAAATAAATAAAACTTCATGAAAATTTATTATAAAATTAATTAAAATTAAATATGTGAGTAATTTGAGTATAATTTAATTATTTATAATTATATTATATTTTTCGACAAGAATTACTACGAAACTGCATAAGTTAGTGCTCAAAAGGTGTTGAAAAAATCTATATATTTTTGTGTTTCCACACCCCCAAGCTTAATTCATTGATTGTGTCGAGTAATGCACAAATTGAAAAGAATTTCTTATAAACACCTTTGATAAATTCCTTCAGAAAACATTCTTCCCAAAATTATGAATTTAGTATACTTATGATAGCACAAATAAACTAAATGCTTTCTTTAGAAAGACATGTTAAATCCTTACCAATTTGATTTTATTTCATTATTTAAGATCAATCTACATTCATTAAGTTTAATTTATTGCTTCATATGTTGAACATAACAATTGCTCTCCACTAATGTAGGTAGCACAAAAACTTGAATTAATAGGTCTTTTAAATAGGTTGTAATGTGGCTTGGCTAGGGATGGGTAAAAGATAGATAAATTTAGGCTAAAAACCCTAGACTCAGCTTGCATCAGACCTTCAGAATGATTACCATTAATACACCAACTCATTTTTTTTACATGCTCTTTTGTACATCTATTTCTTTCGAGTACATATGCTTTCTTTCTCTTTTTTTTTTTTACACGAGCATTTTACTGTATGTAGTATATTTTTTTGATCCTTTGATACTTTTTTTCAACTTCTCAAACTTATTTTCAAAGAATATTCTAAATAGTACTGAGTCTAGTGTTTGGGACAATTTAAAGATAATTAAGAGAAAAGTGATGGCTAAATATTGCAAAAGTTCATTTTAAAAATTCCATACTTCCTAGGATATTGCCTCAAGAAATTACTAAGTCAATTTTAGAGGCTTAAACTTTCATAATTCAGCTAGCGTAACAATTATTAAAATAATAGAACTTTATTCATACTGACGTTTAGCACACTTAACAAAATATTAAAATTCTGAACAAAATATAACCTAACCATAATTAAAAGAAAAATTTATTCTGAGAGGAAATAATTTTAATTTTTTGGTCCCCCTACTTAAGATGAACAATGTCCTCATTGTTAGAAGTGAATAAATATTATACACTAGGTAGGATTTTAGAAAAGAGGAGGTGAGTCAATTTGATTGCTTAAGTACCAAGCTCTTTCTAGATCCAATCATAGACATGTACATATCTATTGCCACACTTCTTATTTTGCAAGTTGTTCATTTTTATTTACAATTTCCACCTCTTATTTTATTATGCAAGAAAAAAAAAATCCTAATAGAACCTAATTCTAAAAATATTAAATATGCTAAGAAATAAAATGAGGTAAAGATCCCCCCCTTTTTTATTTATTTACAAATCCCTTAGAATCCAACTCATCTTTTGCTTCCTCGTCTTTGTTTTTGCATGAATCACTTTGTTCCCTCTTCGATATTGGACTCCATGGTTCAAATACAAAATCTGGAAACTCAGACACAAAAATAAACAAGCATCCCCTAGTTTTGAATATCTCTAGTAAGCTTGTTGTTGCCACTGCATATGTTGCATTAGGTCCATTAACTTTGAAAGCTCATCATGAAGATCGGGGCAAGGCGATTAAGTTCTGTATGTTGAGGTTGCCATGTCAGGTTTGGTTATTGGTTCTACCTTATCAGGGATTCCAACTGACTGCATTAGTTCGATCTTTGTGGGATCTTCTTCTTCTTCTTATTCAGGATCCTCGCTTAGTTAAACTCATTGCTACAGAATAGAATCTCCAGCTATTCGATAAAGGTCCCAATCTGTGATTGTGCCTTGGCTATAACTTGTCTTCTTTATGTTTGCAAGAATTTTAGCTTTCAAGCACAAAATTGTTACCGTAAAGGGAAAGTATGCTTGGCCAGAACGTCTAGAGGCATAATTTTGCATTTCTCTCAGAATGATTTTTCTCACATCAATGGTCTTTGCCGTTAAAATCGAGTATATCAAAACCATTCGCTCTATTGAAATTGTGGTTCCATATGAAATAGGCATAAGGCTGAATCGAATGAAATAGAACCATACCTTCGCTAATGGTGTCAAATATTCTCTACAACAAGTGTGAGTTGTAACATCCCAAAATTGGGCCTAGGAGAATTGAGCCCAATGGGCCTTAGGCGTAGTAGCGTTTAAATTTTTGGAGAACAAGAGATCGGCTTAAATGCTAGTTAGACCTATTGGATAAGTGATTTTGGAAGGTTAGAGGGCTTCTATGAAGTCCTGAGATCAAATATTGGCTTTGGGGAAATTTTGGTTTTAGGTGAAAAAAACCCTGGAAGTTGGCAGATAGGCCTTAAGAATAAAATATGGAGAAAAATAACACAAGTGGAGTGTGTGGTGTAGTGGCAAAGTGATGCCACTTAAGAGATAAGGGGATGACGCCACAGGGAAGGAAGGAGGTCCAAGGTTCAAGTCTTGGCTTTTGCATTTTGGTTTCTTTTTGCTTGGACCTTAGAATTTGGCCCATAGTTTATATTTAGTTGCGCATGGTTTAAGACACAAGAGGAGCTTGTGGCCAAGTGGCTAGCGGCGTGGATTATGTTGCAAGGGAGCCTGGGTTCGAATCTCATGAGAACCAAGGGAGTATTTATTTTGCGGATTGGACAAAGAAGAGTTTGAGCTTGAATTTAAACTCTACTTACGAAGGATCCCACATCGGAAAGACACAAAGAATGAAGGTGAAGAGCTAGCTATATAAGGAGCATCCTAGGAGGAGAGTAAACACATCTTGGAGGCGTTTGGGCACAAGAGTGGTCGGGCGCGGATTAGCCTGCAGTCCTATCGGTGTGTAACTCTCTACTCTAGTTGTAGTGCGGCAAATGCCGAAATGCCGGTCACACGGCATTAGTAGCCACACGAGCGTGCGAGCGCACGTGTGGGGCTTCGACGCGATAGTTGAGGCCATCAGTAGTATTCTCGTGGGTTGGGGCTACTTGGGCCTCGATGGGCCGAAGTGGGCCCAATAGGCCTGTGGGCCCATATGAGTAAATTGCATGATTGGTTAGTATATGTTGAACTAGACTAGGTGGAAGTTATATACATGGCTAGATTTGTGCTAGGTGGGCCGCACGAGCGTGTGGGCCCAAATGGGCCGAAATCGGGTTTTAGGCCC
Source organism: Gossypium bickii (assembly GCA_025503065.1). Taxonomy (NCBI): domain Eukaryota; kingdom Viridiplantae; phylum Streptophyta; class Magnoliopsida; order Malvales; family Malvaceae; genus Gossypium; species Gossypium bickii. The sequence goes on from CP106712.1 coordinate 47,816,241, forward strand.
AATCGTCCGGTACAACCGGAAATGGTAGCTGAGTCGCTAGTGGCGGCATTAGGCCTTCGGAAAGGCCATTGCAGGTGTGAATTTACGAAAATACCCTTAGTAGGTAAAATTACGATTATACCATTAGAGGTTGATTAGCATGATTATGTTGTTTAGTTTTGGCCGATTGTAGGGAAGGCTTGATCTCGCATATCTCGGGTTGTGGCTAGTGCTCGAAAAGTGTTAAGGAATGGGGATCTAGTGCGTTAGATCTTGATCTACGGGATTTGATAGTCGCATTAGTAACCAGGTGTGTAAACTAACACACTTCTTGCTTTGTATATGTTTGATAAACTGATTGATTGGTAAAACCGAAACAGTATGGTTGAGTGATATGATACCCTATGGGGTATGTGCACGGATTCGTAAGTCCGTTTCATTATGAGTACTTTATTATTGATACATGATGTCATGATTTATGATGTATGTGCTATGAGATGCAACGTTAAACATGTTTGCATGATTTGAATACTATACATGAGTTGGTATGATGATGGGTGATATGAGAGGAGGGGGAAGTGATATTCGTGTCGACGGGACACGGTGGTTTGGTACCACATTGTGACTACGGTCACGGAGGTTTGGCACCTCCAGGGTTTGGCACCTCATAGCGTCTCGTCCCAGTGGCTTAGCACCACGATGGTTGGCCCCACGCTTTACATTCGGGATTGACGCCAAGGTGATTTGGTATCACACGATGGGTTGGCCCCATCACTTGATTCGTGACTTCGGTCACCAAAGTGATTTGGTATCACATTTGTGTCTTTGGGACACCGGTGGTTTGGCACCACAAGTATTGACGGATATTGTGACTTTAAGTCACCGTGGTTTGGCACCACCAAAGGTTTGGTACCACACGGGTAGAGAAAGGTGTTTGGAAGGCTAGGCTTGGTGCATATCGTAACTTGTGCATGTTAAACTGTTTTTATGATTGGTGTATGATGTTTTACTAAACCGGAAAAAGGGCTACACACCGAGTCTTGGTGACTCACCTTTTCTTTTAACATTTTCAGGTGATGCGTAAAGATGGACCGGGTTCGGAGAGGACACAAGGTGGCCCATGCAGAAGAAGATATTTGGATTATTTTAAGCATTTTTAATATTGAGTATTTTGTTTTAAGTATGGGTTGTAATAAGGGCCTTACTATTATTTTGGTATTATTCTAATTATGGCTTGATTAAACTGAACCACTATGTGAAGAGGATTTTATCTTAGCAACTCGCTTATTTAAAATAGTATTTAATAAAGTTTAAATTCAGACAATTTTATAACACTAAGGTTTTTCATATTACTTTAAATGGACATGGTTTTCAAAAGTTAACAAACTTTCATGATTATTCTAAGTCAAAAAGATTTTCAACCATCTTTCCGCAGTGACATAACCAGATCCGGTCAAGGCTCGTGGGCGGGTTTGGGGTGTTCTGATTTAGTATCGAGCCTGGTTCAAAACTTCGGCTTTGAGGGTTTTGGGTCAAAAATATTTTTATGGGCTTTTCAAAGATTTGGGCTTTCATAAAATTTTCTTCAGGTTATTCTGCCATGGCACCTGTATCTCCGACCATGATCCACCGTAAGTAACTCTACTTGATGAATTGATTTATATGTGAATATTATGGGCTTTTATGGGAACGTAAATTAGTGAACTAGGATCTGTTGAACCCTAGGACTAGTCTACTCAAACACATGCATAAGACTTAAGGCTACTAAACAAACTGTGTGAAGTAAGTCTCCGAGTTAAGGTGTGGCAACCATCAGACGCGCATGTCGAGGATTGGTATTCAAAGGAGAGCTTGGTATTTAAGCGGTCATAGCGACTCACCTCCTCTTTACTCGAATCCTGCAGTGCGCAGACTACGGTTCACCTTAAACAAGAAGACTTGTTCATAGGCTAAACCAAGTATTAAAACCCGAAAGGGATTAGCCTTCTTGTTTTAAAACCCTTAGTTTTAAAATTTTCAAACTTACCCTTTGGTTTGTAAACCCTAAATCGATTTTGAAAGACGTTTTCTCGATTTACCAAAATTTCCAAAATGCCCCTAGTGGCAAAATTACGAAAATGCCCTTGTATTGTAAAATTACGGTACTACCCTCAACTTCATTAAAATGATTTTACTTTGCAAAATACCAAAATCTCAAATTTCAAAATGTTAAGATACTCTGGTATGGGGAAATTACAAAAATACCCTGTGTTAAAAATTACTAAAATGCCCCTGACTTTCAAGATTTTCGGTTTAACTCCAATTTTAATAAAATTTCCCTACTTTGCAAAAGTATACAAAAATGCTATTTTCAAGATACCCTAATTTGAAAATTTACAAAATTACCCCTGATGAACAAAATTACCAAAATGCCCTTGGTTTCTAAATTTTCATAATTCCCTCGATTTTTACTAAAATGTTCTTACATTATGAAAATATCAAAAACTTCTGTTTTACAAATATCGAGATATCCTGATTTGGGAAATTTACGAAAATGCCCTTAACGTCCCCAATTACTGAAATAACCCCGATTTTTGAAATTTTTGCAACACATCTCAGGTTGAAAAACAAATTTTTCCAAGATGACCCACGAGATTTTGTAAACTTTGAAATATCTTTAATTTGAAAACTATTTTCAAATTGACCCTGAGTTATTACCGAAATACCCCTATAGGAAAATGTCGAAATTACCCCTGGGTTGGGAATGCTCAAGAAAGTGACATGGATGGATGAATGTGTCTTTAGTGAAGTATGTGAATGTTTGAATTAGAACAGTGAACTTGAGATGAAACTTTGATTGCTCAAAAAAAGCGACTTCCGAAAACTGCTTTCATAAAATTTGCTCGTGGATAAAACAATGGAACAAAATTTCTAATGCATAAAACTTTTAATCGAGTTAAATCGCGACGCTAGATATGAGTTCTAGGGGGCGTGGTTGCCGCGGGCGTGGTCAAGGTGGAATGACGACTTTATTAAGATCGAGTGCGCAGCAAGAGCGTAGTGTGGTAGGTTAGGATGTGCGATCATAGTTAGTTGGAAATTTCGAGGACGAAATTTCTTTAAGGAGGGTAGATTTGTAACATCCCAAAATTGGGCCTAGGAGAATTGAGCCCAATGGGCCTTAGGCGTAGTAGCATTTAAATTTTTGGAGAACAAGAGATCGGCTTAAATGCTAGTTAGACCTATTGGATAAGTGATTTTGGAAGGTTAGAGGGCTTCTATGAAGTCCCGAGATCAAATATTGGCTTTGGGGAAATTTTGGTTTTAGGTGAAAAAAACCCTGGAAGTTGGCAGATAGGCCTTAAGAATAAAATATGGAGAAAAATAACACAAGTGGAGTGTGTGGTGTAGTGGCAAAGTGATGCCACTTAAGAGATAAGGGGATGACGCCACAGGGAAAGGAAGGGGTCCAAATTTTAAATCCTTGCTTTTTGAATTTTGGTTTCTTTTGCTTGGACCTTAGAATTTGGCCCATAGTTTATATTTAGTTGCGCATGGTTTAAGACACAAGAGGAGCTTGTGGCCAAGTGGCTAGCAGCGGCGTGGATTATGTTGCAAGGGAGCACAGGTTCGAATCTCATGAGAACCAAGGGAGTATTTATTTTATGGATTGGACAACAAGAGTTTTCATTGAATTTAAACTCTCTCGACGAAGGGATCCCACATCGGAAAGACACAAAGAATGAAGGTGAAGAGCTAGCTATATAAGGAGCATCCTAGGAGGAGAGTAAACACATCTTGGAGGGCGTTTGGGCACAAGAGTGGTCGGAGCGCGGATTAGCCCAGAGTCCTATCAGGTGTGTAACTCTCTCTACTCTAGTTGTAGTGCGGCAAATGCCGAAATGCCGGTCACACGGCATTAGTAGCCACACGAGCGTGCGAGCGCGTGTGGGGGCTTCGACGCGATAGTTGAGGCCATCGTGAGTATTCTCGTGGGTTGGGGCTACTTGGGCCTCGATGGGCGAAGTGGGCCCAATGGGCCTGTGGGCCCATATGAGTAAATTGCATGATTGGTTAGTATATGTTGAACTAGACTAGGTGGAAGTTATATACATGGCTAGATTTGTGCTAGGTGGGCCACACGAGCGTGTGGGCCCAAATGGGCCGAAATCGGGTTTTAGGCCCAATCGTCCGGTACAACCGGAAATGGTAGCTGAGTCGCTAGTGGCGGCATTAGGCCTTCGGAAGGGCCATTGCAGGTGTGAATTTACGAAAATACCCTTAGTAGGTAAAATTACGATTATACCCTTAGAGGTTGATTAGCATGATTATGTTGTTTAGTTTTGGCCGATTGTAGGGGAAGGCTTGATCTCGCATATCTCGGGTTGTGGCTAGTGCTCGAAAAGTGTTAAGGAATGGGGATCTAGTGCGTTAGATCTTGATCTACGGATTTGATAGTCGCATTAGTAACCTGTGTGTAAACTAACACACTTCTTGCTTTGTATATGTTTGATAAACCGATTGATTGATAAAACCAAACAAGTATGGTTGAGTGATATGATACCCTATGGGGTATGTGCACGGATTCAGGTAAGTCCGTTTCATTATGAGTACTATTATTGATACATGATGTCATGATTTATGATGTATGTGCTATGAGATGCAACGTTAAACATGTTTGCATGATTTGAATACTATACATGAGTTGGTATGATGATGGGTGATATGAGAGGAGGGGGAAGTGATATTCGTGTCGACGGACACCGGTGGTTTGGTACCACATTGTGACTACGGTCACGGAGGTTTGGCACCTCCGAGGTTTGGCACCTCATAGCGCTCTCGTCCCGGGCTTAGCACCACGGTGGGTTGGCCCCACGCTTTACATTATGGGATTGACGCCAGGTGATTTGGTATCACACGATGGGTTGGCCCCATCACTTGATTCGTGACTTCGGTCACCAAAGATTTGGTATCACATTTGTGTCTTTGGGACACCAAAGGTTTGGCACCACAAGTATTGACGGATATTGTGACTTTAAGTCACGGTGGTTTAGCACCACCAAAGGTTTGGTACCACACGGGTAGAAAAGGTGTTTGGAAGGCTAGGTGGGTGCATATCGTAACTTGTGCATGTTAAACTGCTTATGATTGGTGTATGATGTTTTACTAAATCGGAAAAAGGGCTACACACTCGAGTCTTGGTGACTCACCTTTTCTTTTAACATTTTCGGTGATGCGTAAAGATGGACCAGTTCGGAGAGAGGACACAAGGTGGCCCATGCGAGAAGAAGATATTTGGATTATTTTAAGGATTTTTAATATTGAGTATTTTGTTTTAAGTATGGGTTGTAATAAGGGCCTTACTATTATTTTGGTATTATTCTGATTATGGCTTGATTAAACTGAACCACTATGTGAAGAGGATTTTATCTTAGCAACCTGCTTATTTAAAATAGTATTTAATAAAGTTTAAATTCAGACAATTTTATAACACTAAGGTTTTTCATATTACTTTAAATGGACATGGTTTTCAAAAGTTAACAAACTTTCATGATTATTCTAAGTCAAAAAGATTTTCAACCATCTTTCCGCAGTGACATAACCAGATCCGGCCAAGGCTCGTGGGCCGGGTTTGGGGGTGTTACATGAGTTCCATGCTTTGACACAGTGCAGTTAGAACCCAAAACTGTAAATTCCTTGAAAATTTCTTGCAATTTTTTAGTCTCAGTATTTCTCATTAAAGAAGAATATTCGTCGTATTCAAAATTAGGTAATTCAAAGAATTATTGATAGCGTTTGAGCTTATTGGTACCTTGATTCCTTGGACAGAAACTTCCGTTAATTCACTTGAGGTCAAATTCGCATAAAATTCATGAACTAACTCTTCATCAGCACTAGGTCTTTTCTCACAAAACAAATCCTAATTAAGGGCTTCAGTAATTTTTAGAATGCGCGCCATTAAACTGATATAGTTTCTTTCTTTCAGTGTAAAGCCTTTTTCAGGGAGCATTTGTTGATTTTTGAAGATGGTATCATATTTCGCTTTGGCTTATTCACAGTTGAATTTGTTTTGTGTTTCTTCAACTTGGACAGAGGCGCGAGTTCTTTTGTGAGGCATGATTAACCTGAACACAGGATGGAAACAAATATTTTCTCAAAAATTCAATTAGTATAAAATTTTATTAATTCAATAAACTAAAAAATTAAATAAATAAAATTGAAATTTAGGAGAAAACTTTCCTTACCACCTTTGTATAAAAACTAAAGACCCAATAAATTAAATAAAATTTAAAGAAAATGATTTTGATCGAGGGTTGGTTGGAAGGGTGATCGGTTGGTGACTAGATGCAATGAAAGTATGGTGCAAAGGTGAAAAGGGGTGGTCCACACAGTTTGAAGGAAGGAATGGCAGCAGTGTACAGGATTAGTAGCAGCAACCTGCAAGTAGGGGATGGTGCGGTAGGAAGCAGGTGTATGGGCAGCAGGGCTGGTGCGTGGGCAACACGCAACAACATCGTTCGAGGCAAGGGCTATGTGTGAGCGGCAGGTGCACCAGGGGCGAGCGATCGATGTGTGCAGGTTGTAGTGGTGTCTTCAATCAGTTGCTGAATCAAAGGTACGGCACTAGGAAGGTGGAGCTGCTAAGGCCGACGGTGGGAAGGTTGTGTAGGAGGTTGGTTTGATGGATGGTGAATGATGTGAATGATAAATAAAGGTGGTGATATTTAAAGTGGTAGAGGGAAGGAGTTCAATTAGAATTCTTAGAACAAATTAACAGTAAAATATTCTAAGTCCTAATGTCATATAAAGTTAATAACAATTAATAAATAATATAATGTTTATGAAAATATAATTTGCTATTACTTTATTTATTGAAATAAAAACTCTTAATTAAAATATGATAAAATTTAAACCAATTCTAATTCTATATAAAGTTGATAATAATTAATATATATTATAATAAATATAATTCGTTATTAGTTATTATCATCCTTATTTATTAAAAATAAAAATTAAACATTTATTTTAGTTGTTTTAAAAATATCTACAAAAGGAAAGCTAATTTCAATATTTATAGAAAAACAACCTAATTTTACAAATAATTCAATTAAAACTTGGATCAAAACCCCCTTTTATTTGAAAAACTAAGAATTTATTTTTCCATTTAGGGAATAATTTCTCGAAAGATTATGTTAAAAATCAATTCCCAAGAAATATTGGAGGGGTTACAAGTAGTCTCGCTTAAGTTCTAATCTACTAGATATAATTTATTTTAACATACTAATCCCGAAAATATACCCTAAATCATTTATCTAAAAGAATACGAGAAAATTAAGTATCTAATAAAATGAACGAGACTTTATCCCGCTCAATTTTATCTCCCTAGTAATGTTTTAAGCGTTGAGCATGAACTCGAAAATTACCTCCCTTACCTTGAGGTTCGACAACTCCATATGGGAAAACTTGGTGAATTGTAAATGGACTGGAACAACGTGATTTTAGTTTACCTAGAAAGAACCTTAATCTGGAATTGAATAACAAGACTTGCTTACCTACTATAAATTCTCGAACTTGAATGTGCTTTTCATGCCATCTTTTAAGGCTTTCCTAGAATAGTTTGGCATTCTCGTATGAAAACATTCTGAACTCTTCTAAGTCTTTATGTTGAAGCATCCGTGTTTTTAGGTTGAGCTATTGGAGTGCCCAGTAAGCTTTATGTTCTAACTCCAAGGGCAAATGACAGGCATTTCCAAAAACTAACCTATAGTGTGAAATCCCTAAAGGTGTTTTGTATGTTGTCCTATATGCCCATAAAGCATCGTCTAGTCTTTTGGACAAGTCTCGTCGGTTTGGACAAACTACCTTTTTGAATATGCCTTTTTTCTCTTTGTTTGCCAGTTTAGCTTGGCTATACGTCTGCAGATGGTAGGCTGTGGCAACCTTGTGCTTCACTCTATGTTTGTCGAATAACCATTTTAACCATTTGTTCACAAATTGGGTCCTTTTGACACTAATGATAGCTCTCGGGGTTCCAAACCTTGTGAACACATGCTTTTATAAAAATTTCGTTACAACTTTGTATCACTTGTTGCAGATGCCTCGGCGTCAACCTATTTTGAAATGTAGTCTACTGATACCAATATCTACTTGTGACTGAAAGATGGGGGGAATGGACCGAGAAAATCAATACCCCAAACATCGAATATTTCTACTTAATGATGTTTGTTCGAGGCATCTCATTTCTATTGGTAATGTTTCCATCCCTTTGGCATCTATCACAACTCTTTACGTAAGTATATGCATCTTTGAATGGAGTTGGCCAAAAGAATCCCGCTTGCAATACTTTGGCTGTAGTATGTGTACCTCCGAAGTGTCCCCCACTTGGAGCTGTGTAGAAATGATATAAAATCTCATGTACTTCATATTCTTCCATGAATGTCCTGATCATTTGATCTGTACACTTTCTGAACAAGTATGGATCTTCCCAAAAATAGAACTTCACATTGTGAAGAAACTTTTTCTTTTGTTGATATAACTTTTTAAGAGGCATTAAAGGACAAGCTAAATAGTTAGCAAAATCAGCAAACGACGGGGTATTATGGCTATGATTTCCCTTAAATATATGTTCATCTAGGTGGATAAGTCCCTTCTTGCGGCTCCAATCTGGACAGGTGGTCTGCTACTTGGTTTTCTACTCCCTTTCAATCTTGAATTTCTAGATCAAATTCTTGGAGCAGAAGTACCTATCGAATCAACCTCAATTTAGCTTCTTTCTTGGCAAGTAAGTATTTAATTGCTTAATGATCTGTATAGACAGTCACTTTGGTACCTACAAGATAAGATTGAAACTTGTCAAAAGCAAATACAATTGCAAGTAATTCGTTCTCTGTTACCATTTAGTGATCTTCCATCAGAGTTCGACTCGCATAGTAGATGGGATGAAAAACTTTGTTCCCTCACTGGCCCATCATAGCCCCTACCACGAAGTCACTTGTGTCACACATTAACTCAAATGGCAATACCCAATATGGTGTGATGATAATTGGTGCCGAAACTAACTGACTCTTTAAATCATTAAAATCTTTTAAACCTTATTAAATTTGAACATCGTGCCCTTCTCCAATAATTTTAATAAAGGTTTAGTAGTTTTGAAGAATTCATTGATAAATGTTCGATAGAATTCGGCATGTCCCAAAAAGCTCCTAACACCCTTTTACAGATGTTGGAGGTGGGAGTTTCTTGATAACATCTACCTCGCTTTAACTACCTCTATTCCATGTCTCGTTATCCGTTGCCCTAGAACAATACCTTCTCGTACCATGAAATGGAGCTTTTCCCAGTTACGTACGAGGTTTGTTTCTTCGCATCACCTTAGTACCTTGGCTAGATTGGCTAGGAAATCATCATATGTATCTCCGATTACTGAAAAATCATCCATAAATACTGCCAAATATTTTTCAACCATGTCAGTAAAAATAGATATCTTACATCTTTGAAATGTAGCAGGTGCATTACATAATCCAAATGGCATGCATCTAAACGCAAATGTACCATACGTGCATGTGATTATTTTTTTTGTGTTTATCCCCTAGCACTACTGCAATATGATTATACCCTGAGTATCCATCGAGAAAATAGTAATAGTTTCGCCCCGTGAGTCTATCCAACATCTGGTCCAAAAAGGGTAATGGAAAATGATCTTTCCTAGTCGTCTTGTTCAACTTTCGATAAACTATGCAAATTCTCCTCCCTGTAACCGTTGTGGTTGGTGTTAACTCATTATTCTTGTTCCCAACAATCGTAATACCTTCTTTATTTGGCATTCACTGGATCAGACTTACCCATGAACTATTTAAGATGGGGTAAATTATACTCGCATCTAACCACTTAATGATTTTCTTTTTTACCCTGTCATTCATGATGGGGTTTAGCCTCCATTTTCCATCAATCATCCCTTTCTCGCCATATTCCAGGATGATCTTGTGCATGCATACAAATAGACTAATGCCACGAATATCGGCTATGATCTGTCCGGTAGCATTCTTGAATTGTTTCAATACTTGGATGAGTTTCTTATCTTACTCTTCGGTCAACTCTGCTGAAACAATCACAAGTAAAGTAGAAGCGTTACCTAAATGAACATATTTTAAATGTGAGGGAAGTACGTTCTAATTTAGGTGGCTCCTCAATTGATGCTTTTGGTTGGGCATAATCTCTGCTTTCTAACTCCAAAGATTGAAACCGGGATTGCAAATTAAATCCCCTTTGATTAGCTTCTAGCAAAGCGAAGTATTCCTTCCCCTCTTCATCACTTGGAGGGTTTGATGTCAAAATATTTTCCAATGGGTCCTCAACAGAGTTGAGTTCCCTTTTCATGACTAATTCTTCTAACTCAGATACTGCAGAAAAATCATCAACTGTATCAAGAAATCGCATAGAATTAAAAATATTAATTGTTACTTGGTCGTCCTAAACACGCATAGTAAGCTCGTCCTTCTACACATCAATAAGGGTATTTCTAGTTGCTAGGAAAGGCCTTCCTAATATGATTGGCACTTCTTTATCTGCTTCAAAGTCTAGAATAACAAAGCCAACAGGAAAAAAAATTGTTTACACGTACCAATACATCCTTAGTTTTTTCCTTCTGGATGTGCTAAAAGATCGATCTGCTAATTGAAGCGTAGACGTAGTTGGTCTAACTTCACTTATCCCCAACTTTCAAAATGTAAACATGGGCATCAAATTGATGCTTGAACCCAAATAACATATTGTCTTACCATAATAAGTTGTTCCAATGTTGCAATGTATGGTAAAACATCCAGGGTCCTTCAACTTCAGGGGTATTTTGTTTTGAAGATATGCACTGCGTTCCTTTATTAGGGCTACCGTCTCCAATTCTCCAAGTTTTCATTTCTTGGATGTAGTTTATGGATTTGAAGATATCTTTTATGGATTTGATGTAGTTTGGCATCTACTCAAGTGCTTCTACCAATGGGATGTTGATATGAAGTTGCTTGAGTACATCTAAGAATTTATTAAACTCGACATCCTGTTTCGGTTTCTGAATCCTTTGAGGGTAGGGTGGTGGAGGATTCTTTAGTGGAACTGATTGGTTCGTCTTTTGGGGAAACTCTGCATTTAACAAAGTTGTTAGTTTATCAAAATTACCTTATTGGGTTTTGTAGATTCTGGTTCTGGTGCTGGAATTTCAACACTTGGTTGAACTTCCATTAATCTTGAGCATTAGCTGGCTCCTCTTCAACTTCAAAAATGATGGGATCTAATGTCTTTCCACTCCTCAATGTCAATTCTTTATAATGCTATTTCCCTGAATTTCATTTTCTCCTCTTCAACTTCAACAGTGTTGGGCTCTAATGTCTTTCCGCAACTCAAGGTCAACGCTTTACATCGCTCTTTCCCCGGATTTATTGGATTTTTCGTATTACTAGGCAGAGTACCTTGTGGTTGATTCCTAAGTTTACTAGCAAATTAACCAACTTGATTCTCCAAATTCCTTAAAGTGACATCATTTTTTGCCATATATGCCTTCAATAGGTTCTCTAAGCTATTTGAAGGTTCAACTTGAGTTGGTTTCTAAACTAGCTGGGTAAAAATAGTTGGCTGGGTTTGTAACCACCTGTTTTTGGTCAAACAGAATAGTGGTTTAGGGACCAAAAATCTTGGGCTAAAAAAATTATTTTATTATTATTCTAAGGTCTACAGTATGATAGTGTGATGGTGTAAAAATTTCGTCAAGAAATTTTGTTGTAAAAATGCTTAATTTGATAAAACGGACTAAATCGTGTAAACTGTAAAACTTGAGTTTTATTAGCTAAAGGTGTATAATAGCTATAGAACCTCAAATTGGAGGTCCTTCTGCGGTAAATAGCCCATTAATTGTATAGTGGATGATATTGGCTTGGCATTATGGAAATTTTGATTAAGTAATAAGGTTAATTTTGGTATTTAGTAAATAAAAGTTAATTAAATAAAACGAAAACCATATTTTGATGTTATCTTCTTCCTTTAGCCAAAATTAGCAAGATAAAAAGCCATTCTTAGGGTTTTCATTCGGCCAAGCTTCTATTTCTCGTTTAGGTATGGTTTTTTGTCCCGTTTTTTATGATTTCTATGTTTTTGAGATCGTTGCAGCTTAATCTAGCTAGCCTAGGGACTAATTTGCAAACCTGTTAAAGGTTAAGGGTTTTTCCATTGATGAATATAGGTTTATTTTGATGTTTGGTGATAGATAATGTATGGTTGTTGTTAGATAACACCATTTGTAAAGTGATTTTTGGTAAAATTGCTAATTAGGGATTAAATTTGAGAAATGTTGAAATTTTGTGGGTAAATTGTGAAATAAATGAAAAATATCGGCTGCTATGGTAATAAGAGAAATTCGACTAGCATGGGTAGGGGCTTAATTGCATGAATTTGTATTTTTATGAGATAAGGACTAAATTGCATAAATGTGGAAATATTAGGAGTAAAAGTGTAAAGTTGCCTTAATGTGTATTTTGGGCTAAATTGAAAGGATTTATAATTAAATAAGCTAAATTTGATTACATATCGATCAAGAAAAGCAAAACTCGGATCTAGATCGGGAGAAAAATAAAGTGTTGGACTAATTGACTCATTTCATCATTTTGCATTCGAGGTAAGTTCGTATGTTAATAAGTATTATTGAAATTATGTTTTAAATGCTTTATGTGATCGTAGCCTGCGTGTTTTAATATTTATATAATGAATGGTCGAGCCTAGAAACTAACTATCACCACGATTGAGGCAAGCGCACCTATCGAACAGTAGTATAGCTTGGTGGCAGGATTGGAATGTCGAACCCAAGGGAACCAAAAGTACTAGTACTGACTTTCTTTCTATTATCTAACTAATTCCTACGCTAAGGATGCCAAGACACAGAGAATGAATTGGAAAAATACTTTCGAGAAAACCAATTGATTAAGATAATACCCGAGGAAGAATCCACCTAGACTTCACTTGTTATTTTACTTTGAACTAGACGATTTATTCACTTGACTTGATCCGTAGGATTCCCTAATTTATATTAATACCTCTTTTGAGGCTACTAACGTCTAACCCTAGGTTGATTAATTAAAATCTCTTTCTAATTAAAACCCCTAGTGTTGCATTAACTCGATCTTTGGACTCCCATATTAGGTTTGACCCTAATTCGGTAGATTTTCGTCGTCCTATCTCTGGGAGTGCGATCAACTCCGCTTAATTATGCTAGATCTACTCTTAAATAGGGACTTTTGCTCCTCTGAATAAGCACATCAATACTTGAACCAATATTATGGAATATTAAAGTAAGAATTAAGAACACATAATTAAGAACAAATCAGGTATTTATCATACAGTTCAGAAAGCAATAACAAGATCCGTCTTAGGTTTCATCCCCCTCAGGTATTGAGGGGTTTAGTTCATGTTTATAAAAGAATACATCTAAAAAGAAATTAAATAAAAAAACATGAAGAAAAACCCTAAAACCCGTTGAAGGAAATTGAAGGGAAACTCCTCAGTCTTGAGTGTGGTTCTGGCCTCTAAGATGGATCAACTAGCTTTCTTCAAGTAATTCCCTATATTCAACCCTCTCTGGCTTCGCTCTCCGTCAAAAGCCCTAATAGAGGCCTTCAGTCGAACTCCCCCCTTAGGTTGCCCTCTAGGGTGTTTATATAGGCTTTCAGGATGCCTTACTTGGCCCACAAGTATCCTATTCCGAGTGGAATTAAAACAAGTTACGGCAAGGACACACCCATGTAATCGAGCCCAAGGCCGTGTTCAAGTCTACTAAAGTGACACGGCCGTGTGGCGAATTTTAGGCCGTGTGGATTTCTTACTCAGGCCCATTTTCCCCGTTTTTTGCCCGTTTCTCGTTCTTTTCATCCTCTTATGCTCTCCTAAGTATAAAACATGAAATTAAAGGATTAGGAGCATCAAATTCCACAATTAAAGGGTTAAATCATCCAAAAGTATGCCAAATGTGGGATTAAAATATGTATATATTACAATTTATCAAATACCCCCACACTTAAGCATTTGCTTGTCCTCAAGCAAAATCCTCAACTCACAATTAAAATTCATTCTTCTCAACTCATAACTCCTATCAATAATGTTTCGAAATAATCCATAAGTAATCATACATTGAGAATTCAACTAAAAGAACATCAAAGTTTCAAACAATCTAAGTTGAGCATTTTATTCATGGAAAAACATAGGTATTCCCCCCTCATCTAAGTAACCACCTTTGATTCAAAATATCATAGAGTTAACATCCTCACTAAGGATTCACTCAAATTACTCGAAGTGTTTAAGGGACAATAAATTAAGCACTCAATAGTTAACATGAAAAGTTATTACCATAGGCTTGCATGAAAATCAAATCTCCACCACTATAAATTGAGATGATACATTGATCAAAAGGTCTTTAAAAAGGGTTGTAACGTGGCATGGTTAGGGGGCACGGTCATAGGCTGAAAAAGGAGGTTAGAATCGAGATCGAATTGACAATTTACCTAACTAAAAAAATAGACTAATAATTACATTAATAATATGAGCTTCTTTTAAAGATGTGAAATTTACTGTTTAAGTTCATAAAAACATAGAACTAATAATGGATATACTTTCAATTTTTTTTAGAACAAATCATTAAGTACAATAATAAGAAGTTAACAACTGAAATGGAAAACATTGTTAGGCAACTTCTCAAATCAAATCTCGATAAAAAGGTTAATGCAATAGGAAAAATTCTTAATGAATCAAAAAGAGTAAGTCTCGGGGCTTAATATAAAAGGTAAATCAATGAATGGTTTATTAGGACCAAAGGGGTTCACTAAGGGTTAATTATGGAGGTAGGCCTTTTGGAAAGTAAGTGGGTTAAATCCTAGGTGCCTTTATCATATCAATATATCAAATTAAAAGTGTGGTCTCGACATGCATAAAATAAGCAAGTTCTAGAATAACAAATCAATATTGACTCACTCAAAGCAACAATAAAAGTGAGCAAGAAAAGAAAATGCTCTCAAAGGCTCAAGATCTCACAGAAATTATAGTTTTTGATGTCAACCATGTGAACTTTCAAATTTTAAGATAATACGTAAACTTGGGGAAACAACCTAGAAAATTTTTAATTTTCAAAAATCAACTTATCATGCTTGATTCTCTAAAGCCTTCAAGTTTAAACAATCAATTCACAACTGCTTATGTTTTAATTCAAGACATATCAAAAGAAATCATAAATCAATCAAAATTTGTTCTAATAGTGATATGAGAAAGAAAAGACAAAATTCAGGGATTTGAGAATAATGCAAAAAGTTTTTTGAATAAAATTCACCCCCTCACACTTAAGATGCACATTGCCCTCAATGTACAAAAATAGATATCTACAATATATAAAATCATAAGATAAGGATAGAAGTGAACTCCATGATTTTTGGATGAAGTCAAGGAAAAGAAACGGTATGTTGGGCATAGATGAATGTGGCCGTGGTGTGGTGATTCCCAAGCAGCCTTTAGAACCTAAATCAAAGAAATCAAAATGTGATAATAAAAGTTAAAGACAAGAAAGATAAAGGGAAGGAAAATAAAGCAGAAGAGAAAAGAAAAAGAAAAATTCAATGGACTCAAATGTCCTTGGCTTGTCGGATAAATGAAGCGGCCAGCATGAACTCATGTAGATCGGTCTCGCACGAGGAGACTGTGCTAGGATCCTTTCGCTTCTTCTACATGGGAGTGGTGGTGTAAAGAAATAATGAGGGAAAGGGGGAAAGGAAAATGAAATGGGGGAAAGATAATAGTCAAAGAAAGGGTGTGGTGGCTAGGGTTTGATTGAAGAAGAAATTGGGGAGAAAGTGAGAAAAGAAAAAAAAAAGGGGGTTTAAATAGGAAAGAGGGATCTGATGGCTTCCCACGCCCGTCTTCCATGGGCGTGTTAGGTCACATGGCCGTATCACACGGCCGTGTTGTGCTTTGTTTGTTTGTTCCACGCCTGTTTAGATGTTGCCACGCCCATGTTTGATTAATCAGTGTCGGCCATAGCCTAAAAGCACGGGCGTGTTGCCTGCCCGTGTAGATTTCTTAGTGTCAACCACGACCGTATCGCACGGCAGTGGTAATGTATCTCGGCCCGTGTTGTGGGGATTTTCATCCTTGATTAATACGATCTCTGCCACACCAGTGTGTAAATCTGTGGTGTCCACACAGCCACGGCCACGGCCACGCCCGTGTGCAAGGCCGTGTGGTAGGGAAATCTGCGTTTTATTAATTTGGTTAGTTTATAGTTAGGTGCTAAAAGTAAAAAGAGAAATAAAAATATGAAAATTAATGGAGTTAGAGTTCAAGTTGCCTCTTGAGAAGCACTCGTTTAAAGTCTTAAGCTAGACTTACCTCTCATTCTTGTATTCATGGTGGTTCGAGGAGTTGAAACTCCTCACCCCTGCTATCAGTTCTATGATCACTATATAGTTCGAGTCGAGTACTATTTACATTAAAAGTGCCGAACTTGGGATTAGTTACCTCGACAGTTCCATATGGGAAGATATTCAGTGCCTCAAAAGGAATTTCTTCATTTGTATCAAGGTCTGAAGTGGCGATCCGAGGGTCTGTTCTATCCAACAATACCTGATCTCCGATCTTAAATTGGTTTGGCTCATGGAGTCACTTTGTTTTTGCTTCGTGTGTTTTTAGTTTCTCCTTGTAATGTGTGTTCCACTAGTCTAGTTCATCGATCTGAAGCCTACGTTCCTCATGAGTTATTTCCTTGTTGACATGAGGTCTAGGATCTAGCTCAGTTGTGTAGTTTTGTGGTGCTTCTTGTAAAGAAGGTGGAACCAAATGATCATTAGTAGATTTGATGTTTTTACCTTGATTACTCGATGTCCTAACCGAGTCAAGAGCTTGAAGAGTGATCGTCTCGTCACCTATACAATGTATAAGTTCTCCTGTACCAACATCAATTTTAGTTCTAGCAGTTGCTAAAAAGGGTCTTCCTAAAATTAAAGGAATATTATTGTCCTCATCCATGTCTAAAACGATAAAGTCTACTGGGAATATAAATTTATCATTTTTCACGAGTACATCTTCAATTATACCCCTAGGAATTCTAATACTTTTATCAGCTAATTGAATGCTCATCCTAGTTTGTTTGGGTTTCCCTAGACCTAAGATGTTTAAACATTTTATAAGGCATAACATTTATGCTTGCCCCTAAATCAACTAAAGCATTATCAACAGATAAACTACCAATTAAGCACGGAATTGTAAAACCCCCGGGATCTTTTAATTTTCATGGTAGTTTATTTTGTAAAATTGCTGAGCACACTTCATTTAGCTCCACATGTGACATATCATCTAACCTCCATTTATTTGTCAAAAGCTCTTTTAAAAATTTCCTTGAATCTGGTATCTGTGAAAGAGGTTCAAGAAACGGTAAGTTAATATGTAATTTCTTTAGAATTTTAAGAAATTTACCAAATTGTTCATCTGTGTGGTCTTTCTTCATCGCATTGGGGTATGGAATAGGAGGTTGGTACTCTGTAATTACCGATCTTGGCTTATCATAGCTTACCTTAACCTTACCTTCCTCTACCACATTCATTTGCCTCACTTTGGGTTCATCTAACCCTTCACTATCATGAGTGTAACAGTCCCAGACCCAGCCCAGATGTTATGGCCGAATCTAGTGATGTCACATCAAGTAATAATTCAAAACGATTTCACTTATTTAAAACTTAAGTTTAGAGCTTAGAAACCCAAAATCCATGCAACTTGTTAAGTAATGATAAAAGCCCATATTTTAAGAAAACGCCCATATGTTATAGGTATTTCGAAAACCACGTTTAAACTTTAGAAATTTATTCAAGTTTAACAATTAAACAGTTGAAAACATAAGGAAACTCAAATGTAAATTCCAATTGGAGATACAAGGCATTATTACCAATAAAATAATTAACAATAAGTCATTCGAAATCAAATAAGCAAAAACTTCTAAGTAACTTGTAGTGTGGCCATCTCCGAGTCCTCTCCCAAGTTGAGCCGTCTACTGATGGTAACCTGAAACATTTAATAAAAGGGTGTGAGTTTCGAAACTCAGTGTGTACGACCCTTGGTAATCCAATCAACATGCAATTATCATATTGGGCCTAAGCTTTATCACAATCGGTGGTCTTGGGTCTTAGCCCACAGTGACCTCATATCACAACAGTATCACATGAATGCAATGTTCCCATCCCAAATCCAGCCCTGCACTCCTTTTCCCTTCCAACCCTACACTCCCGTGGGGATATCAATATCAACCCACCTATCCCTGCACTCCAAAGGTAGCACCAACAGCGGCACTACTCAAACGTTGCAGCAAGGCTGCGAAGCATATAATGGGCTTAAAGCCACCGGTGGATCCACGATCGTCAAGCAACTATGCGATCCTTACATATCTTCCTCCGTATCATCAAACCAACCCAAGTGCAACATATATCTCATGAATGCAACATACACATTTTCACACATTAAGCACCTAAGGGTATTTTAGTCATTTCACTACCCAGGGGTATTTTTGTAATTCTACCCTACAGGGGTATTTTGGTAATTTTGCAAATTAAGGGTATTTTTGTAATTTTGTAAATAAGGGGTATTTTGGTGGTTTTGCAATATGGGGGTATTTTAGTAATTTTACGAATCAAGGGTTTTAGTTGTTTTGCAAATCCAGGGTTTTAGTTATTAACTTTGGCCCATTAACAAGTCCTTACGGTAAAGTGAACAGACACTATGCACCAAGTAGGATCCCAGAGAAGAGGAGGTAGGTCGCTAGGACCACTTAAGTACACAGCTCTCCCTAGATCCAATCCTAGACATGCATATTTCCATTGTCGCACTTTAACCTAACGACTCATTCACAGGCATGCTTGATTATTACATTAAGTTTTATGATATTAAGAATTTATCAGAACTAGGCCTAGAGTCCATAAACCCTAGCAGGTATTTCTAAAATCCCATAAGGCCCATTAAGCCTATTTATGTCCATATAACTCTTTAAACCCCATCATTTTTATATAGCCCATTAGGCCCAATCTTTTTCAAATCACACAACCATATCAATCCATCATTCAATTTTCACATATCAATTCCTGTCGATTTAGGACCACAAGCTCGGCAGGCCCATTTAGCCCTTTTTAGCCCGGTCGGCCAAATAGTGTCCTGAGACCATGAGATCGCTCTCGTGGCCCCGAAAATCATATCGGTTTTCCACACAAATGTTAGCACACTCTTGTGGTTGCCGACGCCAACCTTTCGGCTTTTCAACTTTTTCAGCATTTTAGCTTTTCGGGGTTTCGACTTTTACCGGTTTGTCGTGTGTGAAGTGTATGTACACACCTAGTTTCTGTGATGTGCTACAATATCCTCAGCCTTAGCCTACAATCAATACCAATCTCCAAGTCAATAAACACTTAACTACATTATTTACCTAAAAACCAAAACCTTACCATAACCTTACCGTGTGCTACCGGTTTTAGTAGCCCTTCCTTAGCTACTATTCACATAGATCTACACCCACACAAATATTATCAAAGATCGAGTGACACATATTCCACACAAGTCACCTCTATAATCCATACTTACATTCGACCACCACCACTAAGACGAGTACACTTACCACTTGCTAGCGATCCTTACCATGCTTGCGATCTTTGAACCCTACCTTTGTTAATACAAGCTTAACGACAAGGAGAAATTAGATAGCCCATCAGCTTTTAACAAAACATGCTAAGGAGGTTGACTGAGTACTTAGCCTTTGATTCTGCGGCTTAGATAGCTACTGAACAAGATCCAGCTTTTAATCACTTGATCAACAGATTTGTGATGGAGGAAAGACAACAAAGAATCGGCACAAACAGGGATTTTGGCAAATAGGGATGATGGTATTCGGCAATGGAAAAAAAATAAGGGGAAGAAAAGAAAGAAAGATGGAAACTCAAAGAACCCTTCTAATGAATTTGGTAGCCCCTTTTATAGCCAAAGTCGAACTACTTCCCCCCCCCCACAGTCCCATTCGACACCAACACATCCACACCTCAATTCGCTATCTTTTCTCTCGTATCTGTACCTTAAATTTCTCTCCAGAACTCTCCCTTCCAGAGTCCACTCTAATGCCACTACCTTCCTTCCATGTGCAAACATAAAACCCCTTAATTCGCCACTCTTAAGCCTTGAACCTTGGACCTCTTCACCTGCTAGTAATGCCACCTTGTAGCTCTCCAAGTGACACCATCTTGCCACTGGACAACAAGCCCAACTGTGTCCTATTTTCCCCTTAATCTGCTTAAGAGGCCTAATACCTGAGACTAGCGTCCACTAAGGCAAAAAATTAAAATTTTCCCTATGGTTTTACCTATCCTTAAGACTTCAAATAACCATCAAAGCCCACATACCAATTATCATTTTCTCACTCACTTAAAATTTTTCTGAGACCCAAAGCCCAACAGGCCCAATTCTACTAAGCCCAAATTCAGGGCGTTACAGTGAGCATTTATGGCTTGAAGTTGCTCATTGGGTTAGTTTCTGTGCTACTTGGCATGCTACCTTGTGGTCGTTCAGATATCAGCTTAGCAAGTTGTCCTAACTGGTTCTCGATCCATTGAATCGCTGCTTGTTGATTTTTGAGTGTTGTTTCGATGTTTTGGAAACGAGTTTCTAACACCATGATGAATTTTGTTAGCATCTCTTCAAGGTTCGGCTTCTTCTCTTGTGGGTACGGTTGCTATTGAAAGCCTGAAATGGTTTGCTATCTCTGATTTCCTTGGCCACCTCATGAGAAGTTAGGATGGTTCCTCCACCCTGGATTATAAGTGTTACTATAAGCGTTACTTTAAGGTCTAGAATTATTACCCATATAGTTCATTTGTTCACTTTCTATGCCAGGTTTGTAGGATGGATATTCTTTATTGCTCATCCCTTATCCATTTATATCACACTGCATTACTGGATGTACATGCAAAAAACCATACAAACCATCAATCTTTTTTTTTTAACATCTCTACTTGATTTGATAGCATGGTTACTGTGTCGAGGTTGAAAACACTGGCGGCTTTGGTTGGTCTTGTCCTTGTAACTTGCCACTGATAGTTATTCAGTGACATCTCCTCTATAAACTCATAAGCCGCTTCAAGAGTCTTGTTATTCAGGGGTCCACCGGCGGCTGAATCAATCAACTGCCTGGTTGAGGGGTTCACACCGTTGTAAAAGGTTTGAACCTGTAACCACAAGGGTAACCCATGGGGAGGGCACCTCCTTAGTAGATCCTTGTATCTTTCCCATGCATCGCAAAGTGTCTCTAAATCCATCTGCACAAAAGAAGAGATATCATTCCTCAACTTGGCCAGCGAAAAATATTTCAACAAAAATTTTTTGGGTCATTTGTTCCCATGTAGTGATTGATCCTCATAGTAACGAGTTCAACCACTGTTTCGCTTTGCTCATCAACGAAAAGGGAAACAACTGAAGATGAATGGCATCATCAGAAATGCCATTAATTTTGAAAGTGTCGCATAACTTAAGACAATTTGCCATGTGATTGTTTGGATCTTCATCCTGCAAACCATCAAACTGAACAAATTGTTGTATCATCTGAATTGTGTTAGGCTTTAGTTCAAAATTATTTACAGCAATAGTAGGTCTAACAATATTTGACTTAGT
Source organism: Gossypium bickii (assembly GCA_025503065.1). Lineage (NCBI taxonomy): Eukaryota > Viridiplantae > Streptophyta > Magnoliopsida > Malvales > Malvaceae > Gossypium > Gossypium bickii. Next base: position 47,837,904 of record CP106712.1, read on the forward strand.
TCCTGTTAAATTAGGTTTAGCGTAATCATACATAGTACGAGGAGCAGGATTTTGATTCACCGGATTTGCGGCAACCATAGGAGGTAGCGGATTGTTATCAGCCATCTCTTCGGTAGTATTGGTATCATCCTCTTGCTCTTCTTCTATGTACTGTAGGCTTCACCGTATTTCTCTCCAGTTTTTGCTAACTGTACTTTCAATTTCACTGTCAAAAAGCAATGGTCCTGACGGGTTCCTTCTAGTCATAAACTAGAAAAACCTATCAGATCAAATAATAGAGAGATTAGAAAACTAAAAATAAAAATTACAAAGAAATAAATAAATAAAAGAAAAATGGCTAAAGTAATAAAAACTGAGCGTTCCTAATATTTCAGTTCTCCGTCAATTGCGCCAAAAACTTAATCGTATTTTGAGAGTTTTAATATTTATATAATGAATGATCGAGCCTAGAAACTAACTATCACTACGATTGAGGCAAGCGCACGTATCGAACAGTAGTATAGCTTAGTGGCAAGACCGAAATGTCGAACCCAAGTGAACCAAAAGTACTAGTACTGACTTTTTTTTCTATTATAAAAGGGATTAACATTTGTCTGTCTAATTGCTAAGCTAAGAATGCCAAGACATAGAGAATGAATTGGGAAAATACTCTCAAGAAAACCAATTGATTAAGACAATACCGGAGGAAGAATCCACCTAGACTTCAGTTGTTATTTAACTCTGAACTGACGATTTATTCACTTGACTTGATCTGTAGTATTCCTTAATTTATAATAATACCTCTTTCGAGGCTACTAACGTCTAACCCTAAGTTGATTAATTGAAATCTCTTTCTAATTAAAACCCCTAGTGTTGCATTAACTCGATCTATGGAGTCCCATATTATGTTTGACCCTAATCTAGTAGATTTTAGTCGTCCTATCTCTAGGAGTACGATCAACTTCGCTTAATTATGCTAGATCTACTCCTGAACATGGACTTTTGCTCCTCTGAATAAGCACATTAATACTTGAATCAATATCTTGGAATATTAAAGTAAGAATTAAAAACACATAATTAAGAACAAATCAAGTATTTATCATATAGTTCAGAAAGCAATAACAAGATCCTTCTTAGGTTTAATCCCCCTCAGGTATTGAGGGGTTTAGTTCATGTTCATAAAAGAATAAATCTTATAAGAAATTAATTAACAAAACATAAAGAAAAACCCTAAAACCCCTGAAGGAAATTGATGCGAAACTCCTTAGTCTTGAGTGTGATTCCGGCCTCTAAGATGGATTAGCTGGCTTTCTTCGACTAATTCCTTATATTCAGCCCTCTCTGGCTTCGCTCTCTGTCAAAAGCCCTGACGGATGCCTTCTGTTGAACTCCCCCTTTAGGTTGCCCTCTAAGGTGTTTATATAGTCTTTCGGGATGCCTTACTTAGCCCACAAGTATCTTATTCCAAGTGGAATTAAAATAGGCCACGGAAGGGACACGCCCGTGTGAATTGAGCCTAGGGCCGTGTTCAAGTCTGCTAAAGTGACACGGCCGTGTGGCGAACTCCATGTTGTGTGGATTTCTTACTCTGGCCCAATTTCTCCATTTTGGCCCGTTACTCGTTCTTTTCATCCTCCTATGCTCTCCTAAGTATAAAACATGAAATTAAAGGATTAGGAGCATCAAATTCCACAATTCAAGGGATAAATCATCCAAAAGTATGCTAAATGTGGGATTAAAATAAGTATATATTACGGTTTATCATTATGTTTAAATTATTGATGAATATGATTGTACGAAAATGTTCGACGACGATTCCAAAAATGTGAAATCTCGGTCAAACCTTAGGAATAAATTAGGTACAAATGACATGTCATGAGGGGTTATGTGATTTAAGTGCTGGTCCGTACGTCCTATTGGTGGTTGAGTTATCCGGCATGTGTCATGTATTCTCGTCAGCTTGTGTGAGCAGCTCCGTGTAGCTACGTTATGACCATCAACTTGTGTGGATATTCAAATAAAGATCGTGGAAAGCAATATATGAGTTCTAAAGCTCAAGCTAATTCAGTATCGAGTGTGGCTAGTGTGAGAAACAATAAACCCGAGTGTTAAACAGTATGGAAGACGACATTTTGGAGACTGCTGGATGAATAAAAAAGGTTGTTTTAAATGTGGCTCGCAAGATCACTTCATTCGGGATTGTCCTGAGTTACCCGAGAAAGATATTCAAGATCGAGTATCAAAACTGCTAGAGGAAAACAACTTAGAAATATGAGAAATTTGACCAGTAGCACGACAAAGGACTCTACTATGAGATCCGAGGCTAGAGCACCAGCCAGAGCTTACGCTATTCGTGGTCGCAAAGATGAATCATCACTAGATGTTATCACTGATACATTTTCTCTCTATGACACTAATGTAATCGCCTTGATTGATCCTGGATTGACTCATTCCTATATCTGTATGAATTTAGTGTCTAGTAAGAGTTTGCCTGTTGAGTCTACCGAATTTGTGATTAAAGTATCGAACCCCTTAGGCAAGTATGTCCTAGTTGATAAAGTTTGCAAGAGTTGTCCTTTGATGATTCGGGGTTACTATTTTCTGGCTGATTTGATGCTTTTATGATTTATTGAATTCGATGTGATTTTGGGTATGAATTGGCTGACTTTACATGATACTGTTGTGAATTGTAGACAAAAGGCTATTGAATTGAAATGTCAAAATAGTGAAATTCTTCGAATTGAATCCGATGATTCGAGTGGGTTGCATGTTGTGATATCGACGATGTTAGCTCTGAAATATGTTAGAAAAGTTTGTGATGCTTACCTTGTATATGTGCTGGATACAAAAGTGTCTGAATCAAAATTTGAAACAGTACCAGTGGTTTACTAATATTCAGATGTGTTTCCAGAAGAGTTGCCTAGGTTTCCACCGATCTGAGAAGTCGAGTTTGCTATTGAATTAACACTGGGAACATCATCGATATCAATAGCTCCGTACAAAATGGCTCCAACAGAATTGAACGAGATGAAATCTCAATTGTAAGAGTTAACAGATAGAGGTTTTACATGACCTAGTTCTTCGCCTTGGGGTGCACCAGTGTATCAACTATCGTAAAGAAGAAAGATGGATCGATAAGGCTGTGTATCAACTATTGTCAACTTAACAAAGGTACAATTAAGAATAAGTTTCCTTTGCCAAGAATTAATGATTTGTTTGATCAGTTGAAAGGAGCAACAATATTTTTGAAGATCGATCTGAGGTTTAGCTATTATCAGTTGCGAGTTAAAGTTTCAGATGTGTCGAAAACTGCGTTCAGAAAAAGGTACAGGCATTATGAATTTCTTTTTATGCCTTTCGGGTTAACTAACGCTCCGGCAGTTTTTATGGATTTGATGAATAGAATCTTTAGACCGTATTTAGACAGATTTATTTTTGTATTCATTGATGACATTTTGATTTATTCCCGAGATGAATCTGAGCATGCTGAACATTTTAGGCTTGTGTTACAAACACTGAGAGACAAGAAACTTTTTGCTAAATTTAACAAATGTGAGTTTTGGATATGAGAGGTTGGATTTTTGGGGCATATTGTTTCAGCGGAAGGTATACGAGTTGATCCGAGTAAGACTTTAACAGTTGTGGACTGGAAACCACCAAGAAATGTGTCTGAAGTTAGAAGCTTTTTGGGTTTGGCTGGTTATTATCGGTGCTTTGTAAAAGGGGTTCTCGATGATTGCTACACTGATGACTCGATTGCTATAGAAAGATGTAAAGTTTGATTGGTCCGAGAAATGTCAGCAAAGTTTTGAATAGTTGAAAGCATTGTTAACTGAGGCACCTATTTTGGTTCAACCTAAATCGGGTAACGAGTTTGTGATTTTTAGTGATGCAAGAGGGAAAAAGTGATAGCTTATGCATCCAGATAATTGAAGATGCATGAAAAGAATTATCCGATGCACGATTTAGATTTGGCCAATATTATTTTCACATTGAAAATTTGGCGACATCATTTATTAGGTGAAAAGTTCCTTATCTTTAAAGATCACAAAAGTTTGAAGTATATAATGACTCAGAAATATTTGAATCTAAGACAACAAAGATGGCTCGAGTTGTTGAAAGGCTATGAATTAATAATTGATTATCATAAGGGAAAAGTGAGTGTAGTCGCGGATGCTTTGAGTAGAAAATCTTTATTTGCTTTGCGAGTGATGAACACGCAGTTAACTTTGTCTGATGATGGTTCGATTTTGGCTAAATTAAAAGCTAAACCGGTATTTCTTTAGCAAATTTTTGAAGCTGAAAAATGTGATAATGAGTTGCAAGCTAAAAGAGTGCAATGTGAGTCAACTACTGATTCAGACTATCAGATCGGATCTGATGATTGTTTAATGTTCTAAGGTAGAATTTGTGTACCAAAGAGTCCTGAGTTTATTCAAAAAATTTACACGAAGCATATAATGGATGTTTATCTGTTCATCTGGGAAGTAAAAAAAATGTATAATGATTTGAAACATCTGTGTATTTTTAAAATAAACTCCAAGTGTTTTGTCACCTTAATTAAAAAGGAATTTTTAATATAAGATTAACTCATTTTCAACCCAAGCCCAACCCAAAAAAAAAAAAAAAACTAATTTTCTTTCAAAACACACAAAATTTTTCCAAAGTAATAAAAGAATTTTTAACCGGTTTACTTGAGGAACATACCAGATCTGGCCAAGGCTCGTGGCCCGGGTTTGGGGTGTTTCAGTTTGGTATCAGAGCCAGGTTTTAAACTCTCGACCTGTGGGCTAAGGCCCAATACATTTTCAAAGGGAGCCCAAATGAGTTTTATGAAAATATTTTTGAAATAAGCAGGTTTTTGGCATGGCACCCAAGTCTCCGACCCGCTGTCCACCAGGTAAGTACCCCTAACCATCTGTGTGATTATGTGATTTATAGAAGGGTAGAAAAGGAATGGAACGTAGAATAGTATGATAGGTACTTGAACCGTATGACTAGTTTACCCCAACACTTACATAGGACTTTAATGCCTAATTAAACAAACCTATGGTTAAGTCGCCGAGTTAGGGTGTGGCAACCATTGTGCACATGTCTAGGATTGTGCGTGGTACTTAAGCAGTCCTAGTGACTCACCTCCTCTTCGCAGGAATCCTACCTGGTGCGTAGTTTCGGTTCACCCTAACCAAGAGGACTGGGTCATAGGCTAAACGCAATAACTAAAACCCGAAAAGGGAACTAGCCGTGTTTTTCTTAAAAACCCTAGTTTTAAAACTCCTAAAATTTCCTTTTTAATTTGTGAGAACTATTTTTACAAAATTTTCCGAAAAATTTTCGATTTGTGAAATTACAAAAATACCCCTAGTGGTAAATTACAAAAATGCCCTTGGTTTATGAAATTCCCAAAATACCCACAGTTCTTATCAAAATTTCATTACTTTAGAAAATGTTCAAAAACTCTAATTTGCAAAATATCAAAATACCTTGATTTTGGAAAATTACAAAATTGCCCTAACTTACAAAATTAACGAAGTGACCCTGATTTCCAAAATTTTCGCAACATCACCGTTTTGTAAAATAAAATTCTCAAAAAAGAACCCTCAAAGTTTTGCAAATTTTGAAATACCCCTGATTTATTAAACTTTACAAATTTACCCTGGTTTGTAAAAAAATTATCGAAATACCCTTGGAATTTCAAAATTTCCGAAAGGCTCCAGGATTTCAAAATTACCAAAATACCCTTATTGACAAAATCACCAAGGAACCTTATTTTGACAAATTACGAAAATACCATTGTAGGACAAATTACGAAAATACCTCTAGGTAGTGGAAAAAAACAACAACAATGAAAACTACAACATTTCTCTGAATGAACGAAAGTTCATAATTGGTTGATGAATGTGAACG